>OW285243.1:41459977-41977477 GCA_935421215.2 Melolontha melolontha
TAAACAAAGTGATGCGAAATACAATTTAATATAAAAGAAAGAGAACACATTGCAAACCCAAAATATAATTAATGAATAAATAACAAGCTAAGTAATTCATAAAAAACGGAAAATTTAACATAACTTGAACATAAATATTTAAAAACTAATAAACAATTACCGAAAGATAAAATATTCTGAGGCATAAAAGCAACATCACGTATTAAAAATGTTAAAATAAACTTAGAAAAACAACAATTATTTAAATGATCTTGAATAACAAATAAAAAGTATTTAATGGGGAAAATAACCACATATAAGTATGCTAAAGTTAAATAAAATGAAAGAATAAACGTATTATATTAGAGAAGAGTATGATTAAAATAAATAAAGGTATGTAGAATTGATAATTGAAAAGGAAAAGGTATAGATTTATAAAGTTAGTAGGAAATAATTTATGTTAATGGGGTGTATAGAATTAAATATGAATAAATAATTTATTATGATTATATGAATATTACGAAAATATTAAAATATAGACAAAAATGTCTTATTAAAGGTAGAATTTATATATGTTAAAGGAATGGATTTAAAGATAAGTTGAAAGAATGGAAAGTAATGGTTAGTATCTATAGAAAGTATTATTTATTATGAAAGCTAAAGCTTATATCAATATATCAATTATAAACGAAGACTAAGTACAACAATTTATAAAGGAATGTTAAACATATACCATGAATAAAAGATAAACAAAATAATAACCCCAATGATAACAATATAATTATACCAGAATATTTAATACAATTAGTACCAGAATATAAAACAAGTTTAACATCAAAGAAAACAGCCCAGTAATCCAACAATATTATAGTCCAAAACAACACATAAACATTAAAATAGGTGCAAAACTAATTCAAAATTATAAAACTAACTATAAAGGCAGAACAAATTAGAAATATAAAAATAATTATAAATGTAAAACTAACTAAAGATAAATAAACCTAATCTATATAAATAATCTATATTACATACTTAAAAGCAAAAACATATATACACAAGAGATGAGAATAAACTTAAAAATAAAGTGAATAATAATTATTATGCTGTGGCAAACACAAAAAAGATTTAAAACTAATAATGTCTATGACTGAACCTGAGGGTAGAGCTGTGGGAACGTGTCCTTGCTCTGTTCTACCCTCTTCGACCGTTTCTTTGGGCGCTTTGGTTCTGTGTCTTGTGTCCATTTTATTAATAAATTGGTAATATTAGGTATAAATATGTGTTTATGGTAAGCGATATTACGAAAAATAATAGCGGTTAATTGTTGTATAGTATGAATGTTAATGTTATTTATCTCAATGCAATTATTTGACACACGTAACTGACATAAATTATACAAGTAAATGATTGAAATAGGTACACACAAGTTAATTTTCTCTACCACTAACCTTAGTTCTTGGCTGTCCCTTTGATGTCGCGTATCCCTCTTGAAACCTAATACTTACTTACCACAATCGGAAAGTGAAAATAACAATTTTACATGTAACAATAACCTTAAAATTCACACCTATAAAATTGAGTAACAGAGATCCTATTTATTTTTATTTTGGAAAAGTTATTTATCTTTGCTTTAGCTGTTAGAGATTTATTAAATATATATTACTTGGGAAAAACAAGGCACCACGTTGGGCGCCAAAATGATATATGCGCAGATGATCCAACAGATACAATAATAAAAAATAATAGTTTGATAATAAAAGATAATATTAGTTAATTGTATAGTATAAGAATAATACTTTTGAATTTCGCGCCTTTATTGAATACACAATGTAGATCATCCGCGACTTACATGTATTATCTCTAGTTACGGCTAGGTGTCGGTGAGCATGAATATCTATAGCAAAGTTGACTCTACAGGCTCCTCGTCGATATGTTTCCCCTAAGTGTATGGTAGTGAAATGTAAAACAAAATAACTTAGTTCTCATCAGCTAATCATAGATAAATAAAAGATTTGATTTAAATAAATGTATATAAAAGTTTATTATAAATAAGTTTTCTGTACACAATAACATGTAACGTACCTAACAACAAATAATAGTATATAATTGCGTACACGTGTGAATCAAGAAGTTAAATAGGGTTATGTTTTAATGGTTATAATGTTATCAAGTGAGTTACGTTATCTATTAAATAATAACTATATCTAGGTAAGTACTGCAGTTTTTTATCCAATCAAAGTTCTTTCACAATAATCAATAATATTAAAATGTAATTTTCAAGTAAGATCATGAGGATTTCTATTTGTTTTAAAGAAAAATATTTTAAATGTAAATTGTTTTCAAAGAGTCTTTATTCGAAATAATTTTTATTAATAAGACCTGTTTTTTATCGTCTAAGGCAGGAATCTTGAAAGTATGGATGAAGATTGGTCCATTCGTCGTGCTTTCAGAGTGCGTAGATTTCAAGTTTTCTTGACCGGCTATGAGCGTACTGCTACGGCGTGGGATCTCTCCTCGGACCGGTGTTCAATCGAAAGATGCTAAGTTCGATTTCTAACTGTACTTCGCTGGTATCGCCTTAAAATATATCACAAAAGTAGCCCCGAATTATTGTTTAACTTTTGTGGTCACTTATAAATTTTTAACTCAGGTATTTCTTCTTTAATTTTAATTTTAAATTTGGAGTCACACTTTTTTAATCACTTTTAATCGAAATTTTATAACCGACGCTCGATGGCAATTATTTCATACAAAGCCTATTTTATTTATGTGAAATAGCCTCGAATTTTACTTCAAATTACATATTATAATAATATAAATATAAATAATGTATTGTTTCCAACTTATGAACAAAATTAAAATAATAATTTTCAAATGGTTGACCTGGATATTTAAATGTAGGGTTATGTGTACTGTGTGACAAGAAAATAACCGTTTCGCGGGTTAGTTTACATTTGAAATGTGAGCGTGTCTAACTAGTATCGATACAAATTTTTAATGTAGATAAATTAGATATCTGTAATTTCGCGCTAATAATTTAAATTATGAAAATGACAATTAAATAAATATTAAAAAGTAAATTTTGAAATAAATGTAAATTGATTTGAAATATACAAAGTTATCGTAATATTAATTTATTTACACTTCGATACTAATTTTACAAACTATTTTCGCCAATTTTAACCATTCTATTACATGTTATTTCTGTCTTTCCTTTCGCAGTTAGCTGGAATGAAGGAGTAATTCTGCATCACAACAATATATATATATATATATATATATATATATATATATATATATATATATATATATATATATTGTTATGGTTCAAACTGCACACATATATCTGCATCTGAAACGGAAAAACAGATAGAACAATGCACATAACACAATTATAAAAAGGGTGAAATTGGCGAATTTCGTTTGTTAAATTAGTATCAACATGTATATAAATTAATACAACGAGAACAGTAATTCAAATTTACTTATTTTTATTTTTATAACTTACTTTTATATTTCTATTTTATATTTCTTAATTCAAATAATTCGCGCGAAACTAACGGTATCTAATTTATCTACATTGATATAATGTATTGATACTGATTGGACACGCCCTCTTTTTAAATTTAGCATGAACTCGTAAGAATGCAACTTTGAACACATGATAATGACATAACCTACATTCAAAAGTAAACAAATTGTATTGGAAAATTATTTTAAAAATTTTATAATTTATTTAAAAATGTAATATCAATTAAATTCAAAGCACAAAGCGATGTTATGATAATAAAGTTTCGAGGCTATTTGTCAATATAAAGATAGGCCTTGAAAAATAAATGAACGAACAGAAGCCGAAAAATAATTTTACAACATATGGCCGCGTTTTTGTAATTATCCAAGTTATAAATTAAATTACCATAATCAAACTTAAAATATCTCGTCGAAAATATATATAAAAGAAACGCAGAATATTGGCCAACCTTTTGAAGTAACAACAAGCCCGGCATCATCAAAGATACGCCAGATATTGAGGATAGCATCATTGCAAGAATCCAAACTGCAAAGCGTGGGCAACTCGGACGATAGAACGGCGCCAAGCCGATATCAAGAATCCTAACGCCGTACTTGGTGTTGCACAACCACAACGCTTCCAGCTTGATCCTACACGTAAAATCTTGGAACACAGGTTCTTGAATGACCAATTTATTCTTTCATTGCCTATAAAATTCATATTTCAATAATCAAAATCATCATAACCTAGTTAAACATTAATAAAACTTCTATATTTATTATCTACACATCGTCAATCCTAGCTTAATAATTACAAGCATAATTTAATAAAGATATAATACCATAGTACTTACCGAACTTGTATAAACAATACTACATATTCTTTATCTTTTCTTTGTTCACCAACACTATATTTAGTACTATAAGATTTACACATGTTAAGATCGTAATTCTCTTTATAGACACTTGTCTCTAGCTAATATAATTGTTACAGTTTTCTAATTTTTATTTCAATATATTTTATTTTTATCTCTATAATCTGTTTTTTATTTGTTAGCATTTAGTTGTTGAGTTAAACATATTACATAGACACCAAACTACAATTAGGGAGGTAATTCACAGACCGACTAAGAACCTTGAGGTATTTGATATCAAATCTATTTAACAACCATTATTGTGATTAATTTAATCGCTGCCGCCCAATATTTGAAAATTCTATATCGTCAACATAACATATTATACATTGAGATAAAAAACTAAACGTCTCCTAGTGTATCTTATCATTTGGCGCCGAACGTGGAAGCCATTCGATATCTTATCAATATATATATATATATATATATATATATATATATATATATATATATAATGTTATGGTTCAACCAGCACACTTATTCCAGCACTGCAATAAGAAACACAGATAACAACATACAATAAACCCATGTATAAATATTGAATTAGTGGACGTAATTTGTGAAATTAGTTTCGAGATGTGTATAAATTAATACGACGATAACTTTAAAATTGATAATTAACTTATTTTGATTTTTTTAACTTACTTTTTATATTTATATTTTTCCATTTCAAATTCAAATCATACGCGCCATATTACAGGTATTTAATTTATCCACATCAAGATTTATATCGAAGCGAGTTAACCACGCCCACTAATTTAAAATTGTCTCGAACCCCGCGAATGCGATTTTGACGGTGCATTTTTGAACTAATCTAACATTGAAAACCACATTATAAACTTTTGTAAATTCTTTAATTAATTTTTCTATTATTTTAAAATTATAACATTATGAAAGTTCATATTATATTAGATGCAAATAAAGCATAAACTTAGAGGCTTTTGCCGATATTTAACACAGGCTTTGGAAAACAAAAGCCGAAGAAAGCGTCTGATACTAAAATTTTACAACGAATGGCCGCATTTTCTCTATCACAAAAAGTTTAATTAAAATTACTATTTAAAAATCAAGTAAATCCTACGAAAACCGTATACATTTAATACCTTGAAATCAGGCCGAACTTTTGAGAAAAGAATTGGACCCGCATCACGTCGAATATAATAAATATCGAACGAAGCATCTTTTCGGAACTGGAACTACATCGTACCGACAACGCCAACATTGAACCGCTTCCGACGCAGGGACTTCCATAGGAGCAGACGAACTCTGATCGATTCCTACAATTGCGAGCCCAGAAAATATATCCAAGCCTAGACACAGGAAAAATACCAGGTTCCTTCCCAGTTATTTCCCATATAACCTAGAACATCATTTAAAAGTTAATATTAAATTTACATCACAACACAATATCAAACATTGTTTGCATCAAAATATAATACATGAATTTCAACATTTCGAAACATCTATTTAAATATCTATAATTATTCATTCATTCTTAATCTTTTATAAAACTTGTATATGTAACTTACCTTTATGTGTTTATGTTTAAGTAACTTTCAATATCTATTTGCACTGTTGTATTATACATAACCTTAACTATAGTTATTAAACACATGTGCAAGATTGCATAATACCGTTTTTTACCGTATAGTTCAGATAATACGAGCATATGTACAGATTTCTTATTCGCACGTAATAATTGTTACAGTTATCTATTTTTATTCTAATAAATTTTTCTTTACTTTGATTTAGATTCGATCTTTTATTTGAATTGTTTGAATGTTGAGTTTGTGTTTAATTAATATACCATTTACATTGTACTTACGGGAGATACAAACAACCGACTTGGAGCCCTGAGATAGAAAATAAAGCATAAGTACTCAAGCTCTTCCGAAACTAGTGGGGTATGAAACAGATAGCGTTGGATCAACTAAGTACGTTAAAACTTGGCGCCCAATTTTCAAATTCAAAATCTTCTATGTTTAACGTATATTCTTCATTTATTTATTATTCTAAGTTTTAATCTACTAGTGCAAGCCGACGTACTTCTTCAATATATATATATATATATATATATATATATATATATATATTGAATTTAATTGGAGTGAGAAATAGCAATTATTCAAATCTCCTCTCACATGTAATTGTCGCTAAATTTGTGCAATTTATTCTACAATCTGACAAGATTACTCCTGCCGAAGAATGTAGACGCAAACACGTCGCGACGTTAGCCATCCACCTGTGCGGATAATGAAAATTGTATGAAAAAAACCACATCCGTCCAGAAACGTGCATATATCGATATTTCACTGTCGTTACAGATCATCAGTACACGATATTCTAACATGGACATGATTTTATTTTTATACTTTCGTGTATATATACGAATTATATTGAATTTAATTGGAGTGAGAAATAGCAATTATTCAAATCTCCTCTCACATGTAATTGACAATTTTCATTATCCGCACAGGTGGATGGCTAACGTCGCGACGTGTTTGCGTCTACATTCTTCGGCAGGAGTAATCTTGTCAGATTGTAGAATCAATTGCACAAATTTAGCGACAATTACATGTGAGAGGAGATTTGAATAATTGCTATTTCTCACTCCAATTAAATTCAATATAATTCGTATATATACACGAAAGTATAAAAATAAAATCATGTCCATGTTAGAATATCGTGTACTGATGATCTGTAACGACAGTGAAATATCGATATATGCACGTTTCTGGACGGATGTGGTTTTTTTCATATATATATATATGCATAAAGATCACTATTTCGTGACCTTTGTATGTTATGGTAAATTCAATTTGTTGGCGATTTAAGGTCTGGTTTTACTTCAAAATGTATATATTTAAAACAATTCTACATGTTTTGGCAAATGATGCCTTTTTTAAGGAATATAAAATATAAATTATATTTTATATTCCTTGAAAAAGGCAGGACTCATCTGCTTTCAATAACTGACATTTGCTTTCAATAACTGACATCTGCCTTCAAAACTGACATCTGCTTTCAAAACTGACTTCTGCTTTCAAACCTGACATCTACTTTCAATAACTGACATCTGAATCATGAACACTGTTACTTTATAATGCATTTCTAATTAGCTTGAGTCAAGGTCTATCGTGGCTTAATTGGTAAAGCAACAGCCCGGCAAGCCGTAGACTTCAAGTCCCAACGTAGACAAAATTTTCCAATTAAAAATTTCGTATGATTTGCTTTGTAATTTGTAGACAGCAATGTTTACATTCACATTTAGTTCGCAATTACATACTAACTTGATATTTGTAAATATTTCATATAAAAAAGCCGAAAAACTCCAAAAATTTATCAATTTATCAACATATATATATATATATATATATATATATATATATATATATGAGGTAAACTTAATAAGTCGGCGATTAAAGGTCTGGTTCATTACTTCAAATTATATATATTTAAAACAACCCTACATGTTTCGGCAGTGATGCCTTTGTCAAGAGAATAAAAAATATAAATGACAGAATATAAATGTCAAATAATTGAGTTGCTATGGTTTAAATTATTCAAAGATACATTCCAATAATAATAATAATAAGTCAAGCCTTAGTATTCCAAAAAATAGATAGCAAGGTGTGAACATATGGGTTGTTCGCTGCCAGCAGCTTGTGTCTCTTTCTGGGTATGAACCTGTGTGTTGGTTGCTGCTGGCAGCTTGCGTCTCTCTCTGGGTGCGTGATTTTGTATTTGTGTGACCGCGTAAGTGTAGGGTTTTGTATGTTAGTGTGCTCGTGCGTGTGTTTAGTGACCGGTCGCGTAAATTTAGAGAGATCGGATAACCAGCCGTTGCGTAGGGCCGCCAACCCTTTCCCGGCAACTTCTTTACTTTTCCGAGCAGTACTTCGACGGCCCAACCCCCGCCCCAACGAGGCAAGGCGCAGACCAGCGAAGCGCACCCTGCACGGGGTTGCTCATCGCCAACCGAGGGAACACTCTTAGTGGCTACCTCAGTCGACGACGGTCACACTTTGTGCCATCTTAACGATTTCCGCAAAAACGGGGGCAATGCACACACGTCGAACGTGGGTGTGCTGTTAACAGCAGCCTAGCCAGGTTGCCGCCAGGACCGGTCCTAGTGGTGTGTGCATTGCGCGGCGCCGTGATTTGCGCAGCGTAGCTTGGATCCTCACTCCTGCTGGAAAGGCCGAATGGCACCTGACTGCCTATTGGGCAGACCCCCCTAGAGTTTGGTAGCGCATATGCTAGGCTACAACCCAGTAGAGGACCACATCAGTACAAAACAGAAAACAGGGAAAAGCAGGGAAAAGCCATTCCGCCTTTCCAGCAGGAGTGAGGAACCAAGCTACGCGGCGCAAATCACGGCGCCGCGCAATGCACACACCACTAAGACAGGTCCTGGGCGGCAACCTGGCTAGGCTGCTGTTAACAGCACACACACGTTCGACGTGTGTGCATTGCCCCCGCTTTTGCGGAAATCGTTAAGATGGCACAAAGTGTGACCGTCGTCGACTGAGGTAGCCACTAAGAGTGTTCCCTCGGTTGGCGATGAGCAACCCCGTGCAGGATGCGCTTCGCTGGTCTGCGCCTTGCCTCGTTGGGGCGGGGGTCGGGCCGTCGAAGTACTGCTCGGAAAAGTAAAGAATTTGCCGGGAAAGGGTTGGCGGCCCTACGCAACGGCTGGTTATCCGATCTCTCTAAATTTACGCGACCGGTTACTAAACACACGCACGAGCACACTAACATACAAAACCCTACACTTACGCGGTCACACAAATACAAAATTACACACCCAGAGAGAGACGCAAGCTGCCAGCAGTAACCAACACACAGATTCATACCCAGTAAGAGACACAAGCTGCTGACAGCGAACAGCACATATGTTCACACCTTGCTATCTATTTTTTGGAATACTAAGGCATGACTTATTATTATTGGAATGTATCTTTTAATAATTTAAACCATAGCAACTCAATTATTTGACATTTATATTCTGTCATTTATATTTTTTATTCCCTTGACATAGGCATGATTGCCGAAACATGTAGGGTTGTTTTAAATATATATACTTTGAAGTAATGAACCAGACCTTTAATCGCCGACTTATTAAGTTTACCTTATCATACCAAGGTCACGAAAATATTATATTTATATATATATATATATATATATATATATATATATATATATATATATATATTGTTATGAGGCAAATAGCACCGTTATTCCAGCTATCTACAAATGAAAAAGCAGGAATTAATAAAGGAATTACACTCAATAGAATGGTTACATTTGGCGGACATAATTTGTAAAATTAGTATCGAAGTGTTAATAAATTAATATTACGATAAC
Organism: Melolontha melolontha; assembly: GCA_935421215.2. Taxonomy (NCBI): domain Eukaryota; kingdom Metazoa; phylum Arthropoda; class Insecta; order Coleoptera; family Scarabaeidae; genus Melolontha; species Melolontha melolontha. Next base: position 41,469,748 of record OW285243.1, read on the forward strand.
TTTGTATATTTCAGATTAATTTATATTTATTTCAAAATTTACTTTTCATATTTTTAATTTTCATTTTCATAATTAAAGTCATTTACGCGAAATTAAAAAGATAGTTAATTTATTTACATTCAAATTTTATATCGATAGTAATTGAACACTTTTTGAAATTTCACAAAACCCGCGAACAGGTTGTTTTTGTACTAGATATTACACATAGCCTAACATTGTAAAGCCAGTCGTAACTATTTGTAAATTAATATTTTAATTTTGTTTTCCTGTTCGAATTAACATTTCATATACATTTTAATTATTATTAACAGTAATAAAAGTAAAAATCAAATCAATTTTCTTAATTTCTAATAAGGCTTTGGAAAGAAATAATTGATAGCGAAAATTTTACAACGGTTGCCTTAAAAAAGTGATACTCCGTCTTAAAAATTTAATAAATTCTAAAATACTAGTGATAAAATAATAAAACTACATAAAAAGGAAGTAATTAACATTGGCGCAACTTTAGAAATACTTTTGGCGACAATAATACCCGAGACCGGCAAATAATCGACGAAAGCATCTTTTGGCCGCCGAGCCACGATCGATTCCTACACCTTCGAACTAACGTTCAAATACCTGCATCGTAGAACCCGAGAACACCTTTTTTTTGGTCCCGTATAACTGAGCATCCTGAATAGCTGATACCATCCTTCATACCTGCATGCTCCCTGCAAGACACAGGTTTATTTAATTCAATTCTTTTCGAAAAAGTCTTATTAAGAACTATTTATTAACAAATCAAAATTTTATTAAATTCATTACTCCTTGATTTTACTTTAAAACATATTTCTATCTTGTTTAAATTTGTGAAAAGAAAACTATTTATTAAGAATTGTAGTACTTACCATCACTGTGTTTGTTTATTTATTTATATTATAATATATTTTGCTGTCGCATTGCACTTGATACACAACCATAATTTCACACGTGCACATTATATTAATTCCTTGTTTTGCCGTTAGTCACGTTGCTTATTTAGTGTATACAGATAACTTGCATCCAATAAATATTTTTACTTATTATTTTAAAGAAGCTCTTTTATTTATCATTGTGTAGCTAGAGATAACTTTGTAATATTATTAAGCAATTTTCCTTCCATTTTATAGGGGTATAAACCTATCGACGATGATCCGAGAAAGAGTCAAATTTATTTAAAATATTATTCATGTTCTACCGACCTCTAGTCGTAACCTGAGATACTACATGCGAGTGTCTGATGATCTAACTTTACCAGTTTTAAAAACAAGGCGCACAACTCAAAGTACACTCAAAGTACAATCACTTAATATTATAATTATTATTCTTATCAGCACATCAGCGTTTTATCAATTGGCGCTCGAACGTGGTGGCGTTTCTTTACGTCGGTAGAGCTTGTGCATTTTATCAATATATATATATATATATATATATATATATATATATATATAACGTGTCTTCCAACAGGGACTTCCGAACTTTGACAGTTGATAACGGTCATATTGTTGAAGCTACATCTGTCAAATTAGTTGTCATTTATTCAGTCTGTTTTGCCAAATCACCATGGACGGATATAGCATTCAACAACACGTGTAAATAATAAAATTGTTTTATCAAAATGGGTGTTCTGTTCGGGCAACGTACGCTTCGCTTCGCCCATTTTACGGTCGCCATAATCGTCCTACCGAGAGGACTATTCGCAATGTAGTGGATAAATTTGAGTCCACTGGTTCAGTAATCGATCTACCACACCCGTAAGTCGACGAAACGCAAGATCTGCCGAAAACATCGCCGCTGTTCGTGAGAGTGTGCAGGAGAATCCGAGGCAGTCGATTTCGCGTCGCTCACAAGAACTCGGCCTTTCGCAGACCACAACTTGGCGAATTTTGCGTCGTGACTTGGGCCTGCACCCGTATAAAATTCAACTGACCCAGGAACTGAAGGTAAACGACCATAGACAACGACGTGTGTTCGCTGAATGGACTCTGGAGCAGTTGGCAACTAACCCTAATATTCATCGAAAAATCATCTTCAGCGATGAGGCCCATTTTTGGATGAATGGGTGCGTGAACAAACAAAACAATCCACATGAGATCCAAGAGCGTCCAATGCATCCCGAAAAAGTCACTGTTTGGTGTGGATTTTGGGCTGGCGGCGTCATCGGTCCATATTTATTTGAGAACGACGTTGGCCAGGCCATTACTGTCGACGACGAGCGCTATAGATCAATGATTGCCAACTTCTTTTGGCCTGAATTGGATGATCTGGACACCAACATGTGGTTTCAAGAGGACGGCGTTACGTGCCACACAGCTCATGCCACATTGTATACTCTGCACGAGCGATTTGAGGGCATGGTCATCTCACGTGGAGGTGATGTGAACTGGCCACCGAGATCGTGCGATTTGACCCCGTTAGACTTTTTCTTGTGGGGTTTTCTTAAGTCGCAGGTGTATGCGAATAAGCCACAAACCACAGCGGTCCTCAAAGCCAACATAACCCATGCCATCGGTCAAATTCAGCCTGATTTATGCGCCAGACATGGAAAATTGGACATTTCGGATGCGCTCCACCCAGAGAAGCCGTGGCGGACATTTGAACGATGTTATAATCCACACATAGTGGCATCAATAGGTCTTTCAAACGAATAAAAAATTTCGATATCTCACACACACTTTGTTTTATTTAAATTTAAAGATAGGAAGCGCTTACTGAAAGACCCGTTATATATATATATATATATATATATATATATATATATATATATATATCATTATTTAATATAAACATAACAAATTAGGATAGCCTAAAAGGACAATAACAACCTTGTAATAAAGAAATACATGATGTAGGTAATATTTGTTTTAAAATTGACATTTTATAATACTTATCTATAAGAACAGCATGGCATTCGTTAAAAAATTTGTATGATTAATCGAAAGAAGGATCAACACCAGTGGAAAATAACTGAAGAGATTCTATAGTATACAAAATGGAGGTTAATATGGTATCTGTCAATCCATTAGAGATAGATATTTTGTTTATAGGTACATAATAAACAATACAGCTGTCAACTAGCCTTCAAATTATAGGTGTTATATTTGAAGTTGCAGTACATGACATAACATGATAACACGTTCAACGGAAAATGAGAGGACAGTCAATTGGTTAGTAAGAAGAAAGATACGACACGTGAATGCGTGAAACACATAGAGCTGATGTAAGAGGACAGAATGGATAGAAAAAACGGATTTTTGTATGATCTTGAAAAGCATTAAAAATCGAAATAAGAACGAATTTTAAAATATTAAACTTGTCCTAAATCATCTTAAAGCGGTGGTCAGAAATAAATTTGTATTGCAAATCATATTGAATTTAATCCATCATTAGAATTTTTATATTTTTAGTTTTAAAGAGAATAATTATTTTACTTAGTTTCAATTAATTAATATATATCATTTTACTTTATCTTAAAAGGGATGGATCTGTAGCATGCAGAATTTGATAATCTTTATAATAATGAATTGAATTCGACAGGTCAGTAATGTATTAAAGGTATTCAAGACTTTGGAGTTCATTAAATAAATTTTTTTAAGATTACTTATTTTAGATGGATTTTTGATTGATCGTGAATTTACTTTAATTTCTGTTTTTAAACCAAAAGAAATAACACAGATGTCTTTCAAATTGTAAGTAGAGTAAGGTCTCACGAGCATTTAAGGATATCTGGGTTTTTGGACTCGTAATTAAAATTCTCATTAAATATTTGAAATTCAAATAACAAACACATTGTGTGATAGTGAGTATCTCATGTGGCAGGGTAAATTCTTGTCACATGAATATGAAATAACACATTTCTCTTTTAAAATATTATATTATAAAACTATAAATCCATAAACTTTGCAATTTATAAATTTAAATAAAAACACTGTCATACTTTGGTATTTTGTAGAGTATAAGAATCACTGGTCTAAAGTGACACACAGATATATTTAGAAGATTTTTAAAATCAAACAAAGATCTCCAAAATCATATTTTTAGATATATAGATATGTATATTTAGACTAGATATAAATATTTACATGCCGTTTTATTTTAAAGGAAAAATATAATTAACGATATTTAACGGATTTAAAAAGTAATGTATATTTTTGCATATTGTGAACAATAAATGTATTAAATTGAATATCTTATATATTTCTCTCTTTATTACATTGTATGCAGGGCCTAGTAGCAAGGAACCCCTTTCGTAAAACAAAAACCTTGAGAAGAATTTTAAACTATAAATATGTGTTCATGTTTAATGTTTAATAATTGGAATAATTGGACTTTGAAAATCAAAGTACAAGCAAAATGTTTATTAAACAAAAAATTTTTGTTTTGAAATCCCCTACCACGCTTTCAAGTTTGTCGGTATGTTTTTGGGACATATCGTATATTTATAAGGTGACATACAATCAAAGGGATTTAATAAAACTCGTTTGCTGTGCTACATAAATATATTAAAGAATAAATAAACTAAATATTTTTATTCCAAAAATAAAACATTTAATGCAAATTATAAATTTATTTGTATCACCTAGGACAATATAAATAAAATTTTCATATATGTAATATATAGTGCATCAAGGACATATCTAAGAGCTAAAAACAGTGTATCTACAAATTTACATATTAAGATAAAAATAATAAACAATGAGTAAAAATCTACACATATGTATCTAGAAATATAAATGTAATATAAAATATGGACAAATATTGTTTTAAGAAATATCAAATGCCGTTAATTACCAAATCCATAACTAGAGCTAGACTAGTGTACCCTTACATATTAATAGAGTAATTGAATGTTTTAAAACTACTCTACTAAGAGCACTTTTTCGGACAGAATAAAGATCTTATCATAATAGACATACACATGTACATATATATATATATACTCTTTTCTGTTACAAAAAATACATTCGGAACATTTTTTTAATAACCGTAATCACTGAATATAATAAAATATCCCATAAATATTTGGGTGCACTTATCTGCTTTTTGAAAGAGCTCAATATATTATTCAATATTCAAATATACATAAACATTAGTGCCTCTCAATTTAGTATTAAACACTTGTTATCAATTCTTTTAACTACATATCAAATATAATAAGATATAATTCGGCTATTCTAAAAATGTTATTCTCAAAGTTGATGACTCAAATCTAAAATAAATCCTTTCTTCTACACTTCAACACAATAGACTTAAAACTGAGAGGAGTCGTATCTACATAGAAAAACCAAAATATGTAATGAAACATGTAATGTGCAATATACCCGTTCAATTTCCGTTGGAATCGTTTAGTGACTTATTACTTACGGATGTTGGTATGTACTGAATTGACTATTTGTTACATACGTCTATCCCGAATCATAAAACTTAATTCGAAATGTACATGAAAATATATCATTACATATTTTTAGTAAATCTATGTATTCAGTATTCATATGTTCAACGATTTACAAAATTTAACAGTCATTTCACAAATAGTAAAAAAAAATGGAATAAAAATATAAGAATAAAGTATAATGTTTAATATTCAACTATCTATAAGTGATAAGTAATTGAACAGAACACTATTTAATAAATATTTGAGTTTTTGTTAAAAGAAAATTCAAATTCACTACGTTAATGTTAGTTACAAACAATTGACATCAAATTTATGTCCAAAAAGGTGGCAAGACTGATACAGTTCCGTATAGCTGTTCAATTTTTATTGTACATAGAAAGTAAACGATATGGCTCAGGTGTTCAATCCCCCAAACATATTGTAAAGTAAATATTTAAAAATTTAATTAAAATATTATAGAAATAGTCATATTATATGAAAAATAATATAATTATAAACTATTTTGGTACTGGAAGGAATAATAGTTACGAAATTATTTTAAAAAGCATAAAAACAGGATACTTAAATTTAAAAAAAAAAACATAAAATTCAGATTTATTGTTATTTAAAACTTTCCATTTAGCGCAAACTCTTAATACAACACATTTATGTGTGAATATTATACCATATGATCAAATAAATTTACCCTCTAACTAGCCATAAAATTATTTATCCACTATTGACTATTGTATAAAATATTCGTAATGGATGTGTTTCTTCAAGCATTATGATATCCATTAATCACTAATGAATAATGAGATCATAATTCACTGGTCTGTCAAACTTCAATATGATAACCATGATGGAAATTCTTCCGACTAGCAATTCGACTTTACGTATAGATACGATAAAAAATAGAGCGTGCTATGAAACGTCACGTCAGAGCGAATTTAATTTGAAACGTCAACAATTTGTTGGTTCGGCTTGTTTCAGCAGCAAAGTTTATAAGTATGTATTGAAATGGATGCAGATAGTGAAAATGAGATGTCTTGTACACCTTCAGAAATAAAAGACTGTTTTTATCTGAATCTTTTGTATGTTACGCATTGATTTAACGATTGCAATTTTTTACCCATTTTTTTAGTAAGTCACAGCTGTCATCTAAAAATCAAATTAATTACTCAAATTGAAACGTCAAATTTTTAATGCAAAATAATTTTCATAAATACCTAACAGTCGTGTTACACACGGATGACCTTGCGCCACTCGCTTCGCTCGTGACGCAAACTTCAGCCTGGCGAATAATAGCTATCGTTAGGCGTTTACGAAAATTTCACCGGTAGGTATGTACCGGTTAATCAGCTGATTTACGGTAAATGGATCTGGTTAACCAATTTCCGAACGCCGTGGTGAATTTGAATAAAAATTTCTAACCTATAAATAAAAACGCTTTTATTACAGCTGCAATTTGAATTTTGAGTCCCTAACGCGATTAAAATGTACCAAGAAACAGTACTTGCTATATTGGCAGGGCTACTAAATAGTGAAGATGATGAGATAACTAATTTTCTTCCAACAAATTATCAGTTTTGAGACAAAAAAAATCAGTTTCGATAAAAAATTATGTTACAAATGTTGCTTTATATTTCCATTTTTTTCTGTCTGTATAACGTCGACCGAATAGAGGTGTAAGAGGTTATGTTCATCTACCGAATGTATAAACCGACGATCAACTTTTATCCAAAAAACATAAACCTGGTGCATGCACCGCTTATACCGGTGTAATTTTCGAACAGTTTATTTTTAACCGGTAATAATTTTTTTTCGAACGCAAATGGTGAATACGGTATATACCGGTGCAATTTTCGTAAATGCTTATTATATGCTGATTGAATAATATACTATTATTCAAAATATCATGTTGGTAGTGACAAATAAAATACATCTTGCATTGTGTACTGTATTGATTTATTGACACTAATCCGTCAACGATATAACCTATCCTACACGACCTACACTTAAACACATTTTTAAACTTATACTGCCAACTAATGTTTATGGCTTTCTACAGGGTTGAAATATTTGATCATATTGTATATCATTATTACAATAATTAATTGTTATTGTGCATAACTTTTGAAAATGTCATATGTTCACTTCAAACCAGCCAATTTATATAAAGTCAATTTGATTTAGAAATACGCTCTTCTGCAATAATCTATATTTACTTTAAAATAATTTCATTATTTTGAGAACCTCTTAAAAAATAGCTGTTATTTATACCGTAACATTTTACGTTGAATTGTTCAATTTATTATTATTTTATTGGCAAAAACATTAAGAATAAAAAGGTGCCAAAACTTTCCGCTTTTATGCTTAAGAAAATAATTCCACAACTAAATCAAATTTCCTCAAATTTTTGAATTGTTCTAAAACATTGCAACCACCATTTACAGTTATGGTCACATAATTCTCGTACAAAGTATTGTCAAGAATTTAAATATTAAACTCGGTACTTAAAATTGCAAGAAAACTTACTCCGCTTGAAAAATTAAGCATAACAAAATTAGAAGAATGTTATACTATTCGAGGACTCGCTGAAGACACATAAATAAATGTATAGTATTAAGTGTAAAAGAAAATGTCGGAAAATAAATAAATTTCAAACCTTGAACAAGCAACTTGTCTTACAAGAATTTCCAACGTTTTAGTGCAATATTTACGAAACCATCCGTTCGACAATACAACAAACTATATTATTCAAACAAATTTTCCTAACTCGAAGTACAAAAGAAAGTGAATTAAGATACCATATTGCAGCAAGTAAGATTTTTTTGATGCAATTTATTTAACAGAAGTGTTACTACTTGCTTGCTTTAAATCATATTAATTACTTAATTTTTGGCACATCGACGAAGAGGTTTCAGTCAACAAATAACGGAACCGTACAAATTTATAGACCTCGAAATATGAGACTGAAAACTGTATATAAATAACAATAGACAAAAAGTTTTCGATTAATGTGTGGGCACGGATATTTTATCGTGATACTGGGATGTGTTGGAGAATTGAGGAATGAATTACATCAATAAATTATATTCATATATTAGATGTGATGCTACCACTTTCTGTCCTACAAATTTACCCACAGAACAATTGCATATTTCAGTATGATAACTGCCCTGTTCATACTACAAATGTAGTTTAACAGTGAATAACATCGAAACATTACAATGGATTCTTAAAAATGCAGACATAAATCCCATAGAAAATGTCTGGGCTGAAATGGTAAAACGGATACGTGTTAGGAACGTTGAAGATTTATGGGACTTAACTTTAAACACATGGAAAAATATAGTGGAGCAACAGGACTGCATTAGAAACCTCGTCTTATCGATGCCTTGAAGACTGAATGCAGTTATTAATACAAATGGTGGCCCTATAAAATATTAACTATTTTAGATTTTCACATTTTTATTTGTTAATTTGTTTTTAAAAAGAATTCCTACTCAATAAATGTTAACAGGTCAGTATTCACTTGTAGTAGACAAGAAATAATATAAAAGTCACCATCACATCAAACAAAATTTAATAATTTGACAGTTGTTGCTTGTACTAGATTTGTGTCACCATAACTAAACACATAACGGGTGACTTACGGGAAACGGATGCTTCTGGAACAGCTAGTGCATGGCTGTTACAGGTGGTGGGGAGATTTAGGTTAGATCATTCCTTTAGTGCGGCCCAGTGTTGCCAGACATACGGTACACGTACGGTTTTTTAATCAAATGTACGGTATACAGTTCAATTGCCATTACCGTACGTGAAAATACGGTAATTTCGATAATAAAGCATTTTCCAAAAAAAAATATGTTTCAACATTTTTCGGAAGGGAAGATGTTTGTAAAAATTTGCTAGAATATTTAACAGATGTCGCTTGCGTATTGTACTGGTAATATAAAATTAGTGGATTTTCGTAATTTGAGTTTATGTGAATCCCCCAAGTACAAATTGCTGTTGTAAATCCGCGAAGCAAGCATATGTATGTGAATCCCCTAACTACGAATTGCTTAGTTTGTAAAGATTCAACATCATTTCATTAGTTTCATTATTCAGTCTTGGTTGGTCTTGGTGCTGTAACTTCCTGTGTATAAAATTATCTATAGTAGAGAAATGTCTAGTAGTGAAAGTGAAAACGATGATGCTGCAATTCCAAAAAAGCTTACGGGTATTTATTTCTAAACTCAAAGAACTGTTTGGGAGTTTTAGATTAGTATTGGTCAAAATTGAATAGTTTCACTGATGAAACAAATAATAGAGTATTTTATAATCTTTCATTGTTCATTTTAAACACATTGGCTCTTCCTCATTCCAATGCGAGCTGCGAACGGGTGTTCAGTAACATTAATAACATAAAGACCAAATCAAGAAATAAATTAATAACTGAAACCATTAATGGTTATTTACTTGCCAAAGAATGGATAACTCGCCATGGACATTGCGCGAATTTTCTTCCAAATAAAGACATGTTCTCAAGAATGAACTCTGAACATTTATATTTATAGGGGCACAAAAGCAAACCAAGCAAATCCAATGATGGAAGTAATAACGATGATGATACCTTTTCTATAGAATAAATTAGTACTAGTATTATGGCTATGTATACTAAATTCTCAAAATAAAATACATATTTTTTTAAACATATAGCATTACTTCCCTTAATATATGTACGGTATTTTTATTGCAAATACGGTAATTTATACCACCAAGTACGATATATTACTTTCATGCGTGTGGCAACACTGGTGCGGCCTATCATTTCAGTCAAAATGGAGCAGTGGACGATACAGCATCGTGTTGCCGCTTACGATACTTTTATTCGAAACAATGAGTCTGTTATCACAACACAGCGTATCTTTCGTTGGCACTTCAATATCGATTGGAATGGCACAGTCCTAAGCCGAAACACGTTGTTAAGATTGGTTGAGGCGTTCAGAACAGGAAAAATTACAAAGTTGAAACCACCTTTTCTGAACAACTGTGAGAACGCCCGAAAATATCGCCAGAATGAGTTCGAAGCGATCTGCACGCAAATATGCACGAAAGCTCTACACATGAGCCCTGATTCTGGGAGGAATATTTTTCGACTAAATTTGAAATTTCATCGCTATAAAATGCAGGTGGTCCAGCAAGTAAGGGACGTGAACAGAGAGAAGACTTCGCAGTACGTATGTAACTGTTCAATGATAACTCTAATTCAATAGTGTTAATGCGCGACGAAGCTCATTTCCATCTAAACGGCTTGGTAAACAAACAAAACTATCGTTGTTAGAGCATTCAATGGTATTTTTTAGATGAAAATGGCGTCACAGTGACAGTGAACTCAGAACGCCATTTTCACATGTGGAATACATTTCTCAGACCAAAACTTCAGACGCGAGGAAGACATGAGAAACGTTTATTTCCAACAGGATGGTGCCACAATGCGCACACATCGATGACAGTTGTAAGAAACATAATTCCTGGCCAACTGATTTCCCATTTTGGTGACGTATTTCTTCTCCTGCGAGTATTTCCAGTGGGGATATATAAAAGAACGTGTTTATGCTCACAAAGCCCGTAATTTAATAGACTTGAAAAATGCAATTACAGATATTGCATTTGGTGCATTTGATCGACCAAGACATGTTGACTCGAGTTGAGGATGATTTTCGAAAGAGACTGGAAACCTGCATTCAAGAGAATGGCCACCACATGAGTGACATAATTTAAAAAAAAATTTCTATGTTTAATCAAATGGTATGTTCTGACCTTTTTTGTGTAATAATAAAATAGTATTATTTTGTAAATTAACATAGTACTACTCCTTTGAAAATCGTCCGTTTTCCGCAAGTCACTCTGTATATTCAATGAAAATCACTCGTCTACTTATTGCATTGTGTAAAATTGGACCAGAAATGATTTGTGTAATAAGGGGGGTGTAGTTATTAACTGAAATAATCATATATTTGCGAAATGACTAAATTTAATTCCATAAATCAAAAGTCTACACAGTTCGTCCACAAATTTGGATAAACATAGGATACAATCGCCAGTATTAGGAAAAATTCATTGGTTTAAAACGCTCTGATTATTTTTACTTTTTAATAAATTGATGAAACTAAGTCTTTAATCATTTAAATGTATTATATAAGTAATTGTGTAACACTAAAACATTAGTGAACAAATAGATAAATCACAAAATCCATTGGAACTATGTATTACTAAAAATTAGAAATGGAATGAAATACTTTGAAAGGGTTACACGACTGAAAAATTATAACACGAAACAAAAGAAATCGAGTCTAATTTGTTTTCAAACAGGTGTACATTACGTTATTATATTATATTTTTAAACATAGGATTATATTTATCAAGAGGAAGGCTATAAAATGTTAAGCTAGAAGTATACAACTTGATATATTTTTTATATCTTAAAAGCGCATATTATAAAATTGTATGTTTTAAAATAAAGTTTAAATACCAGCTAATAAAGCAAAACGCGTACGACTTCTAAAATAAACCTGTGGACAGACTGTACAAACATACACACAAAATAACAAGCACCAAAATATTATCAGGAGCATTTAAGACTATAACCAAGATTCATGCAATATATAAATATCACAACTAAATTTAAACTTACAGATCAACTATAATATTTAAATCCGTACTGCACAGAATTCAAAATCAGATCTATATATATATATACAGTAGAACCTAGATAATCCATGCCCGGCTAATCCGAGCGGCGAATTTACCATGGCTGACAAAAACTCGCAATTTTACCGGTCGCGCGGCCATTGACCTGGTCTCCCAGATTATGTCGGTGCCAGATCACAAACTTCCACATATGTACTTAAATGCACAAATTGTAGCACCAAAACCTTAAACCCAAGGTCTTGATTATAAAAGAAAAAATCGAATTTCTAGGACAGCTTCAAAGTAATAAAGGTGTTGCAGATCTGGGTAAAATATATAACATTAACAAGCTAACGGTGCATGGCATTGTGAGGAAGAAAGCTGTATTACAGAATTTGGTAGCTGAAGCTGACAGCACAAAAGCTATTTCTAACAGAATATCACTAAAAGGGTCTTCTTTTCGAGAACTTGCTAATGCAATGTTCATCTTTCTGCAGAAAATAGAGCAGTTTCTATATCCAGGACCTACGTATACTAACAAGCCCATAAATTTAATGAACAGTTGAAAATTCAAGGAAACTTCTCTGCAGCTTCTGGTTGGCTGTAAGGTTAAAGAAGCACCATGGAATACGGGAATTGGTTGTTCAAAAAGAAAAATTGAATGCTATTACAGAATTTTGCTATATTATAAATACAGGCTGCGGCAAAATAACCTCCCTATTTTCGATGCTCGGTAGTAAGTAACTGGAGTAGTGAGGATAGCAGCAGTCGACGCAGGAGAGTGGGAAGTTTACGTTGCATTCGGCACGTAGGCACCAGTCGCCATCACGGCGTGGATTAACGAGCACAGAGCTTATGCGGTCGAAGCGTTCATTCGCAACAATGAGTCGGTTGTCACGGCACAGCGTGCTTTTCGAACGCGATTTAAAATTCCTCCGCATGAGTCGGTACCAGACAGAAAGTCTATTTTGTTGTGGGTAAAAAACTTTAGAGAGACTGGTTCTGTTGTTAAAAAACGGGGTGGAAGACCTCGTAGTGCCCGTACACCTGAAAACATCAATGCGGTTAGACAATCAGTTTTGCAGTCTCCTAAAAGATCAGCTCGTAAACATGCAGCCGCCCTTCGAATGGCTGATCGTAGTGTTCGTCGAATCCTTCACAAGGATCTTCATTTCCATCCTTACAAGATGGTTGTTGTGCAAGAACTGTCACAACATGATTGCCAGAGTCGCACGGAAGCATGTCAACTCATCTTGGAAAGTCTTCCACCAGACAGCATTGTTCAAACATCGTCCCGGAAACCTGCTAGACCTGAAAGAAGCAATTCGCGAGGAAATTCATCGCATACCTCAAGCGATGCTTGAGAGAGTCCACGAGTGCTTCAATGTTCGCTTGCAGCAGTGTATCAACAGCTACGGCCACCATTTGTCAGATATTATTTTCAAAACCAAGTAAAAAAAAATTCCCGTGTTAAGAATAAGTTGGTAAAAATAAAATTGTTTTATCTGGAAAAATGCTTTTTTTATTTACGTCAAAAAATAGGGAGGTTATTTTGCCGCACCCTGTATATACAGTCGACTGTTCCTAAATCAACCTCTCTTTAATTTGAATTTTTTCTAAATCGAATTCGTAATATTGTATATCCAACTGAATGGCAATTCATTTGTAAACACCATTTTCTAATTCGAATTCTTTAATTCAAACTCTCCTTTAATCAAACCAAAAATTCTCACATTTCATGAAAATTTTAAGCTAGTTTTCGTTTCTCTAAATCGAACATCAGTAATTCCCCTAAAAATAATGTTTCTTTGTACCATTCATTTTACTTGATAATATTTTTTGTTAATGCAGATGTGTCGTTTTAAATTCCTACGATATTTTACGCAATACATATTCAGTTGTGTTTCGTCGGTTGCTATCGTATGCAGTTTTAGGCTGTTAAATATTCTCTCAAGCATAATCCCCGAAACCGTTTTCACAAACTTGTAGAAGGTACAAACAAATGAAAATTTCGGACTTTTTTCAACCTCAGTAATTAATTTTTTTTACCATTACATATATGTAACTGTATTTGAAGTATATCTTATAAGATTCTGCTTTTTGTCTTTATTATACGTATATATTACAAATACATATATCATTTTTTGCCTCACTTCCTTTAATTCAAACTCTCCCTAATTTGAACAAATTGGAATACTACATGAGAATTCGATATAGAGAGTCAACTGTATTATAAAAGGGCATGACTTCCCGAAGAAGTGTATAATGAAGATGAAACTGAACTATATTGGAAAGTGATGTCCAAAAGAACGCTTGCAATAGGCACCGAAACTAATGCTGCAGGTAAGTCTAAGTATGTATAGCAAACGCCAATTAAGTTGGCGCGAGAAGGGGTAAATTCGCGCAGGATTAGAAGTAGTGGGGAGATTTGTATTTGGTATTACATCAAATGTCAGATAATTCTAACCTCTGAGCGTGTATGATCTCCTAGCAAAGACATTACAAAATATGTTCTGTCAAACGTCAATGACAAATGTATTCTGACAATTACTTGAGTAGTGGGGGTGGACGTTTTTAAAAACGGATTCTGCGCACCCTCTCCTCGCGCCAACTTGATTGGCGTTTGCTATACATGCATATATAATTATGTACACTTTTAAGCGTCTCTCGGTTGAAGCTTTGTTTATTTATTCAGGTTTCAAGATGAACAAAGAAATAAAGAAGGAAACTGTATGCTGTGCTAATGCATCAGAAATACATAAGTTTAGGCTAGCTGTTGGAAAATCCAAATATCCAAGAGCTCTCAAAACTGTCAATTCCAAGAATTTCCTCGTTAACTATTATAATCAAAAGGCTGCTTTCATAGATCGGGTAATTTTGAAAGTGATTTTATGAAAAATCCATATCACTAGTTAAAACTAACCTGTATTGCTAGTAGATAATGCACCAACGTATCCTGATGCACGGAAACTAAAGTTATAAAATGGGAACTTCATAGCATATTTTTCTCCAAATGTTACAATTTATTGCCCAATAAATAGACAAAGGTGTTGTAGAAACTGTGGAGATACTTTATATGAAAGACATTATATTTCAATTACTGGGAAAAGATGACTTTATAGCGTTTTGGAAACCTTTGGATTTGAAAAATGCAATTTATACCGTAATTCGTGCCTGGATTAATGTGAAGAAAACTCACATGAAAAACGCATTTTATAAAATATTAACACTGGAATAATTTGAGGACGATGATCACTTGAATGATTGTGAATTATCAGCGACAACATGACATCTATAGCCTCGGGAATCAATGGTTTGGAAGAAATACATGGATAGATAGGATAGGATAATGAAGAAAAAGGATATCAGATTGTGAATGATGATGATTATCTAAATAGCCAGACTTCTGCAGAAATAAGGTGTGCCAAAACTACCAATGATAATGAAAATGACTGTCATCACAAGAAGTCAACAAGAAGCAACACATGCAGTAACTGTACTCATCGAATACTCTGATGAATAACCTGAAACTGATGAGTTTGAATTACTTCAGCTTAGAAAAATAAAGAATTGTATATAGTTACTTTGTTCTACATATGTTTGTATGTATTTGAACTTTTTTGAATTCTAAAAATATAGTTATAATAATACAGCAGAGTCGCGATTTAGTGAACTCCGGTTCGAATGAACTACCAGCTCCAATGAACGACCAAAATTTTACATTACGTCGCGATATAACGAACATTGAAAAGCCCCGATACAATGAACAACACTTAACCATAAAAACGCATGCTTAATGTCGGGATTTTCCCTAAATATAACGTATTTCAGACTACAGATAGCACTCGAGCAGTGTCATTTTGATTTTGATCTTATGTAAACTTGTAAAATAGTGGTTGCAATAAGTTGTGTTGGTTCTTATATTACATATATGTAAATACATATGTACATAAGTAAGTACATGCATATGTAATAAGCATTTTAGTGAAATATGTTATTTGAAATTTAAATTTGAAATGTCGCAAAGAAAACATTTAAAATTGGACGAAAAACTTAAAATACTTGAATGCTTAAAAAAAGGAAACACAGTCATAGAACTAGCGAAGAATTATACAGTAGCAAAGTCTACTATATATGAGAAATAAAGACGAAAAGACATGTGGTCTCTGAGAGAGTTACAAAAACATTTGCTGGTCCAGGTAAAATGAAAACTTTAAAAATGTCTACCTATGCAAAGATGGAAAAAGACTTATTTAAATGGTTTCTTAAATTAAGAGAATGAAATGTTCCAGCAAGTGGAATTATGTTACAGGAAAAAGCAAAAGTTCTACAAAAAAAATTGGATGAAACACCGTCGTTTACTGCCAGTAATGGTTGGTAGAATAGATTTAAACAACGCTATGGAATACGACTTTTAACAATATCGGGCATAAAATTATCATCTCATCCAGAGTTGGTAGATCCATTTAAACAAAAACTAAAAAATAAAATTGAAGAGATTGCCGTATTGCCAGATCAAATATATAATGCTGACGAATCGGGTCTTTATTGGAAGCTTTTACCGGACAAGACGAAGGATGCAAATACAGAAAAAATGCACCGAGCAGATTCCAAAGCAAAGAATTACATTCCTATTGTGCACGAATGTAACAGGAAATCATAAATTGAAGCCTTTAGTGACAGACAAATTTAAAAACCCAAGATGCTTTCGGCATTTCAACTGTCCCGTTTATTATAAAATTTCCAAAACGGCATGGATGACAACTCAAATAAGCTGGTTCCATGATGTATTTCTTCCCGAAGTAAGTGCAAAATTTATAGTCATTAAGACTTTGTTAACATTTCTCCTTAGGTACGGAAATTTCAACAGGATAATAATTTTCCTAATAAAGCTTTATTACTATGACAACGCCCCCAGTTATCCACCGGAAGAAGGGTTAAAGAGTGATGACTGCTTGATTAGTATAATGTATATGCCACCTAATGTTACCACTCTCATACAACCTTTGGATCAGAATGGACTAAGAATAACCAAGCTTCTCTATCGGAGAAACTTATTAACACAACTGCTAGCAAAAGATACAAACATCAGTGCCTCATTACAAAATTGCAGTTTAAGGCATGCTGTTTTCAATCTTATAATGGCATGGAACAGTGTGAAAACAATATTATGCCTACAAAAGAAGATGACGAAGAAAATATCACTGAGTGAATTAAGATTAAATTTACTCAGTGATGAAACACTGAATGCAGGCAGAATAGTTCTAAATCCTTTGCAACATATTGAACCAAATGGGAGTAAAATCGTTAAATGCAAAAATATATATGTAACTTAATAACAATTTCTATTTTAGGTTGTATATGAGGAAGCTGACGTAGAAAGCTGGAATAAAGAAGTTGTGATGGATAACAGAACAAAATGAAGATGAATTTCATTCAGAATCTGAAAATGAAGCACATTGTACATTATTCAGTACAACAGAACAATATATTTCAACTGATCAAGCTCTAATATTATTAAATGAAGTGATTCAGTGAACTGAAGAAAATCAACTAGAAATTGATTATTCCACATCACTTGTGTTGCTTAATTTACGACAAAAAATATTAAATAGTAAGCTACTCAAAATACAGCGGCAATTACACATAACATAATTTTTTGTATCTCATTATTAAAAATATGTATACCTTTTTAGAAAGAATTACATAATACATACATGCTATTATATATCTTTCAATACCTTTTTCTTTAAAAATTTCAACGAAGTTTAAAAAAAAAGTTTACTAACAAAGAATATGGACGTTTTTTTTTTAAATTTTTTCAACCTCAAAAAACCCCCGAAATAATGAATCCGCCGTGCAAAAATTAATCGTGACTCTACTGTATTTAAATATGTATTTATTCAAATAAATTACATAGTAAAGAATTAAAAATGAGTCTTGTATTTCAATTATCCAGCATAGGTTATTTCAGTTGGTTCGAATAATCGAGATTCTACCGTATATATGAAAAGAAGATTACAAATGGGTTTATAAAAGAAATTATAAAATAAAACTATAATGCCATAAAGGAATGCCTTCGAGAAATAATTTTAAATGTGCAGTATCGGCATTATTCTTATTAAAATTACTATAAGCTAATATCTAAAAGTAAATAACATTGGAATTGCACATTTTTCTTCAAATATTACAAAGTCTAAAATGAAAGTGAGTATAAACAGCTATACATTATAACATTTAGTATTTTATTCGAGAGGACAGTGTATAAAGAAAAAATAAATGATTACTCTACTAGTACCTATGTAAGTATGCAATATATGTTAGGAATCTAGAGGCTTCTTCAGATCATTTACGTAAAAATATTTTCATACTTAGAATGTCCCAAAAATACTTCTGGCACGTATGCTATGCTAGATTTCCTAAAAATCACATACTAATATTCCCCATTATTCGATGCATTTACAAAAATCAGATCTATAGTTTACGAGTATTAAAATCTTATTTTTAAACAATATACTTTTAATCTCAATTGAAAAGACAAGAATAGATACAAGAAATGAATGCATAAACCAAACTTTTTGGTAGAACCTAGAGATGAGTATTTTTATTAACAACAAGTATTAATCCAAGAGGTTTCTTTTCTATTTTTGGCTTAGTAGCTTATAAAAATACAACTATCAAACATTTTTAACAATTTTTAATAGCACATCTAAATCGCCTTTTGAAATTAAACTTTGTAATATTGAAATGTTAATAAATTGTTCAAATATGTTATACACTGTCCTAAAAATATTCTTCTTTAGCCAATGATGGTATATCTGTGCGCAAAGTATGATGTATAATGATTTTTTTTTTATTAACATGTTACTAATTTGAGATGAGTTAAATGCATTCATATAAAATGTTATCATACAATTTGAGATTACAAAGTATGGTAATTACGTTCCGTTCTGGCTTTATAATATTTGAACGCAATGAAAGCTATACCCATCAAACCTACTGCAAGAATTATTCCACCGATAAAGCTAGCTCCGTCGAAATGTCTATCTTTATGTGATGGAGTAGGAGTCGGGTCAGGCATTGGCGTCGTTGTAATTGGATTGACTGTAGTAGTATTCGGAGGGGCATCCGTAGTAGTAATATTCGGTGCAACAGTAGTGATATTTGGACTAACTGTAGTAGCATTAGACGTCGTTGTGGTCAGTGGAGGTATTGTTGTTGGAGCATCTGTTACGTTTCCTGATTCTGTTGTTGTAGCTGGTTCTGAAAAATGAATGCTCATATCAAATACAATTACAACATAATACCACAGATAGATTTCAATCAAATCTACAGAATATTGTGCACATAACAAGTGCTCATTTGAAAAGTCAATCTAGTAGCATATGGTTTACTGAGAACATTTTGAAGTATGTCGTAAATTAAAATTTACTACTTAACCTACGAAGTCGTATGTTTTGACAGTTTCATACATACAAATAAATAACAAATAATAGGTATTTATTGAAAACTATAACAAATGTTGAAAATGTTGTCCTGATTTTCTTAAGAGACTACCAGTTTCAGAAAAAAGTTTTAAAGTTCTATCCAAAGTATTGTGATGACTCATCAAACGGTGCATCATACTCTAGCGTTTTCTAGAGGCACGTAGAACTCCCGAGAAGGATATTCCCACGATATGAAAGCCGCGTCGAAGAAGGGATGGGACATTCATTGAATCTTAGAGTCTCGCGCAGTACACATAAATATAGATACATAAATATAGATACATAAATATAAATACATAAATGTGCTTATTGTTAATAGTTAGTTTTATATTGTTATACGTTTTGTTATTAATATAGTGTGTGTCTAAAGTTATTGTTAGTTTTATTTAAGAACCCGAAAAGACAAACTTTACAGTATTCTTAAATTGTATATATCTATTACAAAATGTGGAAACTCAACTTGAAATTCTACCATGCAATCTTGAACTGAATAAACCCATAAACCATCAATTTTATTACCACTTCGAAAATAAGCCTGGACTAAAAAAAATTTATGTTCTAAAGTGAAAGCCATTTTAAAACTGAGAAGCAATTTATTTAAACCAGAATCGACGCACGATTATTTTATGCACTAACTAATATTTGTGATTGACATTATCAAATGTCATTTGGATTTACGTTTACGGAACAACAAACACATACAAATATATTTGCGTCTTATTCTATCAAAATTTCAAAGTAACCTAGATTGCCTTTTCAAATAAACACTTGTTACATAAAAACCACAGTAAATAAAACTCTATTAGTCGACGCTAATTTCTGGAAAATTCTCATTGGTATCGTATACTACACATTCGGTTATAAAATTGTTTGTCCTTGAAAAGTAATTTAAATAAATCTAATAATCATTAAAGCACGAATTTTATACATTTCCATATTTTATAATTAGGGACCGGACACGAGAGGCCGATGACTCATCGCCCACGAGCGTACTATTGAAAATTTGCAATTTTAAAGAGTTTTTAATATTATTTATATATGAGGGTAGCACCGATTATTTCTGCAAACTAATATTTCTATTGAATCAAAGGAATCAAACATGCTATGACACAAATGTTTATTGTTTTCTAATTTGACAGTTCGAATTTAGTTTTGATAACTGCAACAGATATTTTCTAATTTCAAACTGAGTGCTGTCCAGTAAAATTGCATTTAACGAAAGAAAATTTTAGAGCCATGATTTACTATGATTTTAAAAGTTCTTTAACTCCGAAACAAAGTGTTTCAAGACTTCGTGCTGCATTTGGTGATCAAGCTCCTTCTCAGAGGAGTGTTTACAACTAGTATAACGAATTTAAATTTCAAAGGGTTTCACTTAGTGACGATTTTGGCGAAGGAGAGCCAATGTCAGCCGTTACTGAAAGAAATGTAGACGCCGTACCAAGGATGATTCAAGACGACAATCGAGTCACGTATAGGATTATTAGGAACACCTTGGGTATTGGCATGACTGCAATAAACAAGAGTCTACATAATAATTTGGGTGTGAGGAAAGTCTGTTGTCGTTGGGTACCTCATAATTTAACACAGAAACAAAAACAATACCGAGTGGTGTTACTGGTGATGAAAGCTGGATATAGGCATTTGAACCGGAATCAAAACGGCAGTCGACTCAATGGGTGTTTCCAACAGAACTTAATCCACTCAAAGTGAAAGTGTGGAACGAAAATGGTAGCTAGTTTCTCTCAAAATCAGGACCTATCACAACAGTTGTGCTTGAAAATAAACGTACGGTTAGCGCAGAATTGTACAAAACAGTGTCTGCCAGATGTCATTTAAAAGGCTCGTTTACGACGCCCTAGATCGGAGATTGTCCTTCATCACGACAATGCTTCAAGTCTCACTACACATCAAACAAACGAATTTTTGAAAGCTTCCGGATTAAAATTACTAAATCATCCGCCACATACACCGGACCTGGCACCTTCAGATTTCTTCCTATTTCCAACACTAATGGATAAAATGCGTGGTGTACGATTTACAAGCCCAGAATATGCAGTGGAGATCTTCAAAAACCTTATACCTGAAGTAACTCAAGAAGAGTGGAATTTATGCTAAGATAACTGGTTTTTATCGAATGTCTAAATGCATTGAGTTTAATGGCGAATATTTTGAAAATCAAATTTTGTTTTATTAGTTTGTAGAAATAATCGGTGCTACCCTCGTAATTGGAAAACAAACCGGTTATTGATCTATAAAATACGAAACACATTTTTATTTGTTCGTTCTGTAGTTCAAGTTGAGTAAAGGAGTATTAATTTAACTAGCAATACTTTCCCAAGGTTCTCTTCTGTAAAATTTGTTCTCTTTGAATGAAATACATCCTCGTAGATAGAAAACGTCCTTTCTACATCGCAACTGGTTATAGGTGCATACTGGAAATATTATTTTATTTCAGCGTATTTAGCAGTTAGATTTTGAGGCATTGTCCCCACAATTGTCGCAATGTTATTAAATCTGGATATCTATTAAAAAGTGCGTCTAAGTTTTGCCGAAGTCACTTGGAATATTTTTCAAATTATTAATAGACACATCTAATGTGGTTAATCCATCATTTAATTTCAGACTTTGACTTTCAAAATAAGTGATTAGTTTTGGCAAATTTCCAAAATGTTCCTGAAGAAAGTGCAACTGATTTTTTAAATGTGGAATTTGTGTTAGTTCCTTGCACTCAGATATACATCCAGCATCGTCATTTAAACATGTAACGAAATTTTGTAAACCATCGGAACTCTCTGCATAAAAACTAGTAGCTTTCAACCATGTTCCCCATCTAGCTATTACTGGAGAGGGAGCCAGTGACAAAGATGGAAGTTTTTCCCTGTAAAGAGCTACTCTCAATGATGCTTTTCTGAATTTTTTTCAAAAGTCTATCAACTTCTGGACAGATGTCTCTGATATATTCAAAGATTCTGTGGTGGAGAGCATGTGACACAAGTAATATGCAGCATATTAGGATATATTTCCTTTAATAATCTGCCTGTTTTTAACATATATGCAGCATTGTCAATGAAGCATTTGGTGCATATTCTTGTAAATGGTTTTAGCTACTGTTTCTTTATTGCTTTTATTGCTATTACATATACGTTATGTGTTATATGGGATAGTTGGATGTAGTACACCAGCTACATTTACTACACAGCGTCCTAATATATCGACAGTTTCGTCGGCACTTATCCATAGGTACTGATTTGAAAGATGGCTTCTAATGCGTACTACTGCTTTCATGTAGCACTTAGGAACATAATATTTACGTAAACTGGATTCATCAGAAACATTTCGACCAGTATATTTTTGGAGAAATGTTTTGAAGGTGGGATTTTTAAGTTTATTTAATGGAATATTTGCCGCCATTAAAGTTTCACAGAGTTCTTTGTTAAAATTGTCAGATTCCAAAGGGTCTAATTTCTGTGTATGTGGCACTGGCAGTGGACATACCATCAGTATGACCCTTAATCCCACCCGCCATTGTTTCACTATGCCATTCTCGACGTTGTTCCATATCATATCTGAGTACGTAACGTATAAACAATGTTCTAGATCTTAATGGAAATTGAAAATGTATGCGTAAGTTATTAAAAATTAACGAAATTCACTGAACACAGTTAAAACAATGAAAAAAAGGAACTAACTCACCGTATTTTATTTTTCTTACGAAATATACATTCATAAATAAAATTAATCATGAAAACTCCTCACGCTTCTATCTACGCCATGAAGAAAGGAATTTAAGTGTAATATTGAAGTAATTACGTCACAATTCAAACGACAAAAAACAGATGTGCGGTTAACCAAATGAATAGTGCTATTCAGTAACTGCGTGTTGTACTCAGCGATGTTATAGACTATTTATATGGTCTATCGTAATTTCGGCCTGATGTGCCCCGGTCTCTATTTATAATATTTATACGCCAATGAAATTGCTTTAGTTTCTAGACAAATTAGAAAAAAGTATGTAAATGTAAGAAACCGCTTTTTATTTGGCATATTTTTCTATAACACGGCATATTTCTGCAAAAGCGGCATACCAGTGCATATGTAACTTTTGAAAATATACACAAAAAAAATGTTTTTAATAAAAAAGTAACAAAGGTAGTTTATATTAATTATTCAGAGGCAAATTGTTTAATTAGTTCCATAAACAAAATATTTATAAAAGCACCACTTCGAGTACAAGTGTACAGAAAAAGATTACCTTAATTTTAACTACCACTTCAACTAATTATTACTAGATGGGGTACAAGGCTTGAAGCTGCGTTGTTTTACGGTAATCATTTAGAAGATATTAAAAAAATATCTTCTAAAATATCACTTTAACTAAACTAGAAACACAAGACATGCGGATTGTTGATGCTGTGAAATTAATTGAAAATTTAAGCAGAAATCTGGATAAGGTACAAGAGACAATAGAAGATCGAATCAAAGAAAAACTTAATAAACTGCAGATTTCCAACAACTAACAAAAACTTCACAAATTTTTAATGGTGAGTATGAAGAAAGTATTACAATGTATGCTTCAACTATATATAAATTTAAGTTTGTTCCAATTACTTCAGTCGACATTGAATGCATTTTTTCAACTTATAAATCTAATTGTCAGAGCGAAGATTATCGTTTCTTTTATATATTTAAGAAGCTTAAATCAACATATACAGCGTGTGCCCAAATTGGATATGGATTTTTTTTTATTTTTGTTTTTCGCCGAAAACTGCTTTTGTAGAAAACTTTTGCCTTAGACAAAAATACTAATTCCATTGTTATATTGGTCTTTACTTTTGTCTAATTGTTTAAAATATGTTTTTTCTATTGCGATTTACGTGCAACACATAATTTTCAATGTGTTATAATTGTTATATACGCCGTTCACGATTCGTACAGTATTTTCGGAATCACCATCACAAAAACTATAAACGAAGTATAATATTTATTTACGATAACAGATCAGTCACGTCATAACCAGTAATATCAGGTATAAAAACCTAAATGATTCAATTTACTAACGTAGTACATACAACTTTTCCAACATTTTAGGAAATTTGTATCTTTCGTGTTATCTATTCAGCGCATTGTTGTCACATATGATATCCGCCTGTCATCTGTCAGTCACCATTACATTGCCTCATATCGTTTTGAAACCGAATTATAACCTATAACTCAAATGGCAATTATTTGCAAGATGTAAACAGGAGATTTGTCAACGTTGTGTGGCGCATATTGTTGACGTGACTGATCTGTTATCGAAAAAATACTATACCGTATGGAACTGGGGTGAGACAACGGCGGGGAGGTAAACGATACCCCACCAGTACATTAGATAAGAGAGAAGGGACCGTTATAGCACCAGGCGCCAGGCGTGTCTGTGCCCAATCTAATCAGATATGTTGACGATAGATGTGCAGAGTAATTATACGTAGAACATCGATTGTAATGGCAAACTATACACAACCAGAAAAAAATTATTTAACTCATATGTTTATTCTTTATCATACCATAGAATTGCGTTTTTATTTTGTTACGTTAGCGAACTTTTTATTTTTTTCGATGTAGCGGTTGTGCATCAGTACTTTTTCACCTGAAATCCATATTACAAGTTTATACAATTTACTAATAGGTACACAGAATTTTTTTCTTTTCTTTGATGGAATTATGCGTCCGTTTTCTCAGAATATTTTTAATTTTCTCTTCAAGTGCAACATTTTATTTAGTTACGTTAGCATAGTTTTAATTTTTTACATTTGTTTATATTTTCCTTGATGTAGCGTTTATACATCAGCAGGATTTAATTATGTAGGCAATCACAGGTTTGTGCTATTTAAATATAGCTATATAATAATATATTTGTGCTATATAAATACACAGATTTTTCTTTCGTTTTGGTGGAATTATGCGTTTGTTTTCTCTGAATATTTTTACTTTTTTTTATTGTACAGCATTTGTACATTTTTATCATTATTATATGCTGACCTATGCTTATCCAATCAAGTGTTACACTATACATTCAATAAACAAATCGGAGAAGCAAAGCGGCGGGGACGCGTCTTGCGCAGCAGTGTCGTTTTCTTACCTCGTTTACACACGGTATATATAAATATATATCAACATCATTGCGAATGCATATGTGAATTATGTTGGTGCGAACGTCCAGTGTTGGTACATATCGTTCTGTCATATTTTACGTGTGTTTGTTTACTCTTGGTTTGAAATGCAGAAAACGTTTTGCAGCCAATGTAAGCGACTTGTTGCATCCGCGATTGCAAATTGTGAAGCAGAACGCGACAATGATGGACCGTTGCTGCCTTTATTAGCGAGAAGTAATTGTATTTGTATTTTGCTATAATTTCATATTACATATTGCACTTTTTTTTTGTAGCGTGCAGTAAAAGTTTTAGGAGTAAGCGTGACATCTGTCAGCAGAATCTCCTCGGAAATACACAAAGGACACGCAATTTGCAAACGGAAACATGACAAAAAGAATGAACGAAGATGTATGGAAATAGTAAGATATTTGAAAAAATTGACTGTATTATAATATAATTGTGGTATAATTATAGAACAACATATTACCCTAACATCTTTAAATACTATACTTGTCAAAAGGGATATTTTTATGGGTAGTAAAACATCTTTATGGGAAGTGTTGCGGAACATTGAGTTCCAGTATAAAAAGAATGATCAAAGAGGAGCGCTAGTGGAATTACCACATATTGCTCTAAAACGAGTAACTTATTTTTAAGTTGTTGTTGATTTATAATACCTGGTATCTTTCATTTTCTTTCAACATATATACTGATGTAACACAAATGTCTTTTTAGTATTCTATTTATTATTAAATACGTATAAGGTCTTCACCTGTTTTTATTGATTGATTACTTTGTAAGAGAATTAATAAATTCGGCTATTTATAAATTATAACCTAAATATTGCAAGTTTGACATAAGCGTTTAATACCCTAACCTAAAATGTAAACAAATCGATTTTGCCAATAGATTTTGCAAATGATTTCGCAACATTCTTTTGACATCATTGATGACGTGCACGTCTTCGAATCGTGAAAAGCGTTTAGTAGGCATGTATCATGGTAATGTAAATATTCCTTTTGTCAGACAAATGTCAGATTTCACTGAATTTTAATTAAAAGCACCCTGACGGAGCAAACATTTCACATGTGACTGTAGCTAATGTTATGAAGAATTTTAAGAAATGTAAGCCCAATTTCTTTAGAAAGCATAACAGACAAGAGCAAAACGAAATTAATGATTAGAGCAGACCAATTTCCGTGCGCGCCATGAGCGCCGGTATGGGAGTGTAATTCGTAATATATTAGAATATGCGATAGAATAGGGATGCAACATGAGCTTGTTACCGATATAAGTATAGAAGTAGAGACATTTATTCTATCAGAAATAATTAAATCTACATTTGGTTTTCTGCTATTAAAGTAATATGCATAAACAAACGAAAAATAAGAATAGTACATATTATAGCACCGTTGTATGTACCTATAAATAAAATGGAAAATGTATGAAATCAGTGATTGTGTGCACGACAGAGGATTTAAAAAAACACTTGCCGTTTTAAGCGTCTTCCAAGGATTGACAAACTGGAGAAACTCGATTGTATATTTTCAACATCAGGTGCGTTTCTAAGGTTATTTCTGAAAAACATGTCCGCCGTGAGGAAAAAATATGTTTATATTCGGAAAACGAGCGTTCTACATCTAGTGATGTTATATTCGCATAATCAAAATACTTTTTTAAGCAACTTAACGCATCTGTAGACGTGCCCTCACGAAGACGTGTTAAGGTGTCAAAATCTGCATTTCTGTCTAAAACACTCAAATTTAATTAGAACACTTTCACTTTTTGCGTCTTCTACAGCACACAGTTGTGCGTGAACAATTTTAACGATTTGCAGTGATTCCTCTAACGATAGCGACGAATTTTCTAATTTTGTTATTGCTTCTTCTAGTCCCAAGTAATTCTCACGAATACTTTGTAAATCCATTTTAATCTGAGCATCTTGAATTTTTTTCTGGCTTGTATTGATAGCTGCACTTTCTTTCGGATCGAATGATAAAACCACGTCCTTAATTTGTTCAAAATGTTCATGATAGTAAAACCCCGCCCGTAACCATGTACCCAACGTGTCAGAATCGGCTGTGGTGGCTCAGGGATATGGGGACACAATTCGTGAAATTTCCGAATACGTTTTGGAGATTTCAGGAATACTGCCTTTGTACTCGATATTAAAGCATCTACCTCTGGATAACATCTACAAACCTGTTCTGTCACAAGGTGTAGAGCATGGAGTTTACAAGTAATATGTAACAAGTTAGTACAATATTTTCTAAGAGACCGGCCTACAGAACACAGGGTTGCGGCACCATCGGTCATAAACATTAATACTTGGTCTTTCGAGAGTTTAAATTTTTCCAAAGTATCTAATAGCCCCTCTGAAATTTTTTCGGCATTACATTGTTCTAGTCGTCTGGATGCTAATAAAATTGAAGACGTTGGTTGATGTGGTTCCATATTACGCGCCATCACATTAACTACAGATTGTTTTTTGCTGTCAGTTGTTTTGTCCACACATAACCACAGTTTTTTATTTTTCAGTTCGGCTTTGATTTTATTTTCAACCTGTTTACACACCGATGGTAAATTCCTTCGTAACGTAGTCGTGCTCGGTAATGTTTGATTCGCGTATTTATTCCAAAATGTGTACACACAATCATAATTACACATAGTTCATGTATAAACTGTTGTCGATTAATTTTGTTATTATTGTGCTTCGAACTGCTTACGTGTTCTTTACAATGTGTTTTTGACCAACACAGTAGATATGTATTGCACACTAAACATTTAATTTTTGAGCCATCGTATATTAAGTCCGGGAAATCCATAATAAACTTATTCACTTCGTCTGACAACGGTCGTTTTCTCGATTTATGTGTCGACGACATTTTATTACGTATGCTTACACTTACATGCAGTCTAAGCAAGTACCAAACACATACTGAATGCTTTTTATTAGTTCTGATGCAATATAATCATCCTCACATCGGCGCACATGGCGCGCACGGAAATTGGTCTGCTCTATTAATGATCAAACCCAAATTTACTTAACCCTGTCGAGACTGGACACGCATGAACGCGCAAATCCTTGCTTTTGAAACAGATCCTAACTACCAACCGACTGTTCATTCATTTGAAAAACTTAACTCTGGTTGCACAAATAATGTGCCTGCAAATCTTACAATATTAGAAAGTTTTGAGTTGTTTTTCTCCGAAGATTTCGTAACTCGTATCGCCCAACAGACCAACTTATCTTATAATAATAAACGCGATCAAGCTCCACAGAATAGAAAAACATGGACAGACGTTACTATCAATGAACTTTACTGCTTTATCGCAGTATCTTATCTCATGGCACAAGTAAAGAAATTGAAAATTGTTGATTATTGGTCAACTGATGCTATATTAGTTACACCGATTTTTGGACAGGTGTTCTCTCGTGATCGTTTCCTTTCGATACTATGGGCATTACATTTTTCAGAGTAAAATCAAAATGAAAATGACAAATTGCATAAAATCAGATTGATCGTAGATCACCTAAAAAAAAGTATACCAAAATACATTCTACCCATTTGAGAACCTGTGTATCGACGAAAGTTTGATGCTCTTCAAAGGAAGACTTTCTTTTAAACAATATATTCCCTCAAAGCGGCACCGTTTTGGAAATAAATTGTTTGTGCTGTGCAACTGCGAAACTGGGTACATACTGGATTTTATAATTTACCTACTGCGGAGCAACTTCTGATATTCTAGAATATGATACAGAAATAGGTAAATCTGGAAATATCGTTTTTACACTTATGCAGCCTTACCTTGGCTTGGGTCATACTTTGTACACTAACAATCGGTACACCAGTTCGATATTATATGGTATGCTTTATGCTAGACAAACAAATGCGTGTGGAACTGTCAAACAAAACAGA
Source organism: Melolontha melolontha (assembly GCA_935421215.2). NCBI lineage: Eukaryota > Metazoa > Arthropoda > Insecta > Coleoptera > Scarabaeidae > Melolontha > Melolontha melolontha. The sequence continues at coordinate 41,499,365 of OW285243.1, forward strand.
AAGAACATGCCAGACATGAAAGAAAAAATTTCGAGAGGACAAGTTATACATTTTTCCACTGACAATATACTTGCAGTGAAGTGGCAAGATAAAAGAGAAGTGAGAATGCTTTCGACACGACATACTGCAGATATGGTTCATTCAGGGAAAAAAGATCCAGTCAAGAAAACAGACATAGGTAAACCTAAATGCATTGTTGACTACAATGCAAATATGGGAGCAGTAGATAGAACCGACATGCTTCAAAGTTCGATACAATCAGTACGAAAGTCAGTGAAGTGGTACAAGAAACTATTTTTTCATTTGCTTGATATGACACTTCTCAATTCTCACGCGGTCTATAAAATGAAAACGGGTGAAAATATATCTGTAGCTGATTTTCAGCTGAAATTGGTGAAAGAGTTGCCTGCAAAATATAACATAAGCAAACCACGATCAACCAGCCGAAGGGCTCCTGACACAGACTCTCTTTGCTTGACAGAGAGACACTTTATATCTCAATTTTCCAAGGATCAAGGTACAAATAAACAACCAAGGAAAAGATGCGTAGTTTGTTCAAAAAAGAATATTCGCAAGGAAACAACGTATTCTTGCCCTAGCTACGATGTTCCCCTTTGTGTAATACCATGTTTTAAAAACTACCACACTTTGGTAGCTTATGGCAAATAAAAATGTTTATATTTTTTGTAACGACATGTTAACAAATTCTTCAGTTATTATTACATTGCAAGTTAGAATAAAGTTTAAGAAAGATTATAATTGTTATTATTAGAGCTGAGGATGTTTGCGGTACGGCAGGACCGTATGTAGTGCATCCCCACATTTAACTATTTATCTAAATATTCTCTGAAATGATTTGCCGGATCTCATAAATTAATAGAGTGATATTTTAGTATGCACTGGATATTGTTATTATACAAAATCATAATAGCCATTTGTATTTATGGATCATAAATAATAATACGCATGTATTTGTATTTGGTTGTGAATTCAATTTAAACTTAAAACGAATCGTAATATTTTAACGACAAGCCGTCCTTACAATACATGCATTCGAGACAAAGTGTGCAACTCTACGAATAACTTCCATAATTGATCGAAAATGGACATTTTGGAGCTGAAGTAAAGCCCCTATTCTTAGAAAATTTTATTACTGTCGTTAAGAACTATTATTATAAACAACAAAGGCCTTTTATTAGTGTTGAAGTTTTAGTTTCATTGAATTTCCATGTTGTAAGTAGTCAATTGTAAAGTGTTCATTCACAATATTCTAAAACAAGGTGTAAATTTAACTAAAATCCAGAAAAACACATTCTGATAATATATTACTAGATTAGAAGCTGTGTTTATTACTATTTATTATATTATTTTTATAACCAAATGCAATAAAAGCTACGAAAACAAAAGAAACCTCGATTTATTAAAATCTTGTCACACAGCCTTTCAAAGCCTGGCAGCACATATTTTGCATATATTTTATATATACTACCTACTTGAACTAGGTGAATGAAGTTAGAAGTTATAACTTATAACTTCTTTGTCTCGAATGCATGTATTGTAAGGACGGCTTGTCGTTAAAATATTACAATTCGTTTTAAGTTTAAATTGAATTCACAACCAAATACAAATACATGCGTATTATTATTTATGATCCATAAATACAAATGGCTATTATGATTTTGTATAATAACAATATCCAGTGCATACTAAAATATCACTCTATTAATTTATGAGATCCGGCAAATCATTTCAGAGAATATTTAGATAAATAGTTAAATGTGGGGATGCACTACATACGGTCCTGCCGTACCGCAAACATCCTCAGCTCTAGTTATTATTATTCCATTAACAATACAAGTGCGTTTAATTTATTGTTATAAAGAAAAAAATTGTTTACTAAAAACAGCAATTCCAATCGGGAACCGCGAGAATGCGCGCTATCCAAAGTCACCTTCGCATTGAGAACCGCGCGCTTGCGCAGAGCGCAGAGAACCCCGTTTTGAGAGCACGACAGTGAAAAACAGTCCCGTCATGAAAGGGTTAAATAAAGATTTCCATTTATATACTAGTAATGGTTTGCGGTCAACAACTGTACCTATGTTTTGAAATTAAAGTTGTTGATATTTTTATTTGAATTTTAATTTACATAAGTAATATAATTTTCTAGTCGAGTTAGTAATATATATGTCAACAAAATTGCAACAAACCATTCTTTCCTGCTATTAAAACAACTGTCCCCTTAGGGAGCGCCGTATAGCTAGGCGGGCTGCCTGGTGGAATACAGAGTTAACCAATTTAAGGAAAGAAACTCGACGGTCATTTAATATGGCGAAGAAAACAGGCCTACAAGGCTCTCCTCAATAAATACAATGATAAAATCAAAGAGAACAAAAGGAAGGCCTGGAGAAAATTATGTGAGGACATCGAAGGTGTTCCTGACATGGCCAGAATTATCAGAATTCTCAAATAAGATCCTTCCAACGCAATTAGATCTATACAAAAATCGGAAGGGAGGTGTACCAGTACCGTGGAAGAGACTTTGAGTATCTTCTGGGGGTACACTTTCCAGGTTCGGAGCGTATGGATGATTGTGATACCAATCAAGTTGTCATCTCTTGGAGGGCGACTATGAATGATTGGGAGATATCAAACGAGATCTTCAAGCCCCATTTAATAAAATGGGCGATAGGATCGTTCGAACCGTATAAATCCGCAGGACCAAACAGAGTGTTTCCCAAGCTCCTTCAAGAGGGAATTGGGGAAATTATGGGTCCTCTATTGGAGATATTCAGGTCCAGCCATGCTATGGGTTATATCCCTAGGGCATGGAGAGAAACTAGGGTAGTGGTTATTCCGAAGCCCGGAAAAGGAACATATACCCACCCTAAATCATTTAGACCAATTAGTCTTACCTCCTTTATGTTGAAGACTACGGAAAAAATTATATATTTAAATATTAAAGAAGGGGCTCTGGATAGATCTCCTCTACACCCATTGCAATGGGCATACCAGATAAGAAAATCAGGTGAGGGTGCCCTGCATAGCCCGGTGAGAGGGCTCGAAAGGAGCCTACACTACAAGGAAATTGCACTTGCAGTCTTCTTAGACATAGAGGGAGCTTTCGATAACACCTCTCTTCCATTATTCGATCTTTAAGAGATCGAAAAATAAAAAGCACCACATGCAACTGGGTTCATAACATGCCGCGTAGCAGAGTAGTTCATGTCCAAATGCAAAACAAAGTGATCTCCTTGTGGACAACAAAATGGTGTCCTCAAGGAGGCGTATTATCACCGCTACGATGGAGTCTAGTAGTGGATAATCTCCTCAGGACATTATATGACCAGGGAATTTGGACGCAGGGGTTCGCCAATGACATTGTCATAGTGTCCCAGGGGAAATTCCCGGGGACAATGGCGAGCATCATGCGAAATGCTCTGCGAATTATGGAAAGATGGTGCCTGGCGGAAAGATTAACTGTCAATTCTCAAAAAAACAAGTTGGTAGCTTTTACCAACACGAGAAAACTAAATGATCTAGGCAGCGTAAGGCTGTTTGGACAAGAATTAGAACTAACCAATGAAGTGAAGTATCTAAGCATAACACTTGATGCGAAACTGAATTAGAGCAGACGCCTAGTCAAAGTGGCAGACAGGGCGACAGCTCTTCTTCTGGAGATGCAGAAGAGCTGGTTGGCAAGACCTGGGGCTAAAACCAAATGTGGTACACTGGCTGTACACAGCAGTAATAAGACCAACGATTACCTATGGAGCAGTTGTCTGGTGGAGGAGAACGGAGCGGACATCGTCGGCGGGGCTCCTCACGACTCTCCAGCGACTGGTCCTGTTGGGAATCACGGGACCTATGAACAGCACGGGGACCTTAATGGAGGCCATCGTGGGTCTCCCTCCGCTGGAACTATTTGTAAAGGCGGAGGCGATCCTGAAGCTGACGGCCAATGAGGCCAATGTCTTAATACGGTTATAGGGAGCCATACAGATATCACAGGAACTATACTGAAAGAGCCAATATTTAAAATGCCGGCGGACAGTATGGCATCTGAGATTATGTTTACAGCTAAGCTGAATATATTTATACCGACCAGGGAACAGGCAAAAAGTCGCTCGAGCGATTGTGGCGCCGGCACCTGGTCCACTGATGGATCACAATCTAGTCAGGGGGCTGGTGCAGGCATATGCGGAATGTGCCCTAGAAGGAAGATATCGATATGTCTGGGGAAACATACAACGATTTACCAGACCGAATTGTTTGCAGTCGCAGCCTGTGCCGAGGAAATTCGGGAAGCCAGCTGCGCAAACAAAAAAATCAACATAATGACTAATAGTCAGGCGGCTATGAAAGCCATTATGAACCCATCTACCAGGTCTAAGCTGGTAAAATATTGTAAACAGGTCCTCAATAAACTGGCAGAAGACAATACTGTGTCGCTGATATAGGTGCCAGGACATGAAGGAATTAAAGGCAATGAGATAGCCGACGAACTGGCCAAAGAAGGTACTAATAGGAACTTCATAGGACCAGAACCTGTATGTGGAATCGCTAAGGATTCCGCTTAAAGGGAGATCTGGTTATGGCTAGAAAAAGAACATAAAAATAAATGGAGGTTAACGGAAGAAGGTCAACTCCATACCAAAACACTACTAAGGGAGCTAGACGGAAAGTTTTCAGCCAACCTAATTCGTAGTAACAAAAAAGAAATTAAAATATTTACCGGGTTAAGAACCGGACATTGTCCTTTAAGGAAGCATATGTACAGCATGAGCTTGGTTAGCGAGCTCTGTTGTAGGAGATGTGAAAAACAGGAGGAAACTAGTCTTCATGTAATATGCACGTATGAGGAATTGAAGGAACATAGACAGAAATATTTCGGGAGAGATCTATTGGATCCTTTGAGTGTATTCAAACTTCCCCTGAGGATAGTGGCTTTTATCGATTACACAAGACTAACAGAGTGGAACTGAGAGATCTATTGGGGATAGTACAAAGAGCAGTGTACTCAAGTGCCTGGACGTTCTGGCGTCCAACCCAAAACAGAAGAAGAAGATGTCAACGACATTTTATTTTATTGTTGATTCTTCTCTCCATTATTACCATTATATATTATATATAATATATATGTACAATATACCTTTGATGTTCATTTTATTTATTTTGGAATTTTGATTTTTATTTTAAAATTTGTATATATTTAGGATATTTTTTTTGTTTATTTTATTTATTCTGGAATTTGTAGTCTTCTGTTGTAATTTGTAGAAAATATTTTTTATAGTAAAAACATTAACTATTGTTTGCATATATAATACACTTTAAAAAAGCTGAACCAACAAAAAAGTTATATACCCTTAAATATCCTCTTTCCAACAAACAAAGAGAATGATTCAAATCGAAGCAGATTTTAATCCCTAATATTGTCTAAAACTTTATACTACTTTACTTTTGAAACGCTTGATTTCATGTGTGTGTTAATTATAGAAACTGTATTCTGATGAAACTATTGTCAAAGTTTATATGCATTACTTCGGTTCTGTTATCTTGTCATTAAACCCGCACCGCAAGTGGTGCATAAAACTAGGTGTCTCTTATTTACTCGGATTAGAATAAAAGGAAAGAATGGAAAAAGTTTTGAGGATTGTTTTGCATCCTTTTCTAAGCCATTCGGATATAAATGGAGCTTATTGTACATACATATATACAAGCCTAAATAAAATACAAAAAAATTTAAACAAAAACTAATTCTGGTAATATCTAAATAACGTTACAAAATATTACAACTAAAAAAGGATGAAAAACATATTGATTCTATTGTAAAAAGTTTTTAACGAAGTGAAAAGAAAATTTTCAAAGAAACAAAGAAATGAAAATGTGAACGCAAAATGAAAAAATTGTGCATTCTCAATAACAGTATTATTGGCACTAAGAGAACGATTGTATTTTGCAAACGGGAAATATTAGTTGCGTTTTGAATATTCTGCGGCTATGGAATAAAGACGTCAAAATATGTTATGCCGATTCCTAATAATAACATAAACGGCGCAATTTTTTTTGAACTTTCTTGAGACAGAATTTTTAGAGTTTTTGCATAGTATACCAATTTTAGAAAGAATGCACATGATAATGCAATTAGATGGTACTCCATGTCATTTTTCTGAACAAGTGATAAATTGGCTAAATACTATGTTTGCAAATAAATGGATTGGTCGGGCAACGCAAGATGATTTATCATTACGTGGTCGGCAAGGTCCCGGATTTAACTCATTTAGATTTTTTTCTATGGGGATTCTTAAAGGAAAAGGTCTATAAAACTAGACCACGAAGTGTAGAAGATTTAAAGGAGCGAATTGGGCAAGCTAAGTAATGTTTGCAAAAACACAAGGATGCGACCCATCAAGTGCATAGAGTGCTTGGGAGCACACGTTGAAATTTATTAGTTTCAAAATTATTTTTAAGTTAATTAATTAAATACTGTTGAATTTAAAATAAATAATTGCAATAAAATTAAAATCTTTTAATACAGTAGCAACGGTATTATTGAATTCATTCTTAACGAATAGTTCGGTAATTATTACCTTCAATTAATTAATTTTCACCTTTTGCCCATTTGTTAGGTTCATTTTAAAACTTCTCAAGCTAAATATTGCATCTGACATAAAGCAAAATTGCTTCTTTTAAACGTTTATACACAACTCACAGGCAGCCTAAGAATTGAAATAATACTTTAAACTAATCCAAAACTCTTTTTTAGTAATAAGAAAAACTGCCATTTGTAAAGAAAATCTGGGCACACACTGTATTTAATATTTGTATTAATTCTAACAAGAAGTAGTTTGAAAAATATAAATTGGAGTTTTAACAATATAAAATATTAGCTTGTAAAATGCTGTTTTGCACCTCATATCAAGTTCTGTAAACTAATATGTAATATAATTGTTTGCTTAAATTTTGTTGAATACAAGTTTCATTTATATGTATTTAACGTATAATGTAACCCCTTTGTAAAAAGAAATTAATAATACATATTAATTTGCAACGACACCTTCACTCAAGGTTCTATTTACACGCAAAATACACATGAATGAAGTGCACTTGGCCTTTGATTAGTCCACTTTCAATTTCGTTAATTTCAAAGGTTAAATTGGCTCTGACCTTATTTTCCTGAAAAATTATAGCAAGAACCACAAATAACGTGGAGTTCATGAACTATGAATGTAGTTACATCTATGCTAATAAAATAATGTTGACTTTAAAAGAATTATATTAGATTTAATGAAGATCACCTGAAAGTTTTTTCTAACAAATTATTATTAAATACAATAAGTCTTTGCAGTACATCTTTGTACAGCAAGATGAAGCATATGCACAGATGAAAAATTGAACAATGCAGCACACTCACCTGCCAATGTAGTGGGTTCATCAACGACTTCTGTAACATCATTAACAACAATATCCGCTGTAGGTTTGGTTACTGAAATTAATTAAAACAATTCCATTATCTTAAGTGCATGTAAGTGGTCATGTACAAAACATGTAATTAAACATACCCTGTTTTATGTCTTTTTCATTCTCGCAATAAATTGTGTTTACTAAAAGAACTATTAAAATAAAAATTGATTTTGTACTTAACATACTTATCTTTAAATTGGTACAATTTATAAGAATGAAACAAATTAAAACGTATAATGGTATTTGACAGTTAATGGAATATCTTAGTGACTTTAATTCCTGCAAAATCTATAACGGAACTATAATTCTAAATCAAAATACCCTACACTAAAAAATGTTAGAAATATCCTCACATTAATAAATACTTATAAGCCTTCAAATATTTGCGAATTAGAAGTTTATGTGATTTTTAATTACATAAATATACTTGATATTTCTTGATACAATTAATTAATTTTTAAATTGTTATACTGCATACACAAATAAAAATATAAAATATTGCCTGGATAAAATCCCTAGGGTAGAAGATTTTAATATTCGTAGATTGGCGACATGTTTTTTATATAGCCGTGCTACAATAAGAAATTAGAAGTAGGAGGAAAAAAACCTTTCTCGTTCTTCCTTTTTTCGCTGCGCGCTAAATTCTGTTGAACAAAAAATGAAAAGTGAGGTTAGTTATATTTTATGTTTGTTTTGATTCCTATTTGATCGCGTTTGATATACCGAGATACCAAAAATGATGTTGGGCGATGGTGGACATGAAGTAAAAAACGTCTGTTTTAATTTATATCATCCTTTTGTCAGAATTTGTTCAAAAGGATGATATAAATCAAGACAGACGTTTTTCACTCCATGGCCACCGTTGACCAAGATAATTTTTGATGTCGCAGTATATTTACGTGTTACCAGATACTTGTTTCTGCTGTTACTTTGTAAAATGAGAAAATTTTCTATTACTGATATCGGTTGTTTAATAAACTATCATGTAACGTGGCTTCAAAAATTTTCCTCACTAGAGACGGACATACTTTTTGATCATGATTGGTGACAGTGCACGTATTCTGTCACAAACGTATAAGTTTGAATGAGCATAACCGTTTCTAATGGGGAAAGTTTTTGAACACGTTACGTGTTATGTAAATTTAAACGTAAAATAAATATTTTTCGAATTAATTTGATTATATGTAAACACAAATTTGCAATGGTTAAGTATTGAATAAATTGCTACGCTGAAGATCCTCTAGACCAGAGGCTCCCAAACTTTTTTTTCTCATAGACCACTTTGAAAGTTTTGCTGGTTCCGGTGGACCCCCTGCAGCTACATTTCTACCATATTCCCAAAACTCGACAAAAAATGTGAAGATTAGATCTAACTATGGAAATTTGCGTTGCAGCTGAGTTATTGGTTAATTAATTAATTGATTGTGCTGTGAGTGGATGTCAAAAAAGTAAAGTTAGCCAATCAAAAAATTGATTCCATCCAACTTTACTCCTTTGACATCTACTCACAGCACAAGAAACCAATCAATTCTCACATATTTTATTTAGAAAACTCCCCATTCGGAGTGGTAAAAATAAAATACTACCTTGTGTTGTGTATTTATTCAAATATGTAATTATTACACTATTAATTATTATTGTTATCATATTACATTGTAATATGATAACAGTCGTAATATAATTAAAATTAAATATTAATAACGTAACGTAACTTCTACAATGACAATCACAAAATAGTCATAATTTTAGTGGGAGGGATGTACTTGATGGATTGACAGTAAATTATCAATATTTGGCTTCAGTTTTGTTAGGAATAACCGCAAATCTCCCCGTTCTGTGATATTCAATCTGCTCCTTTTTTTTTTTAAAAGGTTTGTAACGACACTGAAACTTTTCTCGACAAGATATGACGAGGGAAACGCTATCAAAAGCTTTCTCGCAATTCCCCACTGTCCAGGATATTTTTCGGGTATTTTTGCCTGCAGCCAAAATGTTTGATACCCTCTTTTAAATTCCACCTTCAGTTCCTCATTAGTGCTAAGCTCGAGTAGCTCCTCTTGTAATATCACATTCTCCACTTCAATTTCATCAAGTGGATTTATGATCCATGGTGGTATTTCCATCGTCAGAATATCTTCAAATCTGATTTTAAAGTCATCATGCAGGGCAATTAAATGTTGAACTTATGTGTGAATATCCTCATCAAGGCATTCTACCTGTGACAAGTTTGAAAACTGGGAAAATTCGCGCCGACTAATATTTTGCTTCATAAATTTCAATTTTCCCAGAGAAGCTGAAATTACACCCTTTGTTTTTATTAAATTGAGGCTGTCCCCTTGTAATTGTAAGTTAATGTCATTAAATTTTTTGAACAAATCTGTCAAATACGCGATGTCTGCTTTCAAATTGATCAGGTTTTCTTTTAAATCTGGATCTTTACTTTCCAGAAACTCTAAAACTGATTCAAAAAGTGAGAAAAATCTTGTTAAAGATGCACCTTTCGACAACCAGCGTACTTCAGTATGTAAGAGCAATCGTTGGAAGTCTTCGTCATTTTCATCGCACAATTGTGCAAATAAACGCGTATTCAATGCATTGCTTCTTATTTTGTTAACTGCATTAATCACAAATTGAAGCGATTGGTCCAATTTAGCACCCAAATTTTTCGCTACTAAGATGGCTTATAAACCCACGACATCGCCCGGCCATGGCAGGAGCTCCATCTGTTGCCACCGAAATAACGTTTGTGAATGGAATCGATTTTTCTTTAAAAAAATCACTCAGGACATTAAATATTGATTCACCTTATTACAAACGGCGGCTTTGCTGGTTATCGGGATGTGGATGTGCCGTGCTAATAATAATGAAATTATTCTAAGATAAATAAAATAATTAGAGGTGCTGGTGAAGTTTCATCAAAGTTCCAGGACGTGTGTGATAATGGTTAATTAAATAAATATACAACAACTTACTTACTAAATAAAACACAGGAGCGTTGTCCTTAAAGTTTGTATTTATATTTACATAAGAAGAAATTGAAATTCGTATATTTAAAAGTAATTAATCAAAGTAATATATACACGAGGAGCGGTAAATACATAATTAAAATTAACACAAAATACACTGAAACGTTAAAAGTTAAATTGAGCAGTAAATTAAATGTTAATTAATTACGATTAATATAAAATAATCTCTGTATCGAACAATACAGAGTTACCTTTGATTGGCGGAGATGGTCACGTGGCCTTCGAAGATATACCTGGTCAAGTATATGTAGAGCGATTCTTAGAAGCGAAAGACGCCGGGCGGCATCACGTCTTGTACTTGAACAGTACGATGAGTTGTTTTACTTTCGAAGGTTCTAAAGAGAAGATCTCTGATAGTTTTGTGTCGATAGAACACTGGCTTTAGAAAAACGGTCTGTTTTATGACCTAAGTCGAAGAGAGGGTCGATATCTTGAATAATAATTAATAAGAAGCGCGACCTGAAGAGATGTTCTATCGATGGCATAAATATTATTAAAATACGCTTGTGACATAAGCTTTATAATGATATGAAACACAACATATAAAAGAAAATGTATATAATTAATTAAAACAATTTAAAATGAAATGTATGTATTTAGAAATTCCACAGTAACGTTAGGGTTGTTGACGGTCAGGTAGAAAACGAAGGGTCTCGGTTAAGAATATAACAAAAGAAATGCTTTCTCTTTGTAAACGAATATGTACAGGAAAATGTCTTAAGTTTAAATATTTTAAATCGAGATATTTAAAGACAAAATATATTATTTAAAAAATAAATTAAAATATTCTTATATGCGATGCGTAACAACCTTTAGTGTCCGTCTCCAAAGTTTTCGCGAATAGTAGCTCTTCATGAATTTCTTCGTCCATAACAAATCTAACATATGCCAATAATAATGCTTCATTACCAGGTAAAGTTGACTCGTCCAGTTGAATAGAAAAATGAATTGTTTGCAGATAATTACACAAGAAACTTTCAATATCAGAGCTCATTTTGTCAATACGTCTTTGTACAGTGTTGATACTCAAAGGAATTCTTTTGAGTATGTCAAATGGAGATTTGTGCAGAACAGTTTTTAAAATCTCTTCAACAGCGGGTAAAATTAACTGTTCTCCAATGGTGTGCGATTTTCCAGATTTTGCTATAAGTAATGAGATATTGTAAGATGCCCGCAAGCCATCATCGTTACTTTCCGACGTTGAAGCGAAGATACTGTGCACGGTGGGTCTCTTTTCATAATTTTCCTTCAATGTTTGAAAATATTTCAAATCTATACCTATTTTATCAGGATGACACCCAGTGGCGGCGCTAGGCGGTAAGCGAGGTAAGCGGCGCAGGGGGGCGCATCATGTAAAGGGCGCTGCAGCAAGGTCGGGTACCGAAATCTTACTGTAAAGTGTACTAAAAATATGTATTTGACTCAAATACATACGTATTTTATTGATATTTCTAACGTTTTTTTTTTAGTAAACTTCTACTAAACGCTTATGCAAAAAAAGGCATTCACAGATACTCACAGTGATTGTTTGTAATTTGAAATAGTATTTTTTGCTTTTTATAATTTGTGCAGGTGCGTAGAATGAGAATTTTTGCGTCCAGACGGATTTCTAAGTATGTATTATTTTGATCGTTTAGGTTCTTCGAATTTTGCACACGTGCACGTTTTCGTCAGATATATCCCCTATTCTCTCGTCTTGGTCAAGGGTGGTGTGCCGATTATGGAATGTTCGAATAATACAATAAACAGAAAATACCGCAGCTTTGTTTTTAGTATTTTGCAAGACAGCGTCTTAAACACATCTAAATCTAATATCTTTGTTTAAATATATAAATTATAAATTTTTATAACATATTTTTGTTTAAATTTATATAATACAGTAATTCAGTAATGCTTTCAAAAAAATTATCCGGATCTCAAAATCGCAAACGTAAAGCACTTAAAGAACAAGAACGCGAGAAGCAACAGGATAACATAAAAAAGTTCTTAAAATCATTCGGAGCGGGAGATGCTTCCACTTCAAGAGATTTTGACATATGCGAAGAAGCTGAAGAACAACATTCACAACAATCATCACAATTTGAGAATGCAAGTAAACGTGAAGATATTTCAGCAAGTCAAGAAGAATTAGATGCAGTTCAAGAAACTGAGTCCGTTACAACAGAATATGGTGAAGATTCTAATATACCTGTACCACAACCTAGCACCACATATGAAGCATCAACATCCACTCTTTTAAGAAAACTTGAAGATCCGTCAACTTGGCCTGAAATAAACGATAAAATCCGAACACTCTTAATAGAAATTGGACCGGTAAAGAAAACAGACATAATTTATCCATTAGATGATAAAGGTAGAAAATTTAGCAATACATATTATTATCGTCAAATGTCAAATTCAGAAAATGTGCTTAGAAATTGGTTAGTTTATTCACAAAAATCTAATAGCGTATATTGTTTTTGTTGTAAATTATTTACTTTTCTTTCACAATCAGTCGAAAATACTAGCTTAACCGGCTTAAGCCGTCTAATTACAACAGGTTACTCAAATTGGCAAAACCTATCATAAACTTTACATGCACATGAAACTAGTCTAACACATTAAGTAATTTTAAAAAATGGATTGAATTACAACACTCTCTAAAAACAAAAAGCACTATAGATAAACAACTTGAACAATTATTAGATTTAGAAAAACAACACTGGCGAGCTGTTTTAGAGCGTATTATTGAAATAATAAAATACTTAGCAAAGCAATGTCTTCCGTTAAGAGGAAAATCTGATGATTTATTTGTTAATAATAATGGTAATTTTTTGCAACTCTTGCAACTTTTTGCAAAATTTGATGCCACAATGGCATCTCACTTACAAAGAGCATTAAAAAATAAACATGTACATTATTTATGCAAAGATACACAGAATGAAATTATTGCTTTATTAGCTAACAATATTAAAGAACATATTTTATGTTCTATTCGAAAAGCAAAATATTATTCTGTTATATTGGACTGCACGCCAGATATAAGTAAAACGGAACAAATGAGCATAATTATAAGATATGTATCAATTGAAAACAAAAAAGTAGAGGTGCAAGAACATTTTCTAGGTTTTGTTAACATTACAGAATCAACCGGTGAGGGTTTAACAAATTACTTAATTGATAAACTAAAAGAATTTAATTTAGATATTAAAAATATGCGTGGTCAAGGGTATGATAATGGTGCAAACATGAAAGGAAAAAGAAATGGTGTTCAACGACATATCCTAAACATTAATCCTAGAGCATTCTTCACTCCATGTTCTGCACATTCCCTCAATTTAGTTGTTAACGACGCTGTGAAAATTAATAGGGAGACAATCACATTTTTTGGAATAATTCAAGAAATTTATAATTATTTTTCAGCATCAACGAAACGGTGGGATGTTTTAAAAAAATATATTAAAAATTTTACTTTAACACCATTATCAGAAACACGATGGGAATCTCGTGTTGATGCACTTAAAACATTGCGGTACCAAATTGGTGAAATTTATGATTCATTATTCGAGTTGCAGGAAAATACTAAGATAGACAATCACAGTAGACATCAGGCCAGAGTATTATGCAGCAAAATTAAAAATTTTCATTTTGTGTGTTCTTTAGTACTTTGGTATAATTTACTTAATCGAATAAATATTGTTAGCAAAATGCTCCAAAATATAAATACTGACATTGCAAGTGCTGTAACAGCTATTAATAATATAATTACGTACCTTAGAAATTATCATTCAGATGAAGGTTTTATAAAATTGTTAGAAACTTCTACAGAATTAGCAAATATATTAGAAGTACATCCTGAATTTGCGCCATTAAATGATTTGCCTGTGCGAAAAAGGCAACAAAAACGACAATTCGATTATGAACATGAAGACGAAACATCGCAAAATCCAAGAGATTTATTTAAGATAAATTTTTATAACACACTTTTAGATACAACAATTAACGCATTAGAAGAAAGATATAAACAGCTAGTAACACATAATAAGCACATATTTTGAATTTCTGTATAATTTAAATTCATTAGATTTAAATGATGAAATACTTCAGAAAAAAATGCGATAATTTAGAAATTTATTTAAAAGATACAGAAGAGAAGGATATAATATCCAGTGAATTATTTAACGAATTAACTTCATTCAAAGATGTATTCCGATCAGAGTTAAATAATTTTCAAAATCCTCTTAGCTCATTAAATTATATTTATGCAAATAATTTAGAAACATTATATGTAAATACATATATGTATCGCACTAAGAATTTTATTGACACAACCGGTTACAGTTGCAAGTGGAGAAAGATCTTTTTCGAAATTGAAACTTGTAAAAACATATCTTCGATCAAAGTTATCACAAGAACGGCTAGATGGCCTATCAATAATTGCGATTGAAAATAATATTTGTGATTAAATAAACACTGAAAAAATTATTAATCAATTTGCCAGCGCCAAAGCAAGAAGAGCAACATTTCAATAGTTGAATGTAGGCTTTCATGACCGCTATCAATTTCGCTGAAACATCAAGTACCTACAGAAGTAAACACGCACGGCAAAACCCTCTACTAATAGTTTAATGTTTATATTTATTTTAATTTTTTAATAAAGGCACAAGAATATGTTAAATTTCCTATTTTATTTTTACTTTAGACATTTTAAATAGATGAGTATATTTTATTATGTATTAATACCTAGCTATATGTGTGTATATTGAAAATTAAAATTACTTAACCAACATTTTAGTTTTTATTTTGTTATGACTGTATAGCTTTAAGAAAGGGAGGGGCGCAATGCTAGACATTTGCAGGGGGGCGCCAAAGGCGCTAGCGCCGCCACTGATGACACCTTAGATGATCTTCGAGCTTCGATGGTTTCATAGAGTCATTGCTCAAAACTTTGTTGCATAAAAGGCATATGGGAAATCGCTTGTCTGCCTTTGATGGAAGAAAACCAAATTTTAAATAATCAACACTGTACTGTCGACATTTCTTCTTAGATTCAGCCATGTTTCGTATCAGTTACCTACCTGTAAATAAAAAAAAACTTTGTTGTAGTAATCTTAAGGCGGTCTTACTTAACAGGATATGGCTATTTTAACAGGATTAATTGATTATTGCAATGAAATAAACAAAGTACCGGCGGCAAACTGTTTCTAATTATTAAAAGCAATAAATCGCTATGATCAATAATTGAGTTTTATGAAAACAGCTGAACCGATTTTAATGTAATGTAAAACATTTTTTCATTAATTATATTTTGATATATTTCTGTAAATTCGATAGAAAATACTTGTAAATTATATGTTGATATCAAAACTTCGTGATTTTAACTATTTATTTATTACTTTGGTGCACGTTACGAGTATGTAGTATACAGTGTGGCCGCCATCGATAGCGCGATGCATGTATTAGTAACTACTGGTCGACTATAATGGGCGTGCCAACTTGAATTGCCACACCGACAGCGGGCGTATTATAAGTTATACGTATAAATGTATTCGTAGGCAAATCAAGTGAAAATCAGTGTAGGAGGTATTGTGTTCCCGATAGAAGTAAATATTTGCAGTTGTTTGAAGCATCAGATAATCACTGATAACATCTCAGTGAAGTAACTCATCACAGCTTCATAAACAACAAAAAAAAACAAACATACATAAACAGAACTACTAGACTTTAACATAAAAAAACTTCTTAACGAAAATAATATTTAGTTTTATAGTAGTATTACACTCTAAAAACTTAACAATAATAAAATACTTAAAAATAAAATATTTACTTCTTAAAACAGAATTGTAATTCAACATTGCAGTAAACCTGGAATTAGCTAAAAGAAAATGTTATTCTTAAGCAATAATTAAATTCTAAATAAATTAATTAGTTAAGTGTTCAAATAAACCTCCTTCTTGACACGAACAGTAACCCAACCGATTATAAAAATTCCGACGCACATTTGTTAACATATCTGCTGTGACAGTATTAGTGACTTCGGTAATTCTCGCGCGAAGTTCCTCTAGATTTGATGGACGTTCTTCACCGTATCCGTAGATCGAATTATGTAAAAAGGGCCATAAAAAGAAATCGTTAGGGGCTAGATCAGGAGATCGCGCTGGCCATTTAATAAGACCCGAGTTACCGATCCATCTGTATCCAAAAACCACGTTTAAAAAGTTTGTTACATAACGGGTATTGTGCGCTGGGCAACCATCTTGCTGGAACCAAACTTCATTAATATTGAACCGCTCCCGTACTGCGGGGATAATACTATTTTCAAGTAACTGTAGATATCTATTTCCGTTTAAATTACCGTCAATAAAAAATGGCCCAATTATATGATCCCCAATTATACCTGCCTATACGTTTAGCTTCTCTGGATACTGCGTTCGCGTTGGTATATTCAAATGTAGATTTTTACGCGACCAGTAACGACAAACTGCGCGGTTATGATGTCCGTGTAGCCGAAATGTTTTTTCATCTGTGAACAATACGTTATTAAGAAAGAATTCATTTTCGTGATATTTATTTATCATTCTTTCGCAAAATTGCATACGGCGATAATAATCATCGGGAAAAAGTACTTGTGAACTTGTAAATTTGTATGAACGATATTTATTAGTACGTAAAATCTTTTGAGCCGTTGTTTTACAGATACCTAATTCGCGGGCAATTTGTCGAGACGACATAGTCGGATTTACTTCGACTAAAGCACATACTCGAATTTCTATATCACTTATACTCTTATCCGGAACAACTTTATTTTTATTAGTTACTAAAGAAAATGTAGTTTCGAATCGATTAACTGTCCTACGAATGGTGCTTGCATTGGGAATTTGACTTTCACGGTAAGTAGCTGCAAATAAAGCTCGAGTTACTTCCGCGGAATTACCACCGTAAAATTGTTTAATCATAAAGAGTTTTTGCTCCGGTGTATAATACTCCATTTTTTAAATTACCATTACGTACACCAACAACGCGGTTTATTAAATATTGTGAGCGAGTAGTTCCCCTGACGATATAAACATTGCAACTAACACCCATATGCGGGAGCGACAGCTAATGCGCTTGCGCGGCTACACCGTCTAAATGTGAATTTATTGGACAAATACGACTGCATCATAGGGATATGCGAAATACTAGGCTCTCTTGTAAGCCATTGGAACATTGCGTCTACTTCTTTACCGTTCTAACACACGGACACCTCTGTGTGTTTTGCTTACACTACAGGTTTCGCTATAGTGCAGACGCACGCGGCCACATGGTATAAAGACACGTACAATTTATGAAAATATATTTAATTATTAGTGAACCACCACACAGTCGGGTAATAAAAAAAATACTAATAAAGTATGGACAAGAAGTTCAACCTTTCTCGGCTTTCTGTTCTTTTATGGAAGTATCTAATAATGGCTCTGTTCAGTATTTAACTTTTAATACGTACCTACTACACGCAAACATTACAAATATACTTATTACAACATAAATATATCTCCTATCGCAGGTGGGTTGGAAGAGATTTCTTTTAGGAATAAGCCTCACCTTTTGTACCTACGTATATTTTTGTAATTTGTCCATTTTTTGTTTACTTACGTGTACAATAAATTGTAAAATAAATAGATATATAATAAATAAAATAAAAGTATGTATAACAAATAGGCAGGTAAGTAATTACTTTTCCGACAGTGGCAAACACTACCAACGATTCACTTTACTTTACTTTTCTTTTCGAAATTCGGGAAACAAATGAGTAACGTTTATCCGTGGCATTCGTATTTATATTGGTGAAGAATCAAACAAGTTCATGCAAGATTGCAAGCACACACACCACAAGTCGTACTTCGTCCCTTTGCACGTCTGAACGAGCATTGCGGACGGCGGCAGCGGCAGCGCTTTGCATGTCTTGACACGTTGTACTGAATATGGAATATGCAAGTTTTTACAAGTAACAGTCGCTGAGCTTCTTAAAATATTATCTGCCTACATTGATAGGTGAACTCAAGCCAACATTATAGTTCTTCACTATCGAAACCAGATAAATTTTCGTGGATCCCCGCTTACGAATTGTGAACCCCCATTTTTTTGTCACGCCAAAGTAGACCCCCATCGAGTCTCCTGGACGCCTGGGGGTCCACCTGGACCACTTTGGGATTCAATGCTCTAGACTCTCCAAAAATTATTTTTTGGATTGCTTTCCGCATAGATGTGCCCTTCCTTTTCCTCTATATATGTTCTTTATATTTTTAAATTGTATCCTTGTTTTCTTTTCATATATGCATACATGAAAACAGAAATATATTAAAAGCAGACGTTAAAAAAAAAGAAAACCCATCCCATTATTATATAATATATAAATAAATAAAATATATACATCTAAACTTGTATTTTTGTTACCTAGATAATATTCGTTACTGATCGAAAACATTAAATGCGAAAAGATATTTACTTCGATGATTAATGATTTGGACGTTTCTTTTCAATTGTAATTCTCCCTCTTTTTATAGATACTGTAGTTGACAAAAAGGGAAGTTTATTTTTGAAAAAATTTGGAGTCGTAAGAAATTGTCCATTATATTATAGAAAGTTTAAAAATTGCTACTTAAATACCCCGCTTAAATTTTTAGTTCGCCCTCTTTTCTCCGCGGCGCAAGAATTGTTATATCTTTCAATGTGAGGTTCTTTGTTGAATCAATCATGCCCTCCTTATCTCTGATCATACCCATCTCTTATCTATGATCATACCTCATACCATTGCCAACTTAAACTCTGACGGAGCATCATTATTGCTCTCCGTACATAGTATTTTAATTTCCACAATTTTGATTTTACAATTATATTTATAAAAATCTAGCAGGAGCCGAAGATCCTAAAAAATTGGCTTAAGCCGCTTAAATCTAATAAAGTTGCACTGATTGAATAATTTAAACAAGATGACTGAACATGAAAGAGTAGTTTATGCTAAATTAGAAGCTATAAAAGAAATAAGGTATGAAATAGATTAATTATTAATTAAAACAATAATGTTTTTATTGATATAGATCAAAAACAATACAATTAGAAAAACTAAAAGCTAAATTAATTATGGAAATTGATAGTCAAGATCAAGAAGAAAAATGCTTAGCGGAATATAAACAAGAAATGGAATTATTATTACAAGAAAAAATGTCTCATGTTGAGGAATTACGTCAAATCCATGCAGACATAAATGCTGTTAGTTCTGCATTTTATTACTTGTCAGACTTGAAATAAAATTTGCATGAAAGATAGTGTACAATGAAAATAATCTTATTATTTACAAATACAAGCAATTTATATAGCTAGCATTTATTTAAGGTAACTTTGTGGGAATTTAAAAAATCAAGATTGTTTTTAGATGGAAGGTGTAATAAAACAAGCTGAAGAAAATAGAATAAGATCAGTAACTGCTGCTAATAGATTACATGAAGAATATTTGCCATTAAAATTAGAAATTGATAGACTTAGAAGGGAATGTCTTGGACTAGGGCGTCTTCCCGAAGTACATGAAGAAGAAGGTTCGAACATAAGTGCAGAGTAAGTGTAGTAACTTTTTTGCTATTTTATGTACACATATGGAATGTGCAACATGAAAATGAAGAGCAAAACAATTAATGTAAATTGACTTAAAAAATATATTTTTTTTTGTATGGACGTGAATAAGTTCATGCAATTAACTTTACGTTTATTGTATATTTAAATATAGAAATTCAATTTTAAAAAGTGTTTTCATTGTATAATTTAAACAAACAATAATATATTAGACCTTATATTCATTATTAATTCTTGTTAAAATATATTTCAGACGTTACTCTCAACTCTTTTCTTCAAGTAAACCACAGACATCAAGTTTCAATAAAACTGTTGAATGGACAAGACCTTTGACTTCTACAGAAACATCTTTGTCATCTTTAGCGCCACCTTTGCCACACAGTTTTCTGGTTCCGCCGAATCCTTTAAGATTGGTAACGAATAAACATGAACAGGCGAGACCAAGTTCAATTGCAGCTACTTCACACCCAGGGCCACCTACACCAACGTTCAGGTCGGACTTTGTCAATATGAGGTGCTTTTGTTAAGTTTCTTTTATTGAGTGTGTAATTATTTCTTTATCGTTTAAAATAATGCCTAAATCAATTGACAGAATTAAGAAATTGTATTTATTTATTTTTAATAATAAAACTGAGTGATAAAACAATGAGTAACTTTCACAATAAAAAATAGCTCGCGGCCTTGATACAATGTCATCAGAAAAGACTGATTATTAGTATGATGAACCTACTGTAAATGAGTACTAATGAGTATTAACTCTCACATTACATGCAAATCTTGCCTAATGTGCTGTGTTAATTCTACATTTCGACAAACTAAGTTTGTACCAGTATGCAAAAACGCTATACGTCCTGACACCACCTTCCTGGCTGTTAGGATAATGAAAAATCACCTATCCCAGAATGTGTGAATGCATTTCGCTCTTATTGGAGCTTGTCAACACAGTATCCTAGACAGACATAACTTTTCACTTCTATACTTCGCGTATGCAGTAGTCGACAAATTTTAATTTCTGTTTGTATATATAGCGTATGCAAAAGATGACCTTGCTATATCCAACGATGCCTGATTTCAAACAGTGCTGGGAGAAGCAGTGTGGTAGACATATACACATTTGACATGCCCTATCCCCGAGAAAACACTTACCGGGTGCACAACACTTATTTCTCTACGTGCGTATATTAATAGTCGATTTCAACTTGCATGTTTTTACAACTCAAGAAAAGACAAATCATAAAATGATATTATGCCGGTAGCAGTTCATTAGAAATCATTGGGCGTTTTACTTTTACATTTGAGAATCGTCCAGACCCAACTGAAAGAACTATATTAAATATTATTCACAGGTTTGATAAATATGGATGCGTGACTAAATGTAGAGAATGCTTGCATTTGGAAAACGATGAGCCGAGAAATCGTAATATTAGCGAAGAAAAAAAGAGGTTTCCCAAGAAACTGGCGTCCAACAGAGAATTTTAAAAAAGAACGGGGTACAGATGGCGAAAATTTAGTGAAAGTCAGGAAATATTTCCGGAAGATGAATCTAGAAGGTTAGAATTTTGCGAGAGAATGATGATGAAATTACTGAAAATGAAAATTTTTTAAAGAATATTCTATTTTCAGACGAAACATTCTCTTTACACGGGCATCACAATAAACAAACAACTGGCTATTAGTCTAAAGAAAATAGACAACTCAATGTACCTGTACATACCCAATATCCACAAAAATTAAATGTATGGGCTGGTATTTTAAATAATTCAATTATCGGTCTTTTTTTTATCGATGACACACTTAATGCCGATAAATATTTAGACTTGTTAAATAACAACATTATTCCCACTGTTCGCTCGTATGACATCAATTTGGAAGAAGTCTGGTTTCAGCAAGATGGTTGCTCAGCTCATAGTGCGAGAAATGTGAAGGAGGTTTTGAGAAGCACCTTCAATGGTCGTATTATAAGCAAGGATTGCACAATCGGTTGGCCGCCAAGATCGCCAGATTTATCGCCTAATGATTTCTTTCAATGGGGACATATCAAACAAAAAGTTTACATTAATTCGCACGAAAGAATGCATAATCTAAGTGAATTGCTAGAAAAAATATTGAGAGCATTCTTAACATTAACACATGGCATGCTCAATAATGTCTGCCAAGAATTATTATAGGTTGGCATACCGCCAAGAACAACGTGGTGGATTATTTGAGCATTTAATTTAGAATATTTATTTTTTATTATCGAACAAGAGTTAATTTATTTTCATTTCATAAAAGTAACATTTATTTTTTTTTACATAATTTAGAATTAATATTTCATTTTATTTTATTCATACGCGGAGAATATAAGTTTTGTTCTACATCCTCATAAAAGTAATACACCTTGGAATAAATATTTTTCTGTAAATATTCGTGACGAATTTTACACGTATTTCTAAGATGCGAAATTAAAATTTGTCGATTACGGTATATAGTTAGTCGCATTTACAGTAAGTTCATTATACTAATAAATAGTGAATAATATATTCACTGAATTGAGAGACTTACTAGGTCTATTAGGTATTATTGTAATTTAAATGTTTAGAATCGTAAATAGACTATATGTTCTTTTTCAATGTAATTTTTTTTCTATATCAACAACATGACACACATTCGCCTATCGTTCTTTTACTATAATTTCGAATCACTTAGTTTGAACATAAATTTTTTGTAATAACCCAGTTTTTAATACTTGACCAAATTTTTCAGTTGGGTTTAATTTGGGATGGTAAGGTGGAAGACGACACACTGTATGTCCTTTGTAAAAATTTGATCAAAACTTTGAGTGAGCCACAAAAAAAGTCTTCAGAGTATGCCACGGATTAAATCAGTTATGTCTTAGATTGATTAAGTGATCTAACCTACATGTTGTATTACTAGTAATAGGTTAAATCGTTAAATAAGAGTTGTCAAGTGACATTCATTAAGCTAACCTAATATTTAAGTTTACGGAAAAATTGAATTTCAAGGAAAAGACGGTTATTTGAAAGTTTTGGTTGTTGAAATGTATAAATCACAATGATTTATTATAAACACATAGTTTTTTTGGAGTGGTTTTAAATTGAAAAAATACCGAAAAATAAAATTTGAAAACTAACATAAAAAACCAAATCAGATTAAACAACATTATGTATGTAAATGTATTCATAATAAAGATGAAAATTCTTTCAATGTAGACTGTGGTTAAATAATAATTTAAAAAGGTATATAACCCCTTACCACAATTATTAGTCGTATCCTAAATACGTATTTCGACAACTAAGTTGTCATCATCAGTAGGTAAAAACTACTAATTAAAAGTCACACATGGGGCACAGTAAAGTAAAATAAACGCTTCCGCACAACTACTATACACTGCAACCCTGTAAAGACTGGAGTCTTTACAGGGTTGCAGTGTATAGTAGTTGTGCGGAAGCGTTTATTTTACTTTACTGTGCCCCATGTGTGACTTTTAATTAGTAGTTTTTACCTACTGATGATGACAACTTAGTTGTCGAAATACGTATTTAGGATACGACTAATAATTGTGGTAAGGGGTTATATACCTTTTTAAATAATAAAGATGAATTAATAATTATAAAGTAAGCACAGCAATTTATTAATGCAATATACAAATCAAGCAAGTATGACATTGAAACAATCATTAATTTTTTCTTTTAACACAAATGTGTTAATTCTGAAAAGAAACGTTTTTATGTTGGAGAAATTAGTCTTTGTCATCTGTGAAGTCATCCATTGGAGTTTGTCGTTTGGGGTTTTGATGATCCGTTTACCCTATTGTTTAATTCAAAAGAAGAACAAAACACAATCTATTACGAAACAATATTCATTAAATAAAGTGCGTAATATGGCCACCGCCTTCATTTCTACAGCGTAAAGTTTTTCGCTTAATAGTTAATATAATTTTCAAGGATCCAAAGTGAATTATTAATTTCTACGATCTTATTAGTGCAGGTCATTGAGATCAAAAACAGGTGTTACAAAAATAGAATTGTTTAGTGCGGCCATAAAAAGAAATCGCACAGTGTTAAATCGCAGGAACAAGGTGGCCAACAAATTGTGTTTGTGTGTGTGAAATACAAGAACTATTAGAACATCAAAATCCATTATAAACATATGTGTAAACTTTTTAATAAACCGAGATAATATATCAGCGATACTGCAACAATTGCTCAATGTCCTCGATTTTTAATTACACTTATTTAATGTATATAAAATTAACATGTTTAGAACTACTAGAATTAAGTTGTATATAGAATTTGTATATATACCATAAATTTTGTTAAATAAATCATTAAGGAATGTTCAGTTCTTTAATCAATATCCATGTTTATTTGGAGTTATGTCTTCTTTTTCCCAGAATTGTGCCAGTTGTTGATCTTCATTCGTTCCTGACACCATACTCAGGATTTGAATACTTTGTTGTGGAATCTTGTTAATATATCCTGAAACGATCCAACCAAACTCTGTGTTTTGTCCTAGAAGACCGTTCTCTGTTTTTCGAATACCATTTGATATGATTTGACCATATTCTCGAACTCCAGTAAGAATATTAATAAGTCCAGGTTTGTTAAATGAAGGATCGGCAAGTACTTGGTTTTTCCATTCGTCGATATCTGTTTCAAAGTTCTGTTGCGGCATTGCGTGAGTCAATTTTGTTAAAATGAGTAGATCCACATTCATGTAGAATAGACTGGGAAAACGACGTGTTAATTGAACTGTAATTTAACTTGTTAAAATTTTTGGCGTTTCGCTTCCTAATCATTGATTTCTACATGTACCTTCTGCTTTGGAAGACCAAGTAACTGTGCTGCATGGTCTGTTATAAACGATGCTTGTGATCCTGAATCAATAAGAACTCGTAACAACTCATGGGTCTTATTTCGTGTTGTCGCTTTTACCAGTGCAGTAGTTAGCAGTACGGAGCTTTCATTTTTGTTGCTGGGACTATTGCTTCCTTAGCAGAATAATAAACTAGTTTATTTTAAATACCTGACCTATGGTTATCGCCGTTTCTGTTGTCCGTTAAATACAAAAGCCGTTATTAAATAGCTAATAAATTGCAAAGATGTCTTCCAACTTGTCAATTTGACTTATGATTATTTATGAATGACTCTTCGTCAATTCTCTAAGCTCAGACATGACTTATATGTCTATCTCAGCCGTTCATGGCCTACCTAGGGTACACATTTTGTGGCTCACTATATATATTCACAGTATGAGGTGCAATCTAATTATCTAATAATAAAAATAATCTAATTATTTGATATAGTTCAGCTTTGGTAAATTCTGCTAAATTCTAATGCCACGTTTATTTAGCCAGGTTTAACCTTCATGAATCATGAACATGCACAATATACAAATTTATATTACTTGTATTAAAATGTAAAAGTTACTTAACTAAAATAACAGTACAAGTGGCAGCAATGATTTATTTAGTTCATTTTATATTTTATACATTTCTTTCCGTTATTATGATTGTTACTATTTAAGAAATATAAAATAGTATAAGAATGTATTTGCATCAACACAACCAACTCTATGTTTTGTATTTTTAGGCAGCAACCGCCGCCAATGAAGTCTTGCTTAAGTTGTCATCAACAAATACATAGAAATGCTCCAATATGCCCATTATGTAAAGCCAAGTCAAGATCTCGAAATCCCAAGAAGCCTAAAAAGAAGTAAAAATGTTTATTTTTGAAAAAGGTTTTGCACGTTTAAAATGTATTTTACATTGAGTGTATAAACGTGGAATTTTTTAAACAATTACGGATGAAGAATTATCGTATTCTTCAGTATTGTCTGAACTTTTACTATAAGGGGTGTATGTGTGATTGCATGGAATTTCTTTTAGCATATATTTAAAACAAAATCCATGAAAAATGTTAATATTTATTAGCATTTAAAGTTTTAGCGTTTTATATTATATGTACTCTTTGCCTATCGACGTTAACTGCTTTCTAGGCATGAATAAAATATCCTGGATATAAATCTTTCATATTATGGCTTATTGCTTATCATGTCCCATTATATTAAACGATATTGCATGTAATTAATTATGTAATATGAGCCATAAAATAATAATGCTAATACTTTCCAGTTAAAAAACGTTTGCCTTAAGAAAGTTTACTTTTAATATAAACATTTCAGTAATAACAGAATAGATTCAGCTAGAAAACCAGTGATATGAAATCAATGTATGCAGCTATGAACTGAGTTCAATATTTTGTAAAAGTGTAAAAATATCTTGAGCAATTGTAGTAGTTCTCTGTTAAAATAGACAAGACTGCACAACATTACAAATTATTGGATATTATTGTGTATATATGCATATACCGATAGGACCAGCTCTCAACGGGCCATACCCAGCAATAAGTGGCAACAGCGAATCCCCTCTACGCGCAGTAGCTTACATTACCATACATTGCAGAGTTATAAATTAAGTCTAAGACTTAAACCGCGCAAGGATATAGTCGTTTGCATATTCTTTCTGTATACGTAATTTGCACATTTGTTTCAGATATAAGGTCGTTATATCTCCAAGTTATTATTATTGTATTCTTAGTTGCTACGGAAAAGTAATTTTAAGTAATAAAAAAACAATAACGTTTTCTAAAAGATAAAAGTAAAAAAATCAATAATTCTGCAAAATAAATTTTAATTCTAAGAAAGTCACTAAATATAGGATTCGAAAATACCGCCCTCTCTCCCCAAACAATAGCCGAGCCTATTGTAAAACTCCCGCCTCACTCCCTCGAGATTTCTAGGTGTTATTGTCTCGAAAATTCTAAACAGTTTAACTTGCAACTGTTGCAACCTTTACGTTTGCACAGCTAGATACGAATGACGGGCAATCTATTGCTCTCGATCATCGGACTTATGTATGCGCACGCGGAGTGGCATCGTACATACGTTGCCACATCGCATTACGTTCCATACGTATATTGTTGCGTATGGCCCGTAGCGGGCTGGACCTATGTGTATATATAAGCACGTACATTAAATACGCTGTTAGAATTGATTTTGTTTGTTATTACACTGGTTAAAATAAAAGTTTGAAATACGTAAAAAACAGATATACAGTGAAAGCTCTCTTGAGCGGACATCGACGGTTCCCTAAATTTTGTCCCCACAAGAGAGGTGTCCTCTCAAGAGAAGCAGCTCATTTTTACAGGTCTCTCATTTTAAAGAGAAGTACAAATTATGGCAACTCTAACTTTTTATTTATTTGTATGAGAGGTACACAAGTACTAAAAGTAGATACATAAATACATATACAATATGTACATTATTTTTAAAAAAATTCAAACAAGCTTGTTTGTCTTACTTTAGTTTGTTTACGTTCTAAATATTTTTTTTTGAAAATGTGTTTCTACATTTTTAATCATCTGAAAACCGATAAAATCATCTTGGTTCTTGGCAAACAATTTTATCTCTTCTATTATCTTCAAAACTTCCTCAAACGTAGTTACTTCTTGACCTTCATTTTCTTTTTCTGGGTCCACATCATCATCTGAGATTTCCTCTGATCTACTAGCCTCATATTCTTCAGTCATATCAGTGACTTCCAATATGTCATCTTCGATTGCCAAATTTGCATCAATTGCTATGAAATCCTCTAAATTGATTTCTGTTATTCCAGTTTCTAAAGCAATCCTATGCATTTCCGATAGTATGGACAAAGGCAGATCATCTTCTGCCTCCCATTGCTCATATTGTTGCATATTATTTTTTTTAAATCCTGCCTTTGAAAAACAATTTCGTATTGTTTCTGGTGTTACCTTCTGCCAAGCATTATGTATAAAATAGATAGCTTCTAATAAATCTATCGATTTTGAAAGTTCACGTGCAGAATTAATGTTATCCATTACAGATAAAATTTGTCTTAAAATAAGTTGTCTATAAAATACTTTAAAATTGCAAATGATTCCTTGGTCTAAAGGTTGGCAACAAGCTGTAGTGTTGGGAGGCAAAAATAATATTTTAATGTTTTTCAATTTCATACCTGTAGGATGTGAACCTGCATTATCCATAAATAATAAAATCTTTCTCTTTTGTCTGCCCATTTTCCTATCAAACTCTGACAACCAGTCCATCATGATATCTGTAGTCATCCACGCTCTTTTATTAGATTTCCACACCACAGGTAACAATTTTAAATCAAGTTTTTTGAATGCTCGTGGTGGTGCTGCTTTTCCAATGACCAGCAACGGTTCTTTTTCGCCTGACATGCTCACACAATGCAAGACAGTAAGTCGCTCTTTTGATAACTTTCCCCCAGAACACTGTTCTGTCTTCAAAGCTAATGTCTTGTCTGGTAGAGCTCGGAAAAAAAACTGTTTCATCACAATTGTACACGTCTTCTGGCTGATAACCTACAAGCCCAACCAAAATTCACAAAAGTAAGATTTTTATCTTTTTTAATTTTTGATGTTTTATTTTTTGTTTTAAATTTGAACTAACTTTTCTTACCTAGTAACAAAGATGGAATCTTTTCAAAAAATTGAGTAAAATCATCTGCATTAACACTGGCTGCTTCCCCAGATATGCACTTGAAGCTGATATTATGACGTGTACGAAATCTATGTAATCACCCATCAGACGCATGAAAATTGTGATAACCAAGCCCTTCTGCAATTTCTTTAGCTTTGCTTTGTATTATAGGTCCAGATATTGGAATGCCTTTGCTTCTGGCTTTTGCAAACCAATCGTAACATAATTTATCCACATTGAGACCTTCAGTTTTGAAGAATCTTCTTTTCTCGTTAATGTTACTTCCTGATTGCCATTTTGCCTTATACTCTTCTTTTTGCTTTATTATTTTACCAACTTGGGTTTTTCCAATTTTGAATCGGTTGGCTAATGCACGTACACTAACTCTTTCTTTATCATATGTATTAATAATTTCCATTTTCTCTTTTAAAGTTAAAAAGTTTCTCTTGTTGGCGCTCATTTTGCATACATACGCGGCACACTTCACACTAACGACGCGACGTGAAAAAAGTGCAGAATACGGGATAAAAACGATATTTTTAAAGGGGAATTTACCCAGCGTTTCGGGGATTTACTCAGTGTTTAGAAAAAATATGCAGCGTAAGAGAGCGTCATGTCCGCGTAAGAGAGCTTTTTGCCGATTACGAAGTGTCTCACGGTGTCCGCGTCCGTTCTACAGGGCGACCGCTTAAGAGAGCTTGGCGTCTCAAGAAAATCGTATGTATCAGGTTGGTCACCACAGAAATGTCCGTTTAAGAGAAATGCCCGCTCATGAGAGATGTCCGTTAAGAGAGCTTTCACTGTATATGTATATATATAACAATTGATAAATTATTGGAGCTTTTCGGCTTTTATATTAAATATTTACAAATATCAAATTAGAATGTATGTAATTGCAGAGTAAGTGGGGATGTAAACATTGCTGTCTACACTTATATATATATATATATATATATATATATATATATATATATATATATATATATATAATAACTTCGTGACCTTGGTATGATATGGTAAACCTAATCAGTAGGCGATTAAAGGTCTGTATATTACTTCAAAATATATGTATTTAAAAAACTCTACATGTTTCGGCTGTATACGCCTTTTCAAGAGAATACAAAATATGAATGACAGGATATAAATCTATATCCTATATTTATATCCTGTCATTCATATTTTGTATTCTCTTGAAAAAGGCGTATACAGCCGAAACATGTAGAGTTTTTTAAATACATATATTTTGAAGTAATATACAGACCTTTAATCGCCTACTGATTAGGTTTACCATACATATATATATATATATATATATATATATATATATATATATATATATTTATATATAATTAATTGAAACGAAATAATCGACCGTGATATATTATAAAAAATTAATTTAAATTCGGGTAAGCGGTCAATTAAGAAAAAAACTCCTTTATTAAATAACCCTATATTTCGCAACAGACTTTGTCGCTTCTTCTGGGGTAAAAAATGTAGAGTTGAAAAATAATAAAATTGACGTACAAAATATAAAAATGATTCATTTAATAATCATTTTTATATTTTGTACGTCAATTTTATTATTTTTCAACTCTACATTTTTTACCCCAGAAGAAGCGACAAAGTCTGTTGCGAAATATAGGGTTATTTAATAAAGGAATTTTTTTCTTAATTGACCGCTTACCCAAATTTAAATTAATTTTTTATTATATATATATATATATATATATATATATATATATATATATATATATATATATCTGTTATTTACGTATTTCAAACTTTTATTTTAACCAGTGTAATAACAAACAAAATCAATTCTAACTGCGTATTTAATGTACGTGGAAGAGATAGAAACAATGCCCTTATGCCCATATAGCAATATGCAAGGAGGAATTGTTAATATATATCAATACATCAATACTACAGATCTAGTGGCCCCTAATTTTAACCTTTGCTATTTTTTAGCCTGTTTTCAATTTGCAGTGGTACTTTGCCACTTTGCAATGCAATCGCGTGACATCATTCCATCGCAAAGCAAAAGTGATCGCATTTCGTACTCTGCCACAGAATTGCTTTATTTCGGAAACGTTCGGGAAAAAGCGAGTATGGCAAAATCTGCGTACTATAGAAGCTAAAAATATAGAACGAAATTAGGAATATTCGATGTTATATTACACTGTTTTCCACTAACACATCTGCCAATTATTTCTATTTGTCAATACTGTAACTTTGTTTATTTGAATCCTCTATTTTTATAATGTATAATATTTATTAGTTATTAGCCGAGTTCTTAATAAAGTTAATTATTATTTTTAACACTTTCGAGGTACTATCGCGGCATTTGAAATCCGGACGATTATATATTTATTTTCACTATAATTAAGCATTGTAATTCGGTTTTTTGTATGATTAAGTTGTTGTGTAGGTGACAGCATAGTGATATTTATTTGTAACCTCTCATGCAAAATTATGTTACTGAGTGAATAAACGAAAAAGAAGAATTTATTAATCAGAGAACTACAAATATTTGGTTTTAATTTTTAATACTTTATTGCGGCACCATTTCTGTCTAGCACCTCTTGTAAACGTCTAGGAATCGATGTTATTATAACATTATGTATAAATTCTGGCGACAGGTCATTCCAAATATTCTCGATCTTGTTAGATAATTCTTAAACGTTTGCTTTCCTAAAATTACTCCTGTTCATCGTCTTAACAATACATATATCCCCACACGGGGAAATGTGTTGCGGTCACTGCATTTACTATTGCTTCGAACGGACCGTTTCTTATAAAATTAATAAGATTTTAATTCTGTTCAGGAGTTGACACACGTATACCACCTCGTTGTCTATTATCAAGTCCTCGACGCTGCCATATAAGTTTAATATCTAAAATGATACTCTTCCCCACGCCAAAGCTATCCGCTAATCTAACTAACCATCCTACTAGTAATGTAATTATTTAAGTTTTAGTTAGAATATTCAAATGTGGCATATTAGCTTTATATTTTGTCAAACCTGGATATGACACTGACAGATTTGAAATAGCAAATCGAGGTATACCTATCTACTCTTAAAAAGCCATATTTAAATCAAACAAATTAAGTGTCCGATTTTCAAATGCCGCGATAGTACATAGTTTTAAACTTATGTATTATGAATATTTTGTTAATATCACTAAATATTATCATTATTGAAGTCGAAAATATTATAGATGTTGCCTGAACATATGTTAATTTACAACGAAGCTAAACGTCGAGAAATAATACGCAATGCTAACATCACACGAAGAATTTAAGGGAATGAATCAGATCCATTTGCATTAGAAAATGGAGAATTTATTAACCCTTTTCGGTTGACTAAAAACTAAACCGACTCATTTTTTGCATTGTAAAATGGGTTATCAATCTTTCAAAAACAGCATATGAATTGTTATAGGTTATAAATAAAATATTTAAATAGATCCATATGACAAATAGTATACCTACGCCGACATTTTGCATCTCAATAACCTTCAAAAACTAAAAACTGATTCACAACGTGTTAATTTTGTTAAAATGAGTCGGACAGTTTTTTTTGTTCGCCAGTTTACAATTGTTAACAAATACATTGTACGGTCAGTTAGCAAAAAATCTTGGGACATAATTTCTCCTAACGTAAATTTCATTCATAAAATGGAAGTATAATGTCAAAAGTGACGGTGGTTAATTTAAAGCTAAAACATGTCGAATTTGAGTGCCTACCAAAAAGCGATGTTACAAGCTAGATTGGCTAATGGTAATAAGGGCTATAGCTACCGAATTACAAATCAATAAAAGCACGTTGCTGTCAGCAAAGAGAAAACATTGAATTTGAATCAATTATCAGGAGGCGAGGATCTGGGAGGCACAATGTTTCGACTCAACAGGAAGACCCAAATTTACTGAATTTTCTGCTTGAGAATCCATTCGACACAGCGATTAGTGCACGAGAACAGCTAATAAAATATACTTGACGAAAATTAACAATCAGCAAAGATTGGAATTCGCGCAACAATTTGTAAATAACGTAAATTTGTGGGAAAAATGTTTATAGACCTAGTGGCAAAGATATAATGACATTAATGACCAATATGTGCGTACTGTAAACAGAGCAGGGCATTTGTCTGTGAATGTTTGAGGGTGGATAAGTAGTTGAGGCCCAGGTATAGAAGAAAGGTTAACTGCCCAAGTGTACTGCCGAATTTTGAACGAAATTATGAATTGATGCAAAACACATAACTTCCAATTTTGTAAATGTCTGGCAAAGTGTACTCACAATATGTAAATTTTAGAGTTTTGGAAGTGGTTAAGGCAACACCGTGTCTCAAAATTTTTGCTAACTGACCGTACATACATTTATCAAACTTCGATCTGATAAATGCAGTCGGGCCTGAAATGAAGATATTTGCTGCACTTTATTTTTATACTTGTGGATCTTATAAATTCAGAGTGGGTCAGAGTCTTAATTTAAATCTCAGTCATTAAAAATGTAATTGAACAAAGCATTAAATGTTTCATGTACGTACAGTCAATAATTAATATAATTTTCATACAAAAGAATTAAGGAAATGATTCGTACGATACTTTCGATAAATACCTAATCGAAACTAATTTAAACTTTGTAGTAAAATATTATTTTACCTACTTTTCTTACTTTTAAACATTTGGCGCGCACATTTTCTACTCTCGCACTGTAACACACAGCGGTTTACCTATTTCTATAAAAGAGATAGATGTTTACCATCCACTAAAAACAGTCGCCTTTATTTACAAGGGATCGCCTTCATTTTACGATCGCTTTGAACGGCAGAGTACCAAACTCTTGCATGTGACGTCAAGCGATTGCATTGCAAAGTAGCAGAGTACCACTGCTGATCTCAATCAAGGTTGCTTGAGATGGCCATAAAACCTATTCGACTGTGACCTTTCTATTCAATCTGTTGCTCCTTCAAATCCTGAATCTCTTATATCCATCTTCAGTTGAAGCGTTCCATTTTTATACCTCCCACTCCTTCCAATAAACCTTTTTTAGACCAAGTATTTTCAGGCATGCTGGTTATATGTTCCAGCTATCTAACTCTTTGGGCCCTCACTTAAATTTTTGAAAAGTTTCAGTATTTGTCCTTTGATGTTTCTCAACTGCTTTTATTTTTATAGTTTCTCATTGGATATTTAAATTATATACATACAAAGAAGTAATAATGGGTAACTATAAATGATTGAAAATTTATTTCTTAAGCTAGCAACAATTCTGCAACTGTGATTTAAATTGTTGAATAAAATCCTCCTGTTTCTGTACATTATCTATCCCAAATAATAGGGAAGCTCCACTTAACAATTAAACTGTTCTTTTAACCTTTCCTACATCCGTTCTAGAACTTTCCTATGAAGCCTCGTAATATCCTGAACTGTTGGAAACAGCAGTTTCAAATATTACTTAATGTTGAGCCAGTAACAGGAGAACAAATATTTAAAAATGAGGACTTGTGGGAAGGAAGCAATCTATCCAAAAAGAAGATCAGGGGATAACAAAAGAGGTGCTGATTACATAGAAATGATAAAACAACATGGGAGAAAAAGGGATATTGCTACTTCTCAGAATCTGTAATAAAGTATGGAAATATGAACAAATTCCAAACGATTGGGAGATGGAAATGATTCTCCCACCGCACAAAAAAAGGTCGATATACAAAGATTCTAGTAATTACAGAGGCATAACGCTACAGAATACAGCAGTAGTAAGACTCGTTGAAAAAATAATTGAAAACAAGTTAAGAAAACAAATAGAATCAACGTTAGCAGCCACCCAAAACGGATTCCGAGACAATATAAGTACCCAAGATCATGTATTTATCAGAATAATTGAAACATACAGGAGTAGGTAAACCCCACCAGTTTTGTATAATACAAAGGTATTTTTAATAATATAAAATATTATTAAAAATCTGGTGTGAAGAACACAAATGCAGGTTCACTATTAATATTTTCTGTGAGCGTGTCCGAATATATCCTATCCCCAGAGACGTAGATACGTATTTCACCTTTCTACAGGTTCATCGGTACGCCCCTGCTGGAGAAAGGATATTCCCAGACACATTCACAGAAAAGAACCACATCGCCCTATCACCGTAATTACTCAGACCGAGCGCAGAAGTAAATTCGGCGCTGCCTGTTGTCAGACAGCCGAAGTACCCCGCACACCGTCCACATAATTAATGTGAAGCAAGGATATATTCGGACACGTTCACAGAAAATATTAATAGTGAACCTGCATTTGTGTTCTTCACACCAGATTTTTAATAATATTTTATATTATTAAAAATACCTTTGTATCATGTATTTACACTAAAATAAATTATCAATAGAACTTTGGCAAGATCAAGAACAGCTTACCTAGCATTATTTGACATGATGAAAGCTTTTGACAAAATGCCAAGAACAAAAATATGGAATTGTCTAAAGGAAAGAAAAGTTGAACCTAAATTAATCAGAATAACACAAATGCCTATACAAAACTACGAGAAAGTGTGTAATTAAGGAAAACTTGATATCCGAGGAGTTCGACACTAGCGAAGGAGTGAGACAGAGGGA
Source organism: Melolontha melolontha (assembly GCA_935421215.2). Classification (NCBI taxonomy): domain Eukaryota; kingdom Metazoa; phylum Arthropoda; class Insecta; order Coleoptera; family Scarabaeidae; genus Melolontha; species Melolontha melolontha. Next base: position 41,534,585 of record OW285243.1, read on the forward strand.
ATGTTTAAGTCCACTGCTGCTCATTACCTTTATGGATGAATTGATCAAGGAAACCCAAGGAAGAGTAAACTAAACGTTTGTGAGTTATAGGAGTGTAGAGGTGGTTAGTGTCACTGTGTGCGCCTTTGTGGACGATATTGCAATAGTAGGAGGAAGCAAAAAAAATTACAAGAAAACATATATTTTTGAAACAAAGTACTAACTGAAAATGGAATGAAACTAAACTAGAAAGGAAGATAAAAGTTAAACAACAGAATAGAAAAGGCAAACAGAATTTATTATGCAATGAATAAGTGCTTCATAAATAAGAAAGAAGTTTCCTCTTATCCTAACGTACTGGTGCGAATTATGGGACTTATTAGAGAAAGATAAGAAAAAAGTTAGAGCAGTGAAAATTAAATACTTAAGAACCGACAAGGAGTAACGGAATTAGACAAAATAACAAGCGAAAAAATTAGAGCAGACCTTAAAATAGAACCAGTTGAAGAATACAATGAGCAACGACAACTCGGATGATGGGCTTCACACCTTCAAAGATTGAACAGCTCAATACCCGTGAAAAGAATTTGGGAATGTAAGACACCGTTCAAGAGAAAGAGAAGTAGGCCAAGACAAACCTGAGACAATACAATCCGAAAAAGCTTAAAGAATAAAACCAAAACCTGGTCAGAAGCAAAGAAACTCGCTCAGAACAGGAAAAACATCGAATGAGGGTTATCTAAATGCTAGAAATTTACCGATAAGCTGACGACTAAAAGTCTTAACTAATAGCAATAACTAAAGTTATTGCTCAAAATATTGCTAGAGCATTACCACAAACTTCTACTACATCCCCCGCACTAATAAATTATGATATAAGTTGCCAACCAATAGCCAGAATATTGAAGCACGAAAAATATCCGTATAAATCACATTTAGCGCAAGAATTATTGGACGGGGATTATGATGGTAGAATTGAATTTTGCGAAAGACTAATGTAGATTTGCAAAAACGACCAATATTTTACAGACAATTTTCTGTTTTCCGACGAGGATATGTTTTGTTTGAATAGTACTGTTAATTGCCAGAATTGTCGATGAGTTACAGTTACATATATGTAATGATAAAAAAATTAATCACGGAGGTTTAAAAACGTCCGAAATTTTCATTTGCTTCAAAACTGTGCTAAAAATTTTATGTTCAAAGTATGCTTCTACCTTCTGCATGTTTGTGAAAACGGTTTCGGGGACATTTTCATTCCTTTCCAGAGTTGAATGTAAAAAACTTAGCGCTCTTTGGATATCTGTTTGATAGGGAACATCCATGACTTCTTCCGAACTGCTCGAATCCAAATTTTCAGTTATACTTGCAACGCTGTCCAAAATCTCTGCATCAGTAAGAGTAATCCGCTAACTATCACTTTATCGCCAATACGAACATAATCCTGGAAAGATTCTCCTTCCACCCCCACACCCAGTTCCAAAAGTCGGTTCCATAAATGTTCTAATTGATCAGTGATCAATTAGAACATTTATGGACTCTCACACTCCTTTACAATATTTGTTTTTAGTTCTAATAAGGATAGTAAATCTTCATAATTCTAACCGAATTTCTTCCAAACCCAGCTCTTCGGAAACAATTTTTTATTGTATCCTCTGTTACATATGCCCAAGCCTTCAAATGTAATCCGTACGCAGTCTAACAGATTTATTTTAGGAAGTTTGTTATTGTTTTCAAACATGTACATAATGCCCAACAATATATATTTTCTGTAAAAAGACTCATATTTTTTATAATACCCATGTCCACGGGCTGTAAAACGGAAGTTGTGTTTGCTGGAAAATATTGAAGGGTTATAAATTTTAATCGTGCCTGTGTGTCTTTTGGATGACTAGTACAATTATCCAAAAACAGCGATTCTGGCTTCCGAATTTTTTATCCAGATTTAGCAACCATTTCTCAAAAAGTTGTGCAGTCGTCCATGCCTTTTTATTACTGTAATAATCCAATCCAAGGGATTTCCTCCTCTGAAGCAAGGTGGATTGGCACTTTTCCCAATTAAAACAACTTTTAATTTCTCCGTGCCTGACATGTTAGCTCCAAGCACTACTGTGACCCGATATTTCCTGTATTTTCCTCCCAAACATTTGTGATTTAAAGTCTTGTTTGGGAGGCACTTAAAAAATTATTCAGTTTCATCTGCATTAAATATGTTGTCAGAACTGTAGGATTCAATAAGACTAGGTAGCTTTTGCTCAATCCAATTTTCGGTTTGTACATTACTAACCAATGCAGATTCACCGCATAAGGCTTTGCCAACAATTTTATGTCTAAATTCTTTCAATGGAGACTGTGGTTAAATAATAATTTAAAAAAGGTATATAACCCCTTACCACAATTATTAGTCGTATCCTAAATACGTATTTCGACAACTAAGTTGTCATCATCAGTAGGTAAAAAACTACTAATTAAAGTCACACGGGGCACAATAAAGTAAGATAAACGCTTCCGCACAACTACTATACACTGCAACCCTGTAAAGACTATTCCAGAATTTTATGTCTAATTTTAAATTTACTCAGCTAACTTTCACTTGCATTAAAATCTTTGTGTCCCAGTGCATCGCATAGTATGCCCCCTTTTCTTTAATCAAACGACCGGTTAATGGCAAATTGTGTGCTCTAAGAGAGCTAAACCAAGTAAATACAGCTTTGTCAATGACTTCGTATGTACACCGACGAAATCGCTTGACTTTGTCACTACATTCGGGATTATTAAAATGTTCAAGAATTTTGTTTCTATTCCAAATTGTGGTGCTTCGGGGAATTCCATTTATTTTTTTTTATAGACATAACGTATTTTATAGACATAACTTTTCTTGAGGCCCTTGCAATATCGTTTATTAATTCCCGTTTTTTCACTAAGGTAAGCGTGTTATGTACTCTTTTCAACATCGGTGAAAACACTATTCAATATTTTATTATGCTTGTGAAAAGATTTAACAGCCTAAAACTCCGTACGACAGGAACCAACGAAACAAAACTGAATATGTATTGCGTAAAATATCGCAGGAATTTGAAACGACACCTGCACTAATAAAAAAAAATCAAGTAAAATGAGCGGTACAAAGAAACATTATTTTCCGGGGAATTACTGATGTTCGATTTAGAGAGAGAAAAACTGGCTTAAAATTTTCATGAAATGTCGGAATTTTTGATTCGATTAAAGGAGAGTTAGAATTAAAGAATTCGACTTATAGAATGGCTATTACAAATTAATTACCATTCAGTTTACGAATTCGATTGAGAGAAAAATTCAAATTAAAGAGTGGTTGATTTAGGAAGCGTCGACTGTATTACAATCGGTTTGTAAATTGGCAGTTATCAATGTATACTACATAACATCGAAACTGCAACACTAAAAAGACGTGCGAATCTTTTGCCCAAACTTTACCGAAACATATAAATATTCAAAGATAATAATTGATATAATTTTAAAGAAAAAAAACTAGATTAACACAATTAAATTTTATTTTTAAGGATAATGTGCCGGGGCGCCCCTATTAGTTTCACACTCCCTCACTCCTTGTGACATTGGTTCCAGTAGGTACTAAATATCCTCTTGAGGTAGTGTCCCCAAGGAACCTGCAATCCCTAGCAGAAAGTTAGTATTTGCTGGGGTTTCTTTAAGTTCATCAGTGTCCTTCCCATAATATCCCACACGTTTTCGATTAACGATAGGTCAGGAGATTGGGGTGGCAATCGCAAGATATTAACATGGTTGTCTTCGAACCGCTTTAGATAAATTCTCGCTACGCGGGAACGGCCATTATCCTGCTGAAAAAGTGAGTGCGTCTTCGAACTGCTGAATAAAAAAGAATATGAAATTCCACCACCTCATGAACATAAACCTGGGCGTTCATGGTGCCTTAGATAAACACCAACTGAGAGCTACTCCCTGGGGTGCTATAGCACCCCATATCATAACTCCCACGTCTCGGTACACACGTCTTTCAACAGAAAATTCAATATTGTAACGTTCCTCACGTCTTCGTCTGACTCTCTTACGGCCATCATACATGCCTATAGGAAATCGAGATTCATCACTGAACACCCCTCTATGCCACTCCACGTTCCAGTGCATTCGCAACCTGCACCACTACAAACGTTCTTAGCGGTGTTGAGCCGTAAGTGGTAACACAAGATGCGATCGATAGGATTGCAAATCGAAAGCCCTCATCCTTCAATAAGCGGTTCGAAGGGTTACAGAACGACTTCTATTACCCATTAATTTTTATATTTAATATAATTTCTAATATTACGTTTTCCGAATATTCTAACAGAAACACCGTCACTATTAAATCTTTCAATTAAGAATAATTTCTTGTAAATAAAAACATATGCAAACCGAAATAACTAGGTTAAAAGCTCTTCTTGAACCTAGCAGCAGCATACATGTAGGATGTATAAGTTATTATTTAAGAGCATGCGTAAAGTAAAAGAATTCATCAAAATCCATTTTACTACAATTATGTATTTAGTTAATTGAGACCAAATACACCATTGTGTCATAAATGATCAATCAAATACTGTCAGTTTATCTTATGAAATGGTGAGTACTTGTACATTATTTTATTTAATGATTTATTCAATTATTTTGTAAATACAGTGCAATCAAAAGTGACTAATTCTGTTGGTACACCTGGAAAATTGGTATTAAAGTGCAAAAGTTTCACAATTATTTTTAAAATGTAGGAAAATCTCTTGGCGAAATGTTTGGCAAGCAAATAATAAGTATAAATCGACAGACAATGTTCGACGGTCCATAGTGTTGTAATTTAACAAGCTAGAAATCTCTGCTTCCCGATTGACAACGTAATTGGCATTTTTTGATCGCACTGTATTATAATTGTGCTAACGCTGTATGTCATGTTTAAAGTGATTCAAAAATGCGAATGTTAAAATTGAAATGAAAAAGAATCGGGTTTATGTTTAGATAAATCGTGTCATTTAAAACAGATTTTATAGAATGATCTTCTTAAACATAAATCATTGAAAAAACTCAAAAAAGATATAAAAACCCCTTACCACAAATAATAATCGTATCCTAAATACGTATTTCGACAATTAAGTTGTCATCATCAGTAGGTAAAGCCACTATTCAAAGTGTCACACATCATTTAGCACAGTAAGTAAAACTAACACACAGAATCGCACACAACTTTACACGGCGTCCAGATATACGTGAACGCCGTGTAAAGTTGTCTTTTTTGAGTTTTTACTTAACCACAGTCTCCAAAGAAAATCATTTTTTATAAATCTTTGACGTTTAACACTTTTATTAATTAGATGGCTTAGTTTCAATAGTGTAGAAAACCGTATATCTTGTTACATACGTTTAAGTATCAAACAATACTGAACACCTGATATATGAATAGTCTATCATTAACCTGGAAGGCATAATTATTAATTAATTTGTTGCAGATATAAAAGATTCAAAATTAAGTTCTTTAGAAATGGTTTACATATCCATTTTATCTAAGTATATGTATCTGTTTTAGATTTGTTAACTACTATCATAGACTTGCAAATGAAACGGACATGCATTACACACATCTGTATCTGAACACATGGACATACAGCTCGTATTTTCCAACATTTACTTCAGCCAAAGACACGTGTTTCTGTCTCAATAGACTTCGTCAGTTTGGCTAGTGAAGTAAAGTTTAATGGATCACCTCATAGTATAGCAAATGTTGTCCTATCAGGTGGCACCAGATAATCTAGTGACATCTGACGGACAAAACAGACTTTCGTTTGTCAGTCGTATATGTTCAAAATGATCCATTTCAAATTCAAAGAAACATCAATGCCTAAAAAAACTTTTAATAGAGTTCAACCATACCTGTTTTCTACCATCATCAGAAGGGAAAGTGAAGAAATGTTTATTTTGATAACTCAAATCCATTTTCACAACCTGGAATTTTGTATTTGTGCATAATTAGAAAAGTCATTATAAAAGTAAATTTTTATGCAAAATATTAAAATTAATTATTACTACAACAGTTAATAATAACAACAAAAGAACTAATAATAAAACTTACTCAAAAGCTTGTTCTTCTTCAAAAATAATTTGTAAACACTACGCGATTATGACTTGCATTTTTAATGTATCCTCGGTACCGTGCACTGTTGCCTTGTCGCATCCTCTTATAATTAAGCATATTTATTCATAGATTTTTTTAAGAATATGACAAATGAAGACTTTTTGGTGAAAATAACGCTAAAAATTATCTCATTCTTCATACCAAAACCTTCTTTGATGTTTGATTATAATCCTTTTAGATACAGATACTACAAAGATTTGGCAACAATACTATATTTAGTACGCCATATGAAACCGAGATAGCGCGCACATATTGCGCCCGAAATTTCGTATTTGATAGAATACCCCCTGGTCTATCGTAAAACCATTTAAGATTGACCGCAGCACTGTCGTTCTGAATGGTACAATCCAAGTAAAAAAATTAAGGTGTCAAATATAAACATCACGACATGAAAATGATGAGGTTATGTTAATATTTATAGTTTAAATGAATTATATTTATTATTTGTTCACTTTTCTCTGATTTTCTTTTAGCCATATTAACTGTAATATATTAAAACAATATTATATTACCCACCTAAAAGAAACACAGTTGATGATATAGCTCTTATAATAACTGTTGTTAATGGGTGCAGTATTAAATAAAGTGAAATGATAACTGTGGACATGTAGAAATTGTTGACAAGAATGTACATTTGGGTAGGGAAGGCGTTTGGCGATATAGTTCGCATATTTTCCGCCGATCAATCTTAACTGGTTTTACGTTAAATATCACCACTTTACTTATTATAGCTGTATTTTATTAAATTGTAGTATGTATAGTGTTTCATTGTCACCATCAACGGCATATTTCTGTGGATAATAAGACACGTATCTAGACATAAAACCTATTTCTTGTAGCAGTATTAATAGGATATAAATAATATCTTGAGTTTATTTTTTATATTGAAAGAACAAACAATTTTTGAAAGAAAAACAAATAGTTATTTAGCGTTAATAATATTTTTGAATTTCAAAATGAGTTTTGTATTTATATGTATTTTACATTTTTGTCGTAAATAACTACAAATTTATAAGTATTAATGTATGTGCCAATAAATTTTTAAATAAGGTATTAGCATTTTTTTCTATTTATAAAAGTTATAGTTGCAGTCTCAAATTAATGCATATATTTTTATATGCATTAATTTAGCATTATTGTAGTAAAATAAAGTCTTTTTAATGATATAAAATAGTATGAACAATCGCGTGTGAAAAACACAATGAGAGTGCATATATTTCATCTTTCAACAGAATCATCGATACACCCCTGCTGGAGAGATACATTTACAAAAACGACAACTTTACAAATATATGAACTTGTATTGTGTTAAGTCTTTCTTCGAAAACTGTGGTTAAGTAAAAACTCAAAAAAGGTATAAAACCTCTTACCATAATTAATAATCGTATCCTAAATACATATTTCGACGACTAAGTTGTCATCATCAGTAGATAAAACCACTAATCAAAGTGTTGAACATGGAGTACAGTAAAGATAACACGTAGAATCGCGCACAACTTTACACGGCGTCCACGTATACACTGAATTTAAAACAAATATACAAACTAAAATTACGTCAACTTACCCCTCTTAAGAAAACAACAACATGTGTTTATTCTCACGCCCTCAACTTTTTCTATTTTTAACGATATGAAATGCTTTCGAAAGCATTCGTATCGTTAAAAACAAACATACAGTTATCTTTTTTCGTTCTTAAAAAAGAGGAAGAAAAAATTGAGGGCGTGAGAATAAACACGTTACCAGTGTCTTAGGAAGGGTAAGTTGACGTAATTTTAGTTTGTGTATTTGTTTTAAATTCAGTGTATACGTGGACGCCGTGTATAGTTATGCGCGATTCTATGTGTTAGCTTTACTGTGTCCCATGTTCAACACTTTGATTAGTGGCTTTACCTACTATTGATAACAACTTAGTTGTCGAAATCCGTATTTAGGATACGATTATGAATTGTGGTAAGGGGCTTTATACCGTTTTTGAGTTTTTGGTATTGTGTTCTTCACACCCGATTGTTAATTTTTATATTATTAAAAAGACTTGTTTTATACAACATTGGTGATGTTTCACCAACTCAAGTACTATGTTTCAATTTATTTTATTATTGTAATATTTTCTATAATTGTACCCGTGTTGTTCCCGATAACACGTGAATAACAATTATTGGAAACACCACTCGAATCTCAACCGAGACGCAGACCAATCTAATTCATTGAATATTAACTATGCCACCGACTCTACAGTGCGAATAATATGTCGAAGACACCAACAAAGTTCACGTGAAAGTCACGTCAGTTCAATTCGAGTTAGAAATTAAACAACTTCGTAAAGATGGCAATATTCGGAATTAAAAATACTTAAATTAACCAATAATATCAAAAAAGTCGTCAAAATTAACACAAGACATTAAGTAGTAGTATCACTTCGTATCGCCACCTTTGATGTTTTGAAATGAAACTGTAATGCGTGAAAGTATTTTTGTATGTTCTCTTTCTCTCTTAAACATATGCTACAGTAAGCGTTAGGGATATCAGACTGGTTGACTTTTTGAATAAGCCGTCCAGTTAATTAAAGAATGATATTTTGATATTAATTCCCGATATTGATGCTTAAATTGCTTTTGCACCTTTTCATGTGAAAGTCTCCACATTAATCTTGTAAGTAGAATTAAAATTTTATGACGTCATAATTATCATAGTTGTATTTCCATTGTATTAAAGCTGGTAGTTAAGATATTTAATTATTAGGCATACAGATAATACAGCTTATATATTAAAATTCTTTGTTATAATTTTTATAGCTGAAAATTTGGTCGATTGGATTCAGTTTTTTTGTGTGCCAAGGCACATGCGTAGTTTTTGTTCGCGGTTCAGAATCTGAATATACAGTGTGGTTTTCTTTGAAGAATCTACTATAAAGCTTGATTATTGTTAGATAACTTTTGTTCGGAGTCATTAAGGAGGATGTTTTCCATTCATTTAGCGGTCAATTGTCAATGAATGTTTTTACCTTCAGTATCTTTGTTATATGATACAGCATCTTTATTAGTGCTGTTGATATCCGATAAAACTAAGATCCGGATATCCGGATCTAAAACTATCCGGATCCGGATCCACTATCCGGATATCCTAATCCGGATCTATTATCCGGATCCATTATCCGATATGAATCGCAACAGGATGAAGTTCGGAAAATTATATCGACAGAACTAGCAAATCTCCAACCTGGAACAGATATAAATCCACCAACCTCGTCGAATAGCGAGGTCTTTAATTATCTATTTCCAGATGAATCCCTGTTATCGGAAGAAACATCGGAAATAGATAAATATATGCGAGAGGACCCAATTGCAAAAAGCGCATCCGTATTTGAATGGTGGAAGAAAAATAAGAATACTAAATACTAAGTACTAAATCAATTGGCTCGAAAGTATTTGACGATTCCTGCTACATCAGTACCTTCGGAAAGGATATTTTCGTCAGCTGGTGATTTGATTAGAGCAAAGAGAAGTTGTCTTTCTTCAAAGAATATAAATATGTTGGTGTTTATATATAATAATTTAAAAAGTAATATTGTTTAAATTGGGAGTACCTATTTGTTGTTTAGTTTTCCTTTTCATAAAATGTTATTTTATTTTCAATTATTTAATTAAATAATTTTGAAACCACTTATTGTAGTGTATTTTTGCAGATGTGAATATTTAAGAAATATATCACAAACAAATATACAGAATATTGAATAGATTTGGCAGATACATGGTGAAACTCCATATTTATATAAATAAAACAAAGAACTAAAACGTTTCACTAAATTTATAGTAAACTACTACAATTGTTTCACCACACAGTGGCTACTTCAGGTAGAAAATATACACAAGTTACATGTCAAAATAAACGTCAACAATAAGACAACGATGTTGTCTTATTATTTGTTATTGTTGTATGTCTGTATTAAATATACAGATATATGCATATACATATTGTATACATTTCTGGCAATTTCAGGGATTTTAACTGTACACTGATGTAAGCAAGTTTTTTTAAAGTTTGTCATATAGGTAGTTTAGCAAATTCTTATTATTTTTTAAACAAATTGATATAATGCAATGAATGTGGGATTCATAAAGTGGTACGGCGAAGTTATTCTATGTTTTATTTTTCATTCATTGTGCAATACCACAAGGTAACAGTAAGAAGTGCTAATTATTTATATACCTAATTATACAGAAAATATTTTTTTCTATACTTGAAGTAGTTATATTAAAGAGAGGTAATCCAGAAAAAATTATAAGCGAGGGCAAAAAAATAGAAAAGTGAATGCATGAGCTGACTTCATTCAAACAAAATGGTTGTGAAAAATTCGCAATTCTTCTACGAACATGCAAAGGAAGTCTTAGTAAATCGTAAACGTTTGAGATAAATACAATAAACGAAAATGTTAGTCAAACTGCCAGGCAGTTACCTCTTTAAAATAACACTATAATTTACTACTATAATTTATTAAATATCATTTGGATAACGCTTGCCGTATACACTTATCTACAATATCTACACACTAATGATTGCGAATAAATCTTGATAATCATTATTAATAATAAAGATACGGAATATTTTATTCTCAACAGAGCGTTATTAAATTTATATTACATTCATTAAAACATACACAGCAGTGTAAACTAGATTTATAAATTTGAATACATATACATCCATACCGTTGTCTCTAAGATTATATAGCAAGACCTACTTCAAAATAGCACATACGGAACCGAACTATAGGATAGTAAATCTAGAAGTGAAGCGTTTGACAACGAATTCCCATCCAGAGAATTGGATAACTCACTTGGGTCTGAAAACCAGATATTGAATCCGATATCTGAATAGGGAATCCGGATAGTATATCCGAATAGTGGATCCGGAATCCTAGGATCCGGATAACACCAAGATCCGGATATCCGGATAGTAAGTTATCCGGATCTAAAATTATCCGGATCCGGATCACAGCACTAATCTTTATACTTTGTAAAGATATATTTTTTTATTTTTTTTATTTTTGTATTAATATATAAAATATTTATTTTAATTTTTAACCTGTGTTTGCTTTATTTACTCATTCCAATATTGCTAATTAATTAATACCTATATAAAAGAATATATTTAAAAGCAACCTAAAGAGAGATTAGTTCAAATTTAACTTATATAAAATAGATAAATAAAATTTTTGTGTACAAGTGTACTGGCGCTCGACTCATATTTTAGACACGTCTTTCCTATGTGGAACCCGAGAAGTTAGAGGTCTCAGATTTGAAAATTGACCGGCTGAGAAAACCTAGTTGGGAAAACTAGTTGTGGATGGTGGTGTAATAAATTATCAAACCCATTATTCATAGCAATATGTAGATATTCATAACTTTTTCTATTGAGATTAGATCGTCAGTCTATCGCTCTTGTTCAGGTTTTTTTTTCATTTTTGTCATTTTCTAGAATTAAGTTTAAGTTGATTCGACAAACTTGTCTCCTTCTCTTTTATTTCACACTAATCTTTTCAAATCAATTCTTATTTACTCTTACTTTTGTTCAATGTTGTTTCCCTCCATGTTCCCTCCTTGTCTGCCTCTTCGTCGTTTCCCTTTCACATTGTATTCCTACCTAATTCTAAACCTATTCTTACCTCTGTTTGGTAATAACCCGGTTATTCTTTCTGGTTGTAAATCTGATCCACCTTCACGTCTTGCGACTGATTATATTATTTATACATGCTCTTGATGAGTACTAAAGCGCAAGTCTTCATTTACAATTATATTTAGCGAATACCAGGCGCGGGCCGTGATGACGTATTTGGGAGTGCATGTACAATGATACAAGTGCCTCGTGTGTTTTCGGTGTTTACTAAGAAAACGCTACAGTTAGTACACGAGAATACACGAAGTACTCGCATCATTGTACATGCACTCCCAAATACGTCATCACGTATTTAGGATACGTATTTAGGAGCCGCGCCTGGCCAATACAATCCCAAGATCCTTGGAATACATTTATTAATAAATACTTACGTATTTTATTTATATCAGCTTTGTTAATTATCTATGTTTCGCATCCATACAATAATCTCAACGTCAGTATTAAAAATTCTTACTTTAGTGCCCATCCTCAGCTCTTTCGACAATCATATTTTACATAGCTTACGCTATCTGTGCCTTCCATATTAATGGACTTAAATGTCTTTTTGGCAATTGCCTTTCGTATTTTGCTCTCTTCCCAGATAATTCATGTCTAAATTTCAGTATTATTTTTCTTAACTTTTTCTTCATTGTTTCTATTGATCGATATCATTTTAGTTTTAGCTACATTTATAAGTGTATCAAAGGTATGAAGGAATTTTAGACAAATTTTGAATGTTAAGTAAGATGATATGAAACATTTACCAAAATACATTAGAGCGTATTGACGCATTCAGAGTTATTTAAAGGAGGACATGTTTGGGAAGCAAGTATACACCAAGGATCACTGCCAGAACACGTCAGTGTACATAAGATTTAATTCTCACTAGCATCATGCATTCATCGATATATAGAATTCTTCCTTCAGTGCTAACCCTCGCCCACAAGCTTCTCCAGGACTTTAATGCCACTACTTTCTATTATCAATCAAGATATCAAACATTAATAGTATATTGTGTAACGAGTGACGAAAGTAACATTTTTTTAAGCGAGAGAGAGAACAGTTTACCAAACGAAGCGAGGCCGAGTTTGGTAATGTTCGCGAGCTTAAAAAAATGATTTCGACGAGTTAAACACTATACTTTTTCTACGACTTCGCCTATGGCTTTACAACAAACTTAAAAAAATTATGTAAATAAATACTTTATTTTCAATTAAAAATTACAAAACTATCGATCATATTTAAATTAGTTATGATTTTAATGATGAGTTTAAATTAGTTTTGATTTGAACATTGATACATAGAATATGTAGACCATAAAGTCGATGGCTTCAAATTTTTCCACAATGTTGCAAAATATGCCAACAGCACAATTCCCGAATATGAATTTACGCCAGGCGCGGCTCGTGATGACGTATTTGGGAGTGCAAGTACAATGATACGAGTGCCTCGTGTGTTTTCGGTGTTTACTAAGAAAACGTTACAGTTAGTACACGAGAATACACGAAGCACTCGCATCATTGTACTTGCACCCCCAAATACGTCATTACGAGCCGCGCCTGATTTACGCTATTATCAGCCCTCTATTCAATGAATTTTACATAGACTTCTTCATACCTCTTTCTCGATTTTTCTCGTAATAAGCGCGCAGAGGTTTTCTCAACTTGATTTACTATTTCTGGTGGTGTATTGGGAATATCTAAACCATTTTCTGAATAAGAAATCATGATAAAGCTGCAAATAGCACAGACATGATTTAAAAATGAAGCGATATAGCAACAGCGGGCAACTAGACGTAGGCGAAAATTAATAGGTAATTTTTGTCACTAGGGACGGAAATTAACGTTATGGAATTTTCTCTCACTAGCGACGGAAATCAAATTTTCGCTGCAGTAGGTATTCGGTGAGGAAAAATGTCTTTTTATAAAAGGTCGTAGAAAAATTTATTTTTCGAACAGCTAAATAGCACTTTCTTAATTATAAAAAAACTAAACTTTTTATTCAAAACTATTTATTTGAAGCCAACTGGAATGCTACATTTATCATCATGCCAAGAGTCTGTGGATCACATCTGGGACCAATGTCCGAAAAGGTTTTTGTGGTTTTCCTTCTCATTTAAGGTAAATTCCGACAGCCAAATAGTCCACGCGCGGGCACTGAGGTAATAACTCTTAGCTTACCAATACCCCCTATAATTAGAGTTAAGCTGTTGGGGGTTGCTAGGGCATGAATTATTATTATTTATACCGTCTGGAAACGTAGTAAGTTAACGACGGAGAGATGAACGATATCCCACCAGTACACTAGATAAAAGAGAAGGGAGGTTTATAGATACGATAAGAAATACGAGTACATACGCAATATGAATGTGTATACCACACCTACTTCTGACCTATCCCTATTGCTTATCCAATCAAATGCTACACTATACATTGAATAAACATATCGGAGAAGTAAAATTGGCGAGGACGCGTCATGCGCAGCAGTGTCGTTAATTTACCACGTTTCCAGATGGTATAGCAAGTAAATTAAGTAAATACTTAAATTTTCTTTTATAAAATCAAACACCATATCTATGTATGACCTAAAGTCGGTTTAAATTATTAAATAAATAATAAATATAACAAACGTTAGAAGCAAATGTATTTATAAAGCGCATTGATTCAAGTAGGTGTTTATTAAAAACACTTAACTATATAAACATATTTTTCAAACTAATTTGATGCATTTTGTAACTTTTAAATGTTGCTATTTATTTTTATTCAAACAATTAAAAAAATATTATGTGAAAATGTTAAATCACTTAATTTCGAACTTTATGATTGATTATACATAAGATGTGAAACTGAAACTAATACATTAAATTTATTAAACTGTACTTGATTCCGAATGAAAAAGTATTCAAATATTCTCTTTAGATCCTCATGAAAATATATAGTATTAATACTTTTTCAAAAATATCACAAAACAAAATTGTTTCTTTACTTAAATACTTATAAAGAATTAAATAGTTGTTACAATTCATGCTCTTTAAATTATAAAACTAGTCAATACTGTCATAAAGGAGTTGCGTTATATTAAAACACATATATGTAAGTTTTTAAAAAGGTTTTACACTTTATTTGGTGCGCTAAGATTCAAATATAATTTCAATAACAGTAATTCATAGGTAGTTTTGTGTTCATACTTGGTTCTACATATAGAAATTGTACATAATTTAAGAATTAAAATAAGTTACAAAGTTCAAATATTATGAAAACAATTTAGAGAGTAAAGAATGTTATTAATAAAACATGTAGATAACCTTCATAACATATATTAAACAGAGTAAAACATTTAACAATATATATTGACTAATTATTATTCGTCAATATCCGCATTATTACATTCATCTAAAGGTATCTGAATATTTCTTGCCCATATAGGAGGCAATGTTCCGAATGTTAAGAATCCAGTGTGACCAGGTTGTTGAATAGGTGGAATGGCAGTTAGGGTCCGAATTGAATCTTTATCCTTCTTAGCACTTCCATTTTCTACTCGAGGGCTCTTTAAAAATTCAAGATTTAATATGCTAAGTGATTTTGTTTGCACAGAATATTGAGTTTGCAGGACTTCCACTGTTTGTAATTCTTGAAAACCTACTTCCTTTAGCTTCGAACAAGCTTTTTGAACTTGTTCAATACACGGCGAAAATGAACATACTCTTCCTCCAGTTTCCTTCAAGCATTTCACTGCATGTGGAATTGCTAACCAAGGATGTGGGAGATCTAAGAATACAGCATCAGCTTTTTGCTCAAGTTCTGTTCCAAATCCATCTGCACACACATCTCTTTGTTGTACGGTCACATATTTACTTAAACCATGTAAGCTAAACTCTTTCTGTGCAATATTGACCCTGTTTTCATGAAAATCAAAGGTATACAAGTGACCATGTGGCTTTACAGCTCTTATCAATGCATGTGATAATGAGCCACTGCCAGTTCCACATTCAATTACTACACTACCTGGAGATAGCTCTAATTGTAATACAATCATACTTGCATCAGGAGTGTATATTATTTGGGTCCGATGTGGTAAAGTTAATGTCCATAGTTCAGGCGTGGGTTGTAAAATGTAACCCCAACCCTTACTTAAGCTTATCTTTGACCCATATTCTTTATTTATTAAATCACCACATTTTAAGGCACCATAGGGTGTTTGGAAAACATTATCAACTAAAGTGCCCTTTTTGCTTACTGTTTTTGGTTCTGCTGTAACAGCATACACTTGATGTATTGTTAAATATAATATTACTGTATCACCTTCTTTAATTGTAGTTTTAAAACCATCAAAACTCATTTTTAAATTTCAATATAAAATACTATCTTTATACAAAATATATTTTAACTACCTATGTATTAAATCTTGGACGTTGTCATCACAGATTTAATCAATAATTTAATTACACGGTTAAATGGACAGAAAATTTCAGGATGTCCATTACATTTTATTTAAATTTACTGCACATGCAATACAATGGTATATCTACAGAAAACTCGAACACAACCATTTTCAAGGGCAAATAAACAATCAATAAATTATACTTGTTTAAGCAAATTAAAACATTTAAAAAAGATAATAAATCAAATTTTCGCTGCAGTAGGTATTCGGTGAGGAAAAATGTCTTTTTATAAAAGGTCGTAGAAAAATTTATTTTTCGAACAGCTAAATAGCACTTTCTTAATTATAAAAAAACTAAACTTTTTATTCAAAACTATTTATTTGAAGCCAACTGGAATGCTACATTTATCATCATGCCAAGAGTCTGTGGATCACATCTGGGACCAATGTCCGAAAAGGTTTTTGTGGTTTTCCTTCTCATTTAAGGTAAATTCCGACAGCCAAATAGTCCACGCGCGGGCACTGAGGTAATAACTCTTAGCTTACCAATACCCCCTATAATTAGAGTTAAGCTGTTGGGGGTTGCTAGGGCATGAATTATTATTATTTATACCGTCTGGAAACGTAGTAAGTTAACGACGGAGAGATGAACGATATCCCACCAGTACACTAGATAAAAGAGAAGGGAGGTTTATAGATACGATAAGAAATACGAGTACATACGCAATATGAATGTGTATACCACACCTACTTCTGACCTATCCCTATTGCTTATCCAATCAAATGCTACACTATACATTGAATAAACATATCGGAGAAGTAAAATTGGCGAGGACGCGTCATGCGCAGCAGTGTCGTTAATTTACCACGTTTCCAGATGGTATAGCAAGTAAATTAAGTAAATACTTAAATTTTCTTTTATAAAATCAAACACCATATCTATGTATGACCTAAAGTCGGTTTAAATTATTAAATAAATAATAAATATAACAAACGTTAGAAGCAAATGTATTTATAAAGCGCATTGATTCAAGTAGGTGTTTATTAAAAACACTTAACTATATAAACATATTTTTCAAACTAATTTGATGCATTTTGTAACTTTTAAATGTTGCTATTTATTTTTATTCAAACAATTAAAAAAATATTATGTGAAAATGTTAAATCACTTAATTTCGAACTTTATGATTGATTATACATAAGATGTGAAACTGAAACTAATACATTAAATTTATTAAACTGTACTTGATTCCGAATGAAAAAGTATTCAAATATTCTCTTTAGATCCTCATGAAAATATATAGTATTAATACTTTTTCAAAAATATCACAAAACAAAATTGTTTCTTTACTTAAATACTTATAAAGAATTAAATAGTTGTTACAATTCATGCTCTTTAAATTATAAAACTAGTCAATACTGTCATAAAGGAGTTGCGTTATATTAAAACACATATATGTAAGTTTTTAAAAAGGTTTTACACTTTATTTGGTGCGCTAAGATTCAAATATAATTTCAATAACAGTAATTCATAGGTAGTTTTGTGTTCATACTTGGTTCTACATATAGAAATTGTACATAATTTAAGAATTAAAATAAGTTACAAAGTTCAAATATTATGAAAACAATTTAGAGAGTAAAGAATGTTATTAATAAAACATGTAGATAACCTTCATAACATATATTAAACAGAGTAAAACATTTAACAATATATATTGACTAATTATTATTCGTCAATATCCGCATTATTACATTCATCTAAAGGTATCTGAATATTTCTTGCCCATATAGGAGGCAATGTTCCGAATGTTAAGAATCCAGTGTGACCAGGTTGTTGAATAGGTGGAATGGCAGTTAGGGTCCGAATTGAATCTTTATCCTTCTTAGCACTTCCATTTTCTACTCGAGGGCTCTTTAAAAATTCAAGATTTAATATGCTAAGTGATTTTGTTTGCACAGAATATTGAGTTTGCAGGACTTCCACTGTTTGTAATTCTTGAAAACCTACTTCCTTTAGCTTCGAACAAGCTTTTTGAACTTGTTCAATACACGGCGAAAATGAACATACTCTTCCTCCAGTTTCCTTCAAGCATTTCACTGCATGTGGAATTGCTAACCAAGGATGTGGGAGATCTAAGAATACAGCATCAGCTTTTTGCTCAAGTTCTGTTCCAAATCCATCTGCACACACATCTCTTTGTTGTACGGTCACATATTTACTTAAACCATGTAAGCTAAACTCTTTCTGTGCAATATTGACCCTGTTTTCATGAAAATCAAAGGTATACAAGTGACCATGTGGCTTTACAGCTCTTATCAATGCATGTGATAATGAGCCACTGCCAGTTCCACATTCAATTACTACACTACCTGGAGATAGCTCTAATTGTAATACAATCATACTTGCATCAGGAGTGTATATTATTTGGGTCCGATGTGGTAAAGTTAATGTCCATAGTTCAGGCGTGGGTTGTAAAATGTAACCCCAACCCTTACTTAAGCTTATCTTTGACCCATATTCTTTATTTATTAAATCACCACATTTTAAGGCACCATAGGGTGTTTGGAAAACATTATCAACTAAAGTGCCCTTTTTGCTTACTGTTTTTGGTTCTGCTGTAACAGCATACACTTGATGTATTGTTAAATATAATATTACTGTATCACCTTCTTTAATTGTAGTTTTAAAACCATCAAAACTCATTTTTAAATTTCAATATAAAATACTATCTTTATACAAAATATATTTTAACTACCTATGTATTAAATCTTGGACGTTGTCATCACAGATTTAATCAATAATTTAATTACACGGTTAAATGGACAGAAAATTTCAGGATGTCCATTACATTTTATTTAAATTTACTGCACATGCAATACAATGGTATATCTACAGAAAACTCGAACACAACCATTTTCAAGGGCAAATAAACAATCAATAAATTATACTTGTTTAAGCAAATTAAAACATTTAAAAAAGATAATACGAGTTTTATAATAATTTTAATGATTTATATATGGAATGATGTACAGAAAAACAAAATTTATATGAATTTATTAATTAGGGCATTAATTATTTTAAGAATAAAACAGTGGCGTAGTGGCTTTTATCAGGGTAAAGAAATGGTAAAGAATTGTATTTAGATTTTGAGCACTATCTTAATATAAAATTGATAATATTGGCATTATAATAGAAATTTAATAGATGCACTAAATAATATAAAAAACATAATTTATTTTAGTAAGGAATGGAAGTTATTCTATGAAATTCACTTAAGATGTTGTTGACACATGCGCAGTAAATTGGAATGATTGCCCACATTTTCGGGATTATTTTCGCCCTCAAATTAAAAGGAATATCTAATAAAAAGACTTATTTATATTCTAGAAAGTATAGACAACAATCATTTTATGAAGTATAACCTTATTTTTAATTTAATCAAGTTTGTTCATTGATATAAATTAACATAAGGAAATAATCCATTTCTATTTGCTGCTACAGTCAGGCTATTAAAGTACCGAAAATAATGCCTTTGTAATCTATAGACGTGCTATTTTTATCCAGTGCAATTTTGCTTTTTAAAGCTGATGAACTGAATTCAATATTAAATCCAAACGTAAAAAAAAATGAAGTTGAATTGTCAAGTCAATTAAAGATTACGTAAACACAAAATAGATTGTTCTTAAGATCAATATTTTATATTGTATCTACAATGTTGTAATTGAAAATATACAATTAAAATATTATCTGATACAACAAGTTTATTTCCTTGCACCATTTTTCAAATTCCATAATAAATCCCATTCCATCCTGCTTTTGATAATAGATACTCTCGTGAGCAAAAAAAAAACGGGACACTGTTTCTACGTGGGTTTAAATTGTGATTACTTAAGTGGCTATCTTTACTGATAATTAGTCATTAGTCGCGATTTTTTTGAATACAAGACTATAGCAAACGCCAATTAAGTTGGCGCGAGGAGGGGGTGCGCAGAAGCCGTTTTTAAAAACGTCCACCCCCACTACTCAAGTAATTGTCAGAATACATTTGTCATTGACGTTTGACAGAACATATTTTGTAATGTCTTTGCTAGGGGATCATATAAGCTCAGAGGTTAGAATTATCTGACATTTGATGTAAAACCAAATACAAATCTCCCCACTACTTCTAATCCTGCGCGAACTTACCCCTTCTCGCGCCAACTTAATTGGCGTTTGCTATACCTACATGAAAAATTCTTTCATTTTTAATAAATTTAAGAAGTATAAAATATTCCACTTCAAGTGTCAGTATATGGCGAACAACAGCAATTGCTCAATTTTTTAAAATCGCTATTTATGTAAAAGAAAAAAAATTCCTGAAGAATTGAGAATTTATGTTATAAAACATATAAGACACTTCTTATCACACTCGCCCTTTAGACACAGTATAAACGTTTATAGATTACAAAGCAGATTGCCCATCAAAATTGAAATCTTTGCCATAGATGATTGCCCACATTTTCAAGATTATTTTCAGCGCCAAATTCAATCAAAGCGGCCAACTGAATTTATTATAAAATTCAGTTGACCATCTTTAAAAAGCAAAATTGCCCTAGACAAAAATAGCACGTTCATAGATTACAAAGGCGTCAATTTCATGCTTAAATAGCCTTGTTGTAGAAGCAAATTAGAAAAGGATTATTTCTTTATGTTAATTTATATCACTGATCAAATTTAACCAAATTAAAAATAAAGTTGTATTTCATAAAATGATGGGTGTCTATACTTTATAGAATATAAATTTATATAAATAATGAGTGGTTATTCCTAGATATGTATTTGAATTTGATGCCGAAAGTAACCATAGAAAGTAATTGGAAAATTGTGGGCTTCCAATTCACATTATAATCCGTTTACTACCTCCTCAAACTATAGTCTGTGCTACCTCCCTTCACTCCCTTGTATGCAGTGTTGCCAGAGCTAGGGAAATTTCCCTAGACCTAGGGAATTTAGGTGGGTGCTAGGGAAAAAGGGAATTTTTACGAAATACGGCTATAATCTAGGGAATTATGCTATGTCACAATATTTCCAGTATATATGTTGGGGATTCCCTTAACATAGAAACTTTAAATATTGTGAATCATGTAAGGAAACCTCGATATACAAAGATCCCAAAAATTTCGCATAGTAGTTGTTAATTGCAACTCAATAGCGAGTGGTTTTTATTTTGAAAAGCACCATTCCAAATTTATACGTTCATCTTATATCTACAAACCCATCTAATTAATACCGAATTACGATGTGGTTACTTTTATTAACTAATCAATAGATTTTTATGACCCGTAATAATGACACACATACTCATATTTTATGTGTTAAAACTTGAACAAGAAGTAACTTAGGAAAATTAAATAATTAAGATTGGAATTCCTATTTCTAGAAGTGTATGTATATTATTGTTTATGAAGCACGACTATTCTACAAATTTAGTATGCAAATGTTCAAGAAATAAATAAACGTATTGTTATACTTATTAAATATATAAAGCAAAAGAAAATACTCTTTGTGAACTACATTTTTAAAATAACACGTGCGAATTACAATATATACAAAAGAGGATTTTATAGTAATAAAAACTATAAATTATGGGTAATATAGGAATCACTTCAGAGTAATAAATTCCTATATGTACATATTTAGGTACATATATTTGTAAATATTATTTTATGGTACGGGGCGGGGCTATTTATGAATTTATAGATAATGTATATTGTTCTAATAAAAATACAATAGACAAAATAATATATCTTTATTACGTTGTAGAAGTATATGTTAGCACTTTAAAGTAACACGTGCGAATTCTATACACAAAAGAGGATTATTGATAGTAATAATATAAAACCCCGAATTATTGTACATTTTTTATTTATGAGTATGACATAAAAGATAACCAGCTGATGGCAATAAAACTAAAATAGGTATATTATGTACATATATTTGTAAATATTATTTTATGGTACGGGGCGGGGCTATTTATGAATTTATAGATAATGTATATTGTTCTAATAAAAATACAATAGACAAAATAATA
Organism: Melolontha melolontha; assembly: GCA_935421215.2. Lineage (NCBI taxonomy): Eukaryota > Metazoa > Arthropoda > Insecta > Coleoptera > Scarabaeidae > Melolontha > Melolontha melolontha. Next base: position 41,556,830 of record OW285243.1, read on the forward strand.
TATCTTTATTACGTTGTAGAAGTATATGTTAGCACTTTAAAGTAACACGTGCGAATTCTATACACAAAAGAGGATTATTGATAGTAATAATATAAAACCCCGAATTATTGTACATTTTTTATTTATGAGTATGACATAAAAGATAACCAGCTGATGGCAATAAAACTAAAATAGGTATATTATGTACTTACCCCCAAATTTTACCCAATATTTTTATATATTCAATCCAAGAATTTTATTTGAATTTTTAATTAGCGGTCAGTATCAAAAATACATTGACTAGTTTCAGTTCAGCCTCAAAGAACAGTTTTAGTATTTTAAAGAATACACTTATTACTATCTCTTAAATAAAAAGTTTTTTTTCTAAAGCAGTGAATCAAAAGTGCGTTTCCATTCAAAAAGGTGAATATTTCAGATTTTGCTTTTATTTTAACAATTAATTAAAATATATTTGTAATTATTTTTATGCAGTAAGTAAAGGATCAATATGTCATCAGAGGCCGGGCCATCTTCTGTGAAGGATATATCTGAATTTTCATCAGCCTCTTCGTCCGAGGAGGCACAGAATATATCGAAGAAAAGAAAAAGAAAATCCTATGCACAGAAATACAATATTCGGTGGGAGCAGAACCCGCAGTTTAAAAACTGGTTGCGAAGCAGCGAAAAAGGACAAAATTATGCATACTGTAAGGCATGTAAAAAGCACTTTATATGTGGCAAATCAGAAATATTGAAACACGTGCACGGAAAAGCACATTATAAAAGCACAAAATTAGTAACTTCTGTAACTAAACAACAGTCTTTGACTGATATATCTTCTTTTTTACAAACAGTCGATCTTCAAAAGAAAATTAAAACCGCTGAAGTAAGATTCGCCGCTTTTGCAGCCGAGCATAATATTGCGTTAAATGCATTAGATCATTTATCGGAAATTATAAGAACCACATTTACCGACTCTAAGATCGCAAAAAATTACAGTAATAACCGCACAAAAGCAACTGCAATTGTTAATAATGTTATCGGTTCTTATAGTTTTGATAAAACTATAAATTTATTAATTTGTAATAAATTTTCACTGATTGTCGATGAATCTACCGATAAAGGATCCATTAAACATTTAGCGCTAGTAGCGCGAGTGTTTGATGGCACTAGCATCAAAGACTTATTTTTCGGTTTGTTGAAAGTGCCTAGTGGTACAGCAGAATCTTTATATAATAGCATTACGGAATATTTTGTTAAAAATAATATTAACTATAAAGAGAATTTGATAGGCTTTGCTGCCGATAACGCAAGTGCAATGATGGGCAAACACAATTCACTATCTACTAAGTTAAAAGCAGATATCCCAGTCAATCCCAGATTTATTTATATTTAATTGTGTTTGCCACTTTTTTAATATATGCGCTAATTATGCTTGTGAAAAGCTACCTTCTTCTCTTGAGGAACTAGTCAGAGATATATACAGCTATTTGCAATACAGTTACAAAAGACAGAGTGAATTCAAAGAATTTCAAGAGTTTTTAGCTTTAAAACCCCATCAAATACTACAACTCTCTCGGACTAGGTGGTTATCTTTATTATCAGTTGTTAGACGATTTTTAGAGCAATACGATGCTTTAAAAAAATTGTATTTCACAAATGCACAATTAAGTGATAAAGATATAACAGCGAAAAATATTTTCAATGGTCTCAACAATCCCACTATAAAATTATATTTTCATTTTCTAGAATATATTTTACCTTTTTTCACAAATTTAAACACAGAGATGCAGTCTGAGTGCGTTAAAATTCACATATTATATAGAAATGTAGAAACTGCATTAAAATCTTTACTAGATTGTTACTTAAAAAGGACTTATCTCGATAGAACGCCAACTGAAAATGTAGAATATAAAAATCCAGACAATTTTGTTAACCTGGAGAAAATTTATTTAGGTGCCTTTGTTATGGGTAAAATAGCTAATAATACCCATGGGCTAAATATAAATGAACTAGCGATCTTTAGACGGCGATGTTTAGATTTTTTAATAGAAGGGTGCCATCAAATATATCAGAGGTTCGACCAAAAGAATAGATCAATTATTATTTTAAAGCAAATCGAAATGATTTCACCCATCGATGTAATATCAAAAAAATATGAATCAATAGCACCTATGGCCATTAATTTCCCGAATTTAGTTGGCAATGATTTAAATGAGATAGACAGGGAATGGCGAATGTTACGAAATACAGATTTGTCTCAATTTGGAGACTTGAATGTTGAACAATTCTGGAAAAAAATTGCCAGTCTTAAATCCGGCGACGACATGCTTATGTATCCAAAACTGTGCACATTTATATTTAATATATTTAGTTTGCCACACTCTAGTGCGACTGCAGAGCGTGTATTTTCGCAAATTAACTTAAATAAAACCAAAACCCGTAACCGGCTATTCACCGAAACGTTGTGTGGCATTTTACATTGCAAAACATTAATGAAGGGCAACAGTTGTTTTAATTTCGAACTCAACAATGATTTATTTAAAAAATTTGATATATTGTATGATAGTATTTAGTATGATAGAATTTATTTTAAAAAATTGTTTGTCTTTGTTATATGTATATTTAATATTATGTTACCTAGATTAGTTATTGTTATATTAAAATATATAAATATATATTTTGTTTTTATGATTTGTGTAATCGTTTTTTTTTAATTTTTTTGTATTATATAACCTGCAATCTCCAATCCGCTTTTAAGTACGTCTTGAAAATTGTTTAAAAATTCTAGGGAAATCTAGGGAAATTTTCTGCAAATGTCTAGGGAATTAAAAAAATTTCCCCTGGCAACACTGCTTGTATGATCCATTATGGATCCATTCTTTAATACACAGCACAGTTAACCTTACTTTAATTTCTCTGATTTCTTTTGGATTACTAGTTTTTTTTGTTATGTGTCATCAGTGTCAACACGTGTTGGTTTAAAAGAAAAAAGTGTGGATACAGGATAGAGTGTTGTTACGTAAAATAAAGGAATTGGGAAAAGCGAAAACTTAAAATTTTGTAAATGAAAGAGACTGAACAAGCTACCATAGGTATGATTTTTTTAAAACAATGTTACTGTATTTAACATGTATTTGTAGTGGAAGATAATTTAGAAGTAAGTAAACAGAAAAATAATAAACGACTAAATGAAGTTGAGCATACTTTCGTGAAAAGTAAGAAATAATATTCTAGTGATATTATATATTTCCTTGATTATTTATAGGAAAAAAGAAAAAAACAAAGAAACTTGATGAACAACAAGATTGCTCTATGTCTGTAGCAACTACTGCGATAGATTCGGAAAACATTCCAGAAATGGAAAAAACTATATGTGTGTATTATTACTTTTTTGGCTACCTTAGCCTTTATTTGTTCATATTTTAATAATTGATGATTCGTAATGTATTTGTAGTGGAAGATTATTTAGAAATAAGTAAGGAAAAGAATAAGCAAAAACGACTGAATGAAGTTGGGGATTCTTCTGTGAAAAGTAAGAAATAATATTCTTGTGATATTATATATTTCCTTGACCATTTATAGGAAAAAAGAAAAAAACAAAGAAACTCGATGAAGAACAAGATTGCTCTATGTCTATAGAAACTATTGTGATGGATTCGGAAAACATTTCAAAAATGGAAGGAACTATATGTATGTATTATTACCTTTCTGGGCTTCTTTAGCTATTATTTGTTTATATTTTAATTAAATTGATGATTCAAAGGCGAATATGATTTTCTCCTCAAGAATATTTCACTCTTTAGAGTTGAGAAAATTTGAATTCTTTGTTAATCTGAATATTACATATACAAATCTTTTCTTTTTAAATATAATTCATTAATATAGTTTCTTTTCAGTACCAGGATCTTCACTTGGTTTAGAAATATTAAGTAATTCTACTTTTGACTCATTAAAAGATAAAGTTTCTGAATTGACATTGAAAGGTATTGCTGATATGGGTTTTACAAAGTTAACAGAAATTCAAGCACAGGCTATACCTGCACTCTTGGAGGGCAGAGATTTAGTTGGTGCTGCAAAAACTGGTTCAGGAAAAACTTTAGCTTTTCTTATTCCAGCGGTAGAATTAATTTATAAGTTAAAATTTATGCCCAGAAATGGTACATAAACACTTTAAAATAATTGTAATATTACTTTGTGAATAATGCTTTCTAGGAACTGGTGTTGTAATTATCTCACCCACAAGAGAATTATCAATGCAAACATTTGGTGTTTTAAAAAAGTTAATGAAATATCACCATCATACATATGATTTGGTAATGGGTGGTGCAAGTAGGCAGACCGAAGCTGAGAAATTATCAAAAGGTAAAATATTTAAAATATGTTTTTTCATTCATTTCATTAATTCTTATATCAGTCTGTATAATATAATAGAAGTAACTTAGCTTCAAAGTTAATAATGAAAACACATGTCTAATATGGTTTCTTAATTTATTAATCTTACTTTAATAAATTCCAGTTTATTTAAATGTCATTTACTGGAATGAAACTATTTGAAATACTGTTGATGTTTTACATAATTGATTTGACAATTGAACATTTAAGTCTATATCGGAAAGTTGCTTGGTGGAATAATGCCACGTACTAGAGATCACCATAACCAACTTCATGCCATTTCATGTCACTTGAAAATGTGTACCTAGTGAGGCAGTAAAGTAATAGTGATGAAAATCTATGTTTTTTTAATAAATTTAGTATATCAAATTCTTTTTCTATTATTACACATACATTTTTCATATGTGTAACTTTAAATAGCAAATGGTCAATGCATTAGCAACATAGTAGACAACCAATCGTACACTTATGTTTCGATGAGCGAGAATCAAGTGCTTCTAACAAAACCAATGTTGCTAATGCTACTACAAATCTATTTTAATGTAAATAAAATAAAACTATTCTGTAAATCCGCTACTCTTAGTTCAAGGAATCTAGTTTTTTGTTGTATTGAAAAATTGAACATTCTAGCATACATGAAACTTTTTAAATCTATTACAAAACTGTTAAAATTTTATCGCTAAAGTATAGTAGAATCTGATTCGGAATAATACTTGTACTGGCAACAGTGAGTAATACAGAGTAAAATAAATCCACGAAGAATTAGTTTATATTTTTAGAAAAGGGAGTGCAAAATCTCAGGCTTGAATGAAGAAATTATTCTAATGATTAATTAAGACAAACAAAACATAAATTCTGGGTTTATTTCATCATATGCAGTACGTATACGGTCTTTTAGTTCGTCCAAGTTACGTATTTGCACGTTATTATAAATTTTACTTTTCAGGTAACACTAAAAGAAGTAATATCATTTGTAGATAAATCGGCTGATCTTGGGGGCCATGGTATGGTACCAAATCTGCCAAACCACCGTCTTTAAAATGCGTTATTAAAAAAAATTCCTGACGGCGTTAATAGAATGTGCCGGAGCCCCATCCATTTGGAACCAAGGTTCATCAACATTTAGCATCTCAATTGGTGGAATGATGTGATCTGGCAAGTGATTCAAATATTTCGCTGCTGTAAGGATACCGTCAATAAAAAATAGGTCAATAAGTCTATCGCTTATTATTCCAAGCCAGACATTGACTTTTTGAGGGTACTGCGTTCGGATTAGATTTTGAGCATGAGAATTTGCGCGGGACCAATACCTAATATTCATGGAAAAGAAATTTAGTATTTTTCAATGGATAAATGTAGTATACAAACCGTTCTGAGAGTTGACTTCACTATTTGCCGTGCATGTATCTTCATCAGTAAAAATTATTTTATTTAAAATTTCTTCATTTTTATTTAACACAAATTAATTGCGTTTTCGCGAAGTAATGTAATTGTAAATATTCTTTCTACACTGTACGACGCTATTTTATTCGAATTTTTCATAGAAAAAAGGTGAATTTTTTCTATGAAAAATTCGAATAAAATAGCCTCGTAAAGTGTAGAAAGAATATTTACAATTTTATTTAATATATTAAACATTATTTCACAAAAATCTGTTCGTTTTACTTTATTTTCCTTGAAAAGCTCTTGATGGTTTAAAATCTTGTATAGCTTATATTTGAATTCTTTCAGGGTTTTGTACACTGAACTGTTTAATACTCTAAAATGCTTGGCTATGAATGATAGCAATAGCAACAATTGCAGCTTTTGTAGTGTCAAGGTTAATGTTCATGCCTTGAAAAAACATTGAATTTATTTTCATAATTCCAAATGTTCTCTCAATGACATTTCGTCGTAATGTGGGCCCTATTATATCTTTGTTCGGCATTTGTAATTGGATTTAATAATGGAGTCATAACAGATTGTGCTTCATCATCTATAGGAAACTGAATATAATTAGGCCGAAGTCTTGCAATTGACTCCACAACCCTTTTAACAATCCTGCTTGTAGATTGGGTAAATACATGTTGTTCCACTAAAACAAATTCAACAATAAATATGTTACAGAGCCAGTTAAATATGTATATACCTATATCATCACCATATGCTCGTTTTACTAAATATCTAATTGTTGCAAGAACATGTATTTCAGGGCTACTGGTAATCCACGATTATTGTTGGTTAACAGTTGGTGTTGTATTAAATTGACAACTCTTTGAGCAACTTCTTTTCTCATGCTGTATTTTGTTTGAAATTTAGATTGTCATATATCTCAAATGGATTTAATCGTTCCAAATATGCTTTTGGGTTTCAAATGATATCTACCTGTGCTTCCTCAACTTCTTATAACTGCGCTTGTACATCAATTAGATCTTCCATACTTTCAAAATTATATACTTTCAGTAATACAAACTTTAAGTAAGAATTAAGCTATAGGTAAATTCTTCACTGGTATTAACTAGTTGGCTGCTAATGCATTGATAATTTTCTTTTTAAAGTTACACATAGGAAAAAATGTATGTGTAATAATAAAAAAAGAACCTGCTATATGTATATAACTTTTTGGTTATTGTTCTGCAGAATTCTCTTTTCAAATAACTAAAACATTACTGTTTAATATTGCTGAAAATATACAAATGATTAAGTGGAAATTCTGTGGAAACAGTAAGTAATTTATTTGTTACGCCTTTGAAAATAAACCGGTACCAAGTTGTGAACTAACTAATCTCAATTTAATTAATAACTTCATAAAAGTTCATTGAAATTTCTTGAATAAAAAAGAACAGCTGGATATCTTTATATGTGTAAGCGTTGAAGTAAATTGGATGGTTTCAAGCAGACATTGCTAATAAGTTTTCTATCTGTTAGGAAACTTTAGTTATAAAAAGATGATTTGGCATGAAGTGAGACTATCGTTCAGACATTGAACTATATACTACGTAATTGGAACGGCCACTGTGCTCTTAAAAGTACATATATACATATTTAAGGCTGGCGCATAGATTAATATAGAGCACACCAGAGCGCTTACTATTTCTTTCTAACTACATAGTTGTCATTACCAAAACGTGTATATTGGTGTATGTTTTTTTAATTATTGGAAAAGATGTTCGTATATGGCGAAAATACACGAAATTAATTTTATTTCATAATTTATGGATTTTATAATAGTTAGATAGTTCCATCAATAAACGTTAGTAGTACATACTATAAATTGGACTTTTCTTTTTATCGTTAAGTAAGTACCTTCGGGTATAAAATATCATTACAATTAAAAAAATGAACCGTTCTACGGCATACATATACATATTTTAATCTATTATTGTGTTAAGTCTCTTTGGAGACTGTGGTTAAGTAAAAACTTAAAATAGGTGTATAACCCTTTACCACAATTATTAATCGTATCCTAAATACGTATTTCGACAACTAAGTTATCATCAGTGGGTAAAACCATTAATCAAAATGTCGCACATGAGGCACAGTAAAGCTAGCACAACTGATCACGCAACAACTTTACACGGCGTCCACGTATACACTACTTAAAAATACAAATATATTGACTAAAAATCACGACAAAATTATCTCTCTTAAGGAAATGGCACTCACATGTGTTTACTCTCTTTTCGAACCATCTACAAACTTTCTACCTCCTTTTCTAAGAATGAAAAGAGACAGCTATAGGGGATCGGTCCGTTATCTCCGTTCATGGTGATCTGTTTATTTTTAGCGATATGAATGCTTTCGTATGCGTCAAGATCGCGGGGGTTATTAATGGCTTTGCCAAGTTTTAACCCCTTAATCGACTTATTGTGTAGTGTATTTGAAGCATGATTGGCAACGTTAGATTTTTCTGGTCTATTGAATTTAATATGTTATATGTGTTCTTTAAATCGGGTTATTATTCATCGTGTTGTTTGGCCTATATATTTCAAATTACAATCATCGCAATTAATTTCGTATACAGGCTGATTCATTTTCGGCCCTCACCATGGGGATCTCTCTTATTATTGGAGATAGAGTATAGGTTTAAATTTGGCAAAGTTGTTAAATTTTGTATTTGTTATAAATCCGTAAAGAAAATAGACCTGTGACAAATGACCTTCGTTATTAAAAAAAAAAACGCGAAAACCCCATTTTCTTCTTTTACCTGTAGCACCGACATTTGGCCTTGTAGAGAAAAAATAAAAACACATCCTTGTGGCCATTTCTAAACCTCTATCCAGTGGTGTACTCTAAATTTTTATACGACATTTCGTTTCTTTCTGGCCATCATCAACTATCTAATTTCTTATAGGCGCCATATTGGATTTAGACATCTTCGAAAGAGTTTTTTTTCTGATTTCAACCATGTACCACATGCTGACTAAAGTTTTTGACATTAGGTTTTATTTGAAAGAATAAATTATAAGATTAAATAAGGTAGCCATGGATTTCAATCTGTCAAACATTTCATTTAATTGTTCATTAATAATACAAAAATGTCATACACTAACGAAGAGAAACGAGATATAAGTATTTTTATTTTTCGAAACGAAATTCAACAGTAGCGAGTACAAGATAACAAAAACATTAATAAAAATACATAGAAAAGTAAACAATTACAGTAAATGTTCAATTATCTGGCCATCTTCGGTAATGCACAATTGGGCACGCCTTCTGGCATTTTGTACTGCCCTTTGTATAGTTCTTCTAGGAACTGCATCGAAGGCATTCTGAAGTCTGTCTCGTAATTCTTCAATGTTTTGTGGCGCATCTACTTTATAAATATTATTTTTAACATATCCCCATAAAAAAAAATCTAGCGGACTTAAATCAGGTGATCTCGCAGGCCATTCAACAACTCCCCTATTTCCAATCCAACGGTTTGCAAACTCTTGATTTAAGAAATTTCTAACAACAGCTGCATTGTGTGCTGGTGCGCCATCTTGTTGCCACCATAAATATTGTAATTGATTTAATGGGATATTGTCGTCAAGATAGTCAGATACGTATGTACGTAAAATGTTTAAATATCTTTCTCCATTTAAATGTTCTTCATACATAACCGGTCCTAAGAGACGATTTGCCAAAATACCCATCCAAACGTTTATTCCAAAATGATGTTGTGGCCTTCTAGCCCTGTTTTGTCGGGGATTTTGTACTGCCCAATAGTGCTCCGTATTTCTTTTGAAACATTCCAGAATTTGTAAATTTTGTTTCATCTGACCAGATGATTTTGCTTAAAAAATTTTCGTCATTTTCTATCCTTCCCATTAACCAATTACAATATTCTAGCCTTCTCAAATTATCTCCAGGCAGTAAAGAGTGACTAACATGTATCCTGTATGATTTAAACCTACTTTTATGTAAAGTTCTCCAAACTCTGGACTGGCACAAATTTAATTCTGACGCTACTTCGCGTGTAGAAATTGATGGATTATTATTTATCTATAAAAATACAAGATTATCATGAAATTTGAAAACACACTTTTAATTTACCATTTGTAAAATATCTTGTCGATTTTCATTTAAATCCCTGTTGTCTTGACCATTACGCGGCTTAGTAAACGATCCATTCTCGACCAAATTTCTGTCGAGATCTAGAAAAATGGTACGATGAGGCTGTTGTCGTTCTGGATATAATTGTAGATATCTTGTACTCGCTACTGTTGAATTTCGGTTCGAAGAATAAAAAATACTTATCATATCTCGTTTCTCTTCGCTAGTGTATGACATTTTTGTATTATTAATGAACAATAAATGAAATGTTTGACAGATTGAAATTCCATGGCTACCTTATTTAATCTTATAATTTATTCTTTCAAATAAAACCTAATGTCAAAAACTTTGGTCAGCATGTGGTACATGGTTGAAATCAGAAAAAAAACCTCTTTCTGAAGATGTCTAAATCCAATATGGCGCCTATAAGAAATTAGATAGTTGATGATGGCCAGAAAGAAACGAAACGTCGTATAAAAATTTAGAGTACACCCCTGGATAGAGGTTTAGAAATGGCCAAAAGGATGTGTTTTTATTTTTTCTCTACAAGGCCAACGGTGCTACAGGTAAAATAAGAAAATGGGGTTTTCGCGTTTTTTTTTAAATAACGAAGGTCTATTTTCTTTACGGATTTATAACAAACACAAAATTTAACAACTTTGCCAAATTTAAACCTATACTCTATCTCCAATAATAAGCGAGATCCCCATGGTGAGGGCCGAAAATGAATCAGCCTGTATACCTGATTTCAAATTATAATGAACTTTATCTTTGGTATTCCCCAGAAGACTTTTGATAGAATTTTCGGACCGAAAGACAACTTGGTTACTTTGAGATACCAAACTTGTGGATTCGCGGGTTGTATTTTTTAATTTCGTTTTCCTAATTAATTTATGTCAAAGCCATTATATTTCGCGATTGACTAAGAAATTAAAAGAAGCTGTCTTATGTTGAAAACTATGATTTGAATCCGCGATGATGAATCTATTAACATTCGTTTCTTTCCGGAAAATATCGATTTCTATTTTATGTTTATTTCTAATAGGTAAAGTATCCTACTTCCAGTTCACAATCTGTAATTAATTGAACTAATTCCAAGGAATTACTAACTGACGAACTTTCTGGTTTTACGGGTAAATTTTTAAATTCATTCACTAACCATTTGGAAATCAATTAAGTCGGTGAGTTAATACCTGAAACGATAGGTCTCATCGAGTTACCTGGTTTATGTATCTTCGGCAAACAATACATTCTTTGTACTAAAGGATTACTAACATTTAATTTATACTTTTGGGTAGAAGTTATTAAAATTGGACATATCTTTAACGCGTCTTTTGTGTCATTAATCATTTTAGGATTTTTTTTAATTTCTACATATGGACCTTCGGCAATTAAATTTTGAACCCTTTGAATATGGTCGATTTTGTCCATAATTACTAACTTGTTCCCTTTATCTGCTTTTAGGTAAAAACAGTCCTTAGATCTAAGAGTTTTAATGATATTCCATTCTTTATTGACCGACTTCTGTTTGTGCTGCTGGAAATTCTTATCGATTTGGGTTTAATTAATTAAAGATTGTGAACTGGAAGCCTGGGAAATTTTAGTTTCATTCGATGTAACGTAATTATTTCCTTGGGTGCCTATTCCAGAGACGATGAAATATTTAGAAGAGTTGCTCCATAAGAATAACATTGAACCTTCAAAAATAAAAGAATACATGAGATTGACAAACTCTGTGCATGACGCAAAATTGTTTCAAGTAGGAGAAAAATTTTATGAGCGGAAACAAGGCACAACAATGGGTAACTGCCTATCTCCTTTCATAGCCAATTTATTCATGAGTCAATTTGAAGTAGAATTTAAAAATAACGCTAAATATTTCCCGAGAGTCTGGATCAGGTACGTAGATGACATTCTCGCGATTTTTGATACATGGAAATGCGAATTAGACATGTTCGTTAATCAATTAAATTTGAAATTTCTGACGATTAAATTCACGGTGGAAAAGAAAAACAATGATAAGACACCATTTTTAAATATTTTACTTATTAGAAAGAAACATAATATAGAAATCGATATTTTCTAGAAAGAAACCAATGTTAATAGATTCATCATCGCGGATTCAAATCATAGTTTTCAACATAAGACAGCTTCATTTAATTTCTTAGTCAATCGGTTAATTAAGAATTAAGAAATACTGAAAAAACAAGTCTATCACGTGAAACGCACAGACGACGTTTCGTTCTAATTGGAACTTCTCAATGTGCGGTATTCCCTCATGACGGACATTGCTTTTTCATTTCTATACTTTCTGTATATATAGTTAACATTTGGAATTTACTGCAAGTGAGAATTAATGAATATTAAATCACATTCTTACATGTAAATGTCGACTTATTTAATGCGTTCGAAACTACAATCCGACAGACTAAGTCTGTACTAGTATGCAGAACACACCCTTTCGCGACAACGAACTTCCTGGTGATTAGGTTAATTAAGAATTAAGAAATACTGAAAAAACAAGTCTATCACGTGAAACGCACAGACGACGTTTCGTTCTAATTGGAACTTCTCAATGTGCGGTATTCCCTCATGACGGACATTGCTTTTTCATTTCTATACTTTCTGTATATATAGTTAACATTTGGAATTTACTGCAAGTGAGAATTAATGAATATTAAATCACATTCTTACATGTAAATGTCGACTTATTTAATGCGTTCGAAACTACAATCCGACAGACTAAGTCTGTACTAGTATGCAGAACACACCCTTTCGCGACAACGAACTTCCTGGTGATTAGGTTAATTAAGAATTAAGAAATACTGAAAAAACAAGTCTATCACGTGAAACGCACAGACGACGTTTCGTTCTAATTGGAACTTCTCAATGTGCGGTATTCCCTCATGACGGACATTGCTTTTTCATTTCTATACTTTCTGTATATATAGTTAACATTTGGAATTTACTGCAAGTGAGAATTAATGAATATTAAATCACATTCTTACATGTAAATGTCGACTTATTTAATGCGTTCGAAACTACAATCCGACAGACTAAGTCTGTACTAGTATGCAGAACACACCCTTTCGCGACAACGAACTTCCTGGTGATTAGGTTAATTAAGAATTAAGAAATACTGAAAAAACAAGTCTATCACGTGAAACGCACAGACGACGTTTCGTTCTAATTGGAACTTCTCAATGTGCGGTATTCCCTCATGACGGACATTGCTTTTTCATTTCTATACTTTCTGTATATATAGTTAACATTTGGAATTTACTGCAAGTGAGAATTAATGAATATTAAATCACATTCTTACATGTAAATGTCGACTTATTTAATGCGTTCGAAACTACAATCCGACAGACTAAGTCTGTACTAGTATGCAGAACACACCCTTTCGCGACAACGAACTTCCTGGTGATTAGGTTAATTAAGAATTAAGAAATACTGAAAAAACAAGTCTATCACGTGAAACGCACAGACGACGTTTCGTTCTAATTGGAACTTCTCAATGTGCGGTATTCCCTCATGACGGACATTGCTTTTTCATTTCTATACTTTCTGTATATATAGTTAACATTTGGTTACTAAATTTTCCGTTAACAAAAGAGAGATATGAAATAGAACTACATTTCATTAAAAATATCGCGAAATATAATGGCTTTGACATAGAAATATTCAATAAATTAATTAATTAGGAAAACGAAATGAAAAAATACAATCCGCCAATCCACAAGCTTGGTATATCAAAGTAACCAGGAGAAAAAGTACATGTGTTTACCATACCACTTTATCACGAAAAACATTAATAGAGTTGTAAAGGAACGAGGTCTCCAAGTTGCCTTTCGGTCCGAAAATACTATCAAAAGTCTCCTGGGGAATACCAAAGATAAAGTTCATTATAATTTGAAATCAGGTATATACGACATTAATTGCGATGATTGTAATTTGAAATATATAGGCCAAACGCAACGATCAATAATAACCCGGTTTAAAGAACACATATCACATATTAAATTCAATAGACCAGAAAAATCTAACGTTGCCAACCATGCTTTAAATACACTGCACAATAAGTCGATTAAGGGGTTAAAACTTGTCAAAGCCATTAATAACCCTCGCGATCTTGACGCATACGAAAGCATTCATATCGCTAAAAATAAACAGATCACCATGAACAGAGATAAAGGACCGATCCCATATAGCTGTCTCTTTTCATTCTTAGAAAAGGAGGTAGAAAGGTTGTAGACGGTTCGAAAAGAGAGTAAACACATGTGGGTGCCGTTTCCTTAAGAGAGGTAATTTTGTCGTGATTTTTAGTCAATATATTTGTATTTTTAAGTAGTGTATACGTGGACGTCGTGTAAAGTTGTTGCGTGATCAGTTGTGCTAGCTTTACTGTGCCTCATGTGCGACATTTTGATTAATGGTTTTACCTACTGATGATGACAACTTAGTTGTCGAAATACGTATTTAGGATACGGTTAATAATTGTGGTAAGGGGTTATATACCTTGTTTAAGTTATTATTGCGTTGTAATTTGCGACGATAATAATTAAATTAATAATTAAAAGCGCAAGATTCATGATATCACGCTGAGTAAGAGTAAGATAACAAGCTCTCGCAATTGCGGCTTGCATATATTTGGCATTTGCCTCACTACCCTTTCGAACTGCGTCCCTTCTAGTTACGTAAAGTATATATACACACAAGAAAAGTCTAAGGATATTTGTTTTAAGTTATAATAAAAACTTGTATATACATATTTTAAATTGTACATTTAACGTATATGTAAGGTCGAATGCTTAATGAGAAATAGATTTTGTTTGAGAACGTCGTAAAAAAACAAACAACTCGATAAAGACGATAGTTACAAAAAATGAATTTAGTTGCTTATTTAATTGAGTGACAATTGAGTGAGTAATTGTATTCATTATATGTCGCTTTTTCTTAAAAACAGCATTGTAAATTATTGTGTTTAACAATGGAACGACCACATTTGACTTTAGATGAAATGAATCGAGCAATAGGTCATTTTAAAAGTGGCGTGGGGCAAGTCGAAGAAGCTGAACTGAGTTTCCCAAAGTGTCATCAGTCGACTGTGGAAGTATTTTAGGGAGGTCGGTAGTCCGCCTGAACGACATCTAGGTCGTGGACGCTGTACAACGGCAGCTCAGTATAGATTTTTTTTGGTTTTAAATTCTAGAAGACAACCTACAATAACAACACCTGAGTTGATTCCGGAACTACAGCATGCGCATAATTTAATTGTTCACCGAGATACTGTGAGAAATCGTCTCCATGGAACTGGACTACATTCTCGACGACCAATCGGATGTCCACCTCTTTCAAGAGGTAATCGCGGAGCAAGATTAGACTGGAGTCAAGAATTTATAAACTGGAATGAAAATACTTGGGCTACAGTTTTGTTTACAGATAAATCCAGATTTGGATTTCATCCTGGTTCTCCCCGGACAAGGGCATGGAGACGATCTGGAAATATGGAACGTTTGAATCTTGTGCAGGAAGCACATAGTTACAGAGGTGGTACTGTTATGGTGTGGGCCGGAATAATTATTGGTAATCAAACGGAGCTCATTTTTCCAAATGGTTTTTTTTTGCTAGCTCAGCAATATTTGGATAATATTCTTCATCCCAATGTGCGTCCATTTGCCGATGCCGTTGGTCAAAATTTGCATCTGATGACAATGCTTGTCTACATATTGCGCGTGTTGTGATGGGCTGATTAACAAACGAGGTAATTGATGTATTGTCATGACCAGAACAATCTCCTGACCTGAACGACCTCGAGTATGTATGGGATATGCTTTAGAGAAGAACTACTCCACACATGGGCAATATTCCCAATGCTGTTAGATTAAAGGAACTTCTGACAGCAGAATGGGCACGTATACCACAACAAGATATAGACTATGTAATTCTGCCGATGAACAATAGGTGTATGGTTGTGTTTAATCAACGTGGAGGTCAAACTCTATATTAAAATATGTCTTTTTTTATTTCTTTCTCGAAAACTGTTCAAAAACAAATCTAAAAATGTTGCATTGTTTAAATTTTTGAAATATTTTTTGTTTTATTAAAGAATTTTACATTAATATGTTACATATTTAAAGAATAAATGACCTTAAATATCAATATCCCTTGAAATCAGTTATTGCCAACAGAATACTTACATTTTTAAAAATATCCTTAGACTTTTCTTGTGTGTGAAGTTTAATTCTTTCGGATAAACATATTTTATTTCTGTCATTTTGTTTACCGTGACGGATGGACGTTTGATTAAATTGGAAATCCTAAAATTCATAACTCACGTGCAATCGAATATTTATTTTTTAAAACAGTAAACAGATCTGAAATTTTGGCTAGATCAGTACGTTTATAGATTATAAATGCATCGTTTTTCATGTCTTAACATCGTTGTAATAGCAAATGATAAAATGAAATTATAGGGCAATATAGCTAGACGATCTGGAATAGGTTCGTGATATTATTTTACAACTTTTACACTTTAATTTTTTTTTTTGCATTAAAATTTCATTCAATATTTTTAGGCATAAATATTCTTGTGGCAACACCAGGTAGATTACTAGATCATTTACAGAATACCCTCGATTTTCCGTACAAAAATCTCCAATGTTTGGTAATCGACGAAGCAGACCGTATTTTAGATAGTGGATTTGAAGAGGAAATAAAACAAATAATAAACTTATTACCAAGTAATCATTACTTCTGATTTGTTATATTTTTTCTTTTATACTTCTCCGTTTTAGAACGAAGACAAACTATGTTATTCAGTGCTACACAGACCAAAAAAACGGAAGCTCTGACATGTTTAGCACTTAAAAAAGAACCTGTGTATGTGGGTGTTGATGATAGCAAAGAATTAGCGACAGTATCTGGTTTGGAACAAGGATATATTGTATGTCCACCTGAAAAACGTCTTTTGATTTTAACCACTTTGTTGAAAAAAAATCGTAAAAAGAAGGTGATGGTCTTTTTCAGTTCGTGCATGTCTGTAAAATACCATCATGAATTATTTAATATCATCGATTTCCCTGTAATGTGCATTCATGTAAGTAATCTTTTTTTTTGTTATTATTTTCAACTGACAAATAATATTTGTCACATATAAATATGGTATAATTAATAAACATGAAACAATATTAATTTTGCTAGTTTGAGGGTACATGTGCTGTTCATTAAAAAACCCTGGATAACATAATGTATATACGATATCTGTTCTGAAAAAACCGAATTTTTCGAAAATAATATTGTTTGAGCATTTCTCGAAATAAGCATAAATAATAATAATAAAGCATAATAATACGTCTCTTGGCAAATCATCAAAATGTCGCTGAATTTTAACAACTGTTGCATTGTCGTCAGAAAACCACACGTCAAACTTTTAATGAACGGAAACATAAGGAAATCGTTGGGGCAAGGTCTGGGCTGTGTTGTGGATGATTGCAAAAATAATTGACTATATAGTCATGGTGTAACAAACACGCATATTTTCGGTTAAATATCTGCAGATGATCCAATACTTAACTGTTCCTGAATCACTATGTGTTAAATTCACGAAATTAGTAGTTTATCATAACTTTGGTTGTATGGTAAACCGCTTTTATAATCGCAGAAAATTATAGACTAAGAAGCACTCCGCTAAATTTCTATATTGCTTAAAATCATAAGCTTATAACAAAAAAAACTTTGTATGCATATATGCTTTTAGTTTAATCTTGCAGAATTACATTCCGGATGTGTAGCCTAGTACTAATATTAGTATAAATTTTCAAGTATTCAGAATGCTCTGTTTTTTTTTTCAACTGTTTACTGTTTCCATTAAGTTTGTTGTTTCAAATAAATATACAGCGTGTTCACGAACAACCCAAATAATGAAAGGGGTAATTGTACATGCAAAAGTATGAAAAAAAAGTTTCTCTCAACTTGGATCTGGAAATGCTTCTTAAGGGAGCTGCCGCACTTTAGAGATGGCGTCACAAAACTGGTTTTTCGTCAATTAGTCTTACATTTAATTTACGATTTAAATTTGGTACATGATTTAAAAATGATAATTTATACTTTCTATGTTTATTGGCCAGTGACTATAATAAACACATATAATAACGCAACCACCTTACAAGGCGTCCACATATACACTTTAAAATAAAAATATATCGATTAAAAATATGGGATGGGATCCTTGTTTGCCTTAATCATATTATGTTTGTTTTTAACGATATGAATGCTTTTATATGCGTCAAGATCTCGGGGATTATTGATGGCTTTGACAAGTTTTAACCCTTTAATCGACATATTGTGATCTGTGTTTAATGAATGATTGGCTACGTTAGATTTTTCTGGTCTGTTGAATTTAATATGTGTTCTTTAAAACGTGTTATTATTGATCATTTCGTTTGGCCTATATATATATATATATCAAATTTCAATCATCGCAATTAATTTCGTATGTACCTGATTTCAAATTCAAATTAACTTTATCTTTGGTATTCCCTAGGAAATACAATTGAAAAAACAAAATCTCTAATTATACAATTAAATACTCCAAAGTAATTTAATTCAGAATTTCTCCTTATCTTTTTCAATAAATCTAGAACTGCTTCTTTTAAAAGTCCAAACCATTCCAGAAATTCATAATTTGTCCATTTATCTAAATTGTCATCACGGAAACGTACAGTATACGTTCAGCATTTGCGAAATCAACTTCATTAACTAACTCATTGTCAATGATATCTTCTACTTCCTCAAAAATCTCCATTAACACACAAAAATAATTTAAAGTACACTAAAATATTTATAACAGAAATTGTTTACAAAAATTTAAATCTCACCTAACCTAAAACATCAACAGAATTTTAGATTCGGCGCTACTTGACACATCTTTCGTATGTGATTGGCGTAGCTATTTGGCAAATAACTTTGTATAGGGAAGTACAAGTACCTAATAGTTTATTAGGAGAATGAGCCGCTTTTATTTACCGAATAACAGTATTAGTAGGTGGAAACACAGGTCTAGCGTTTATTTACTAAATAACTTTTATTAGGAACCTTATTTGGAGGTGGAAAGACTGTCCCTTAGAATTAGTAACGAGCCATCGAAAAAATTCATAATTGGAGTAGACTGTGAAATTGGGTTGGTACTTTAGCCACTTCCACATAATGACACATTACTTGATGCTTGACAGTTTCATCTGGTTTCATTGTAAAAAAAGGTTATGGCATTGAAATGATAATACAACAAAAAAGAAAACAAATAAGTTATTTAATATCGAAATTATAATCAAAATTTACATATAGCTACAGAAGTTGTTGAAAATGTTGTCCATTTACATCTAAACAAATTTAATTTTCTTAATAAGAGTTTTGAAAAATTAGACACAAACTTATAGTTTCAATGTCAAATAATAAATGTCATTATGTGGAAGTGGCTAAAGTACCAACCCAATTTCACAGTCTACTCCAATTATGAATTTTTTCGATGGCTCGTTATATATGTATTTTTGAATAACTAACTTTTATAACTAACTTTTGTTATATTTTCTAAGAATTTTATTTCAGTTTATTGAACCAATTAAGCCAAGCATTGTTTTTGTTACTTTTGAGTTTTGGAAAATATATTTTTGTAACAGTTGCTTGTTTATATATACTTTTGTTTATAATTTTTGGTACAATCTCTCTGAATATAGTGGATTTCATTATACATAAACATAAAATTACGATATATTGCACTAAGCGAATATATTCATAAGCGCAAAACTGCTCCTAACGAGTATTCTCGCGAGCGGCAATTTTGCGTTTATAGAGCAAGATTCTAAAAACCGCTATGCGCAGCGAAAGGGTTAAGATAAAGTATTAGTATGTAATCAGAAGTATTCTTATTTTATTTTAGGGAAGACAGAAACAAACTAAACGTACAACAACGTTTTTCCAATTTTGCAACGCCAAATCTGGCATTCTTTTGTGTACGGATGTTGCTGCCAGAGGATTGGATATACCAGCAGTCGACTGGATCATCCAATACGATCCCCCAGATGATCCTAAAGAATATATTCACAGAGTCGGTAGAACTGCTCGCGGTGAAGGCAGTCGAGGACACGCTCTGTTAATATTACGACCGGAAGAACTTGGATTTCTCAGATACTTAAAGCTAGCAAAAGTGGTTTTAAATGAATTAGAAATTTCGTGGAATAAAATTGCTGATATACAAATGCAGGTTAGTATTTTAAAATATCCAATAACTTAAATTGTTTTTCAATCGAAGTAGTCAATTTGAAATAAATTAAGAGTTTACTTCTTAGTTGGCATTTTCCTTCCCAAGTCGTATTTCTACCCAGAAGTCTGGTTTAGAATACCTGTTTTATTGTTTAAATGTTCCAACCATTCTAGCTGTTTCTTTTTTTTAGCATTCTTTCCGCCTTCATTGCTCTATTCTATTTAAATGTTGATCCTAAATACTCTCACTATTAAATTTACGTTATATGAGTAGAAAGTACACTCAAAAATAGATACGGTTTTCTTGAAAAAGCTATTAAGAAGGCATTCATTATACAACACTGTTTTGTTGAAGTTTAGCCTATACATCTTAATATATACCTCCTATACAGTGTGGTCATAAAGTTTGGAACCAAGCTTATAACCGCATTATTTTACATTTTTAGGAAAAACGCTCGGACAGGTAAATTTTCTTTTTTAAAACGCCATCTTTTGACATACAATTTTTTTCCATGACGTCATTGGTTTTCGAGTGATGACGTTATCAACACTTTCTTTAAATGGCAACCATATTATTTTTTTCTCGTTTTTGGTAGATCTTTATATCCACCAAATAGTGATATAAAACAATTGGTATGTTGCATCACAATTTTTTTGAAAAAATGATATAAATTTAGAAAAAATTACGAAAATTTTTATTTTTGTACAAAATTAAAATTAAATTAAAAAAAATACATCTGAACTTAAATTTATTGTAACAGTTAACGTAAATTTTCAAAATGGACCCCACCAACCAACTGACACTGTCCCAGCCGAGTGTAAACACTTCGTATACTCGCCTCAATTATGTCTGGGGATATTTGTGTAAGTTCTACGCGAATTCGTTCTTTTAAATCTTCTAAATTGTTCGGTTTGTTAAAATACACTTTCGATTTCAAATAACCCCACGAAACAAGTCTAACGGAGTCAGGTCAGGAGAACGAGGTGGCCATTCTATGGCGCCTCTCCGTCCAATCCATTTATTGGGAAATATTTCGTCAAGATAGTGGCGAACCTCTACACCATAATGGGGAGGCGCCCCATCTTGTTGAAACCAAATATTTGGATGGGGTACATCACCATCCTCGTGATTTGGGAAAATAACAGCGAGCGCTGGAACCAGTTCAAATCTTAAAAATTCTAAATATTGCACAGCAGTCAAATTTCCTTCAAAAAAATATGGTCCTAAAATGCGTCATCCAATCATTCCAACCCATACGTTAACTTTTCTTCTGCGCTGAGTATGACACGCTTGACTCCAATGCGGATTGTTCTGCGACCAATATCTGCAATTATGGCGGTGAACAGATCCATTTAGGCAGAACGTAGCTTCATCTGAGAAGACGATGTTTTCCAAGAAATTTGGATTTTGGTCACAACGTAACATTACGTCTTCACAAAACTGCGGTCGACGATCTTCGTCATCCTCATGTAATTCCTGTACAAGTTGAACTTTGTAAGGACGATAGTATTCTTTTTTAAATAAGTTGACGACAAATGAGTGAGCCGCCTGATTGGCTAACGCAAGTTGTCTGGTGGAAACATGATGCCTTTCTTCTGCTTCTAGAAGCACATTTAATTTCACATCTTCTCCTACTTGAGGTCTACCTTGCCGTGGTCGATCTTTTACGGATCCAGTTTCGGTAAACTTTCCAACTAGTTTTGTCACCGTAGACCTGGTAATTGGAGGTCTATCAGGGTGTTCATGGTTAAACAATTCGTTCTTTGTCTATCCCCATACCCAACCATAATTAAAATTTCGATTCTTTCTCGCTCAGATAAATGTGCCATTTTTTATATTAGCGAAAATGAACAATTTTTGCGCAATATCTCAAAAATTTAACGTCAAAAATAGAAGTAGAATAATTCAACAATGTTGTCGCCATAGAAACAATTTCAAACTAAAATTTTTGTACAAAAATTGTATAAAAAGAAGCAAGAATGTCATAAAGAAATATCTTGCAAAAAAGTGCGTGTTTTTGTTTTTGTAAATTTTTTGCATAGTAACATGAGTACATGTGCTTTTGACGATCCGGTTTGTTCAAGAAGAATATTTAAGTCCTCACACAAGACAGAAGTGTGAAAAAATTTACTTACATATTTCAGTAAATTTTGTAAGCTTAATTAGTTTTTGAAATCTTAAATTTTTGGGCGATAATTTTAATTAAGAAATGGTCTGCCACATCATGTCAATTTTTTAAATAAATTAAACTTCTTTGGCCTTTTTTTGTGAAACTATTTAATGTTAAATAAGATTTTTTAATAAGTAATTGGCTGATTGGGAAGACGAATTTCTTTTGACCTGGAGCGAATAACGCAGATTACTATTGATCGCAAAGCATTTACACTCGGCTGGGACAGTGTCAGTTGGTTGGTGGGGTCCATTTTGAAAATTTACGTTAACTGTTAAAATAAATTTAAGTTCAGATGCATCTTTTTTAATTTAATTTTAATTTTGTACAAAAATAAAATTTTCGAATTTTTTTCTAAATTTATATCATTTTTTCAAAAAAATTGTGATGCAACATACCAATTAATTGTTTTATATCACTATTTGGTGGATATAAAGATCTACCAAAAACGAGAAAAAAATAATATGGTTGTCATTTAAAGAAAGTGTTGATAACGTCATCACTCGAAAACCAATGACGTCATGGAAAAAAATTGTATGTCAAAAGATGGCGTTTTAAAAAAGAAAATTTACCTGTCCGAGCGTTTTTCCTAAAAATGTAAAATAATGCGGTTATAAGCTTGGTTCCAAACTTTATGACCACACTGAATATATACCTATACATCTTAATAAGTGTCATTTTTCTTCAATCAGCGATATTTCATTGTCGAAAATTTGCTTCTAACTTGGTCTTTGACTTGACATTCTTTATTTTTTATACTATATTTCACCCACAACTCATGATGGTGGCAATATGTATTTGCCACCATCAACTTACAAACTAAACTATACATTTTACGCAATGTCTTCAGCATAAATTTTATTAAATCGGGATGACCCACATGATTTGATCCATTGCGATCTAGAGTTCTTTTTTTCAATTTTGATTGCATTTGCCAACTTTAACTAGTTTATTATACTATGGTGCGTCTCAGAATAAGAAGGAGTGACTCAAATATCCGGCCAAAATTCGGTCCACACAGCTTAAAATTTAACCTACCGCACGTGTACACATTCTGAGAGTGTAATCGTTTGTTGTAATGTCATTCATATATATTACAGAGTTAACATAACCTATTTCCGTCGTTCCGAAAAACACGAGCACAAATATTTCACATTTATTATTATCTTATCCATATTCCTACAAATTATTGCTAATTTAAAGTGAGACAAAAAATACATTTCGAATTTATTACAAAACTACCTCAAAAATGCAATTTAAAATTATCAAATTGAAACGAAGTAGAAAAAAATAGTAACAAGTGAAGCATATGCACTATTTGTCTATTTCACTCATGCTGGATTCTAACGATTCACTTTCACTGTCACCGTTTCCAACATGAATAATAACTGGTTCCAAGATATCGTCCATTAATCCATTTAGGTGCCACATTCTACTTTAATTACATGGTCGATACATTTTTTGTATTTGTTCGCTATAACATTTGTATGTGCTTCCATTAAAAGTTCTTGCACATGTGATATTTTGAATATTTTATTTTTTGAAGCAACTTTCACCTTTTATTTATGCCCAAACCAATTCAATGGGATTAACCTCGCATTGATACGGTGGTAACTGTAATACTGTTTTACTTTCTGCAGTAGCCATTTCATCGGTGACATATACATTATATTGTTCCTTATGGAGAAGTACTAGATGTAACAATACAGCACGTAACATTTCTGCATTAAATTCAATATTTTTAGAATATAACCAATCTTGAATTGCAGCTTTTCTCTAGGAAGAAGTCGGTACCTTTTCAGTTCTACATGAATGATATGTTGCATTATCCATCACCATTACAGCATTATCTGGCAACTAACCAATCTTCAAAAACGATGCTATTCATTTCATCGTGATAGTCAGCCGTCTTTATACTTTCGAAGAACAATAATATAATCCATCCTTTACAAACCCTAATTTGGATCCTATGTGCAGTGTTGTTAATTGTCTGCCTTTACCGCTTGGATTCTTTAATCCCGCAGATAGTCCTTCAACAAAACTTTCCGTGCACTTGCTATGTTTGCATCGATCCAAACCTTGGCCTTTGTATGCCCTTTGTTTAACCAAGTTTCATCTAAATAAAATATTGGTAGACCTTCATGGTGTACTGTTTTATTGTCGTCAGACATTTTCTTCTCCATCTGATTATTTCATCCTTTTCTATCATTAAAGTTTTCTATTACGCTTGACATGTCTGAAGTAAAAGTTACAAATAATAATCAGTTTTTCACTTACACTTACTTGAAGTTAATAAGTTTTAAGAATCTGTGTAAGGTAGCTTAACTCATTTTTAGTACAGGTGCATCTCTAGTATCTATTTCTGCCATTATTTAGAATCGGAAGTTCATTTTTAAAAAAGAAACTGTACACTATCCGTCTTGTAGAATTTTTAACAGATTCATCAAAATTTAGGACTTTTGAGTGCCGTCCTACACGTTCTTTAAGAGGTGTGAGTTTGCCCGTTTGTTTGTATTCTTTAATTGTCCGAAATACAGTTGATTTCGCCAATTCTACAACGTATTCTTTATAATATATTGTTGAAGTAATATCTAAACCTTACTTAATGTTTTAGAGATATCGATTACAATTGCTGTTGTTCCCATTCTCAGAGAACGCAACGTTGTTAACATTTTATACATGTTCAAAATTGTGTTTTTCGTCACGCGATAAATGTCCCAAACGTTGACGCTTTCTGGGCGGTGAAACTGACGTGTTACTAGGACCTGCTGGATCGCACATCTTGTTTTGTATTAAAAAATACAGATTTGATTTAGTATAACGGTAGATAACGATAGTAATGACAGAAAATGCAAGAGAACGTTTACAGGTTATGTTTCTATACAAAACAGTAAATAAACATGACCGATATTTGTAGATTATTTTCGATATTGAACTTGTCTGCAGAAGAGCCAATGAAATGCTTAAAAAATAAGTAACTATTGGCGGCATTTTTGAATCACTCCTTATTCTGAGACAAAGATTAATTAACTCTGAGGATGATATCTGTAAGTTTTAGTTGAATTTATTTATATCATGGATGTAAAAGCCCGTATTCTTGTCAAGCCTTCACAATATCACAACTTAGTTTTATCTTTAAAACATTTTAGATTATATTAGATTACTCAAGGTAGCCCAAGAGTCTATTCCACTGCGATCTTTTAAAATCTATAGTGGTCCTCATGCCTCGTTAAAGCATTTTCCAGCCCTATTTCTTTAATTGGACCCAACAGCTTTGAAAAGAAAGTCAATTTGACGGTTCGGCTCTTTTTCGGGAGTTGCGTGGTTCCTTTTCATATGACTGGTGAAGCCTGCGGTTCTGGTAACTCTGGTCTTGTTTTGTCAGCACTTAGCCATGGAAATTTCAAATAATTTAATTAACGGGATTTCCCTATTGACATTAAATTTACTTTCTCTATGATGTTAATCCTCACAGGCTTATGTATTTATCTGTAGACGACCTCGGCTTAACCTTGCTTTCCTGGCTTAATTTGCCATTGGGGACTTCCTGCCTTACAGCTTAAGAGGTTCTTGTTCTGTACTTTATCCCATATTGTTCCAATAAATTACAAGCGAAGAAACAGTCCGTTCGATCGGACAACTTGTCCGGATAAGGCTAATTACAAAGGGAATTCGCCTGGTGGCTATAGGGAAACGTGGAAGACCACATCTCTACAGCCGCGCAATTCTCCGCACGTTACTTTGAGTTTAGCTTGGGTTTCTCGGGAGCGCTACTCAGAGACTAACAGAGCCCCTACAGTACTCATTTGAGTGCTGGACTTAGAATGTTCTATTAATAGACTTACTGGTCAACGGGCTTTCTAGTCTGTTAGTATATTTTTTTGTCTTGCGACGATTCTCCGACGATGCTTCAGGCTTATACTCATACTTACAACATATTTTGTTAATGCATAATGCTGTTTTCACTTTTATGAGGACACCTAAATAACTTTTTTATTTTGAAAGCAATCAATATAAAATTTATTCAATCACTCAAATAAACCCCAATACCACATTTCGTTGAAAATTTTCATTTTGAAATTTTTATGCCGGCTGTAGATAACAATTCGCCATCTTTAAAGTTGAAGAGGGATACATCTTTCCAATCGTCTTTTTTTATTCAGTACAATTCGTAATATTTCTTGAGAAATTTTTTGGTAGACTTGTGCAATTCTCTGACCAAGCTCGAGGTCTATATGCAATGCATGCATAACAGTTTTAATAGCCCCCTCAAAGAAAAAAGTCGGATGGTGTAATATCAGGCGATTTTAGAACTCACTCTATTAAAGGGCTACTACAGCCTACAGAAAGTTCTCGTCCGATCATAATAAATACACTAATAATAAATGCATTGTTAGTTTGTACACTATAACAAGATAGAGGGAGTTTAAAAAATATTTCAAATTGACATACTTTAACATCATTCATTGTTTGTACGCAAAAAACTTACTTATGTTGAAAAATAATCTATATTTTCATCTCAAATATTAAAACTTTTTTTGTTAATTTTGCAAAATTATTCCGTAATGATTGATTTATTATACAGGATTAGGCAAATGTATGGATCTATTCGAATATCTTTGATATAGGTCTTTCACGATAACAGACGAGTCACGTGATAAATAGTTACTAAACAAAATTGACGAATCTGCATTGCTTTGAGTCAGCTCTTGTTAGTAAATAATTTATAAGGTTGGGTTTATGTCATTTTGAAATATTTACAATTCCTTTGATATTCCTTAATTCCTTAAATATACCAAAAAAATACAAACAAAAAAAAATAATACATACACAGAAAATATACACACATATTAGGATTAAAGGGCTTGTAACATTGTGATAAACATATGATATAAATAAAAAGAAAACAATATTAATATGAAACACTAGTTCTATTCAACATTTACGCTGTCTTCAGAATTACTTTCATTGATTATAAATGGTAGTATGTCTCGCCTTTCAAAACCCACTTCCCTATCACATCATTTTTTAATTTCCTTTTCGCAACGGTTAATGCTGTTAGCCCAAATGTCAGGGGTTACTTGGTTTAATGTCTTTTTCCATAATCTTACCCATTCTTCTTCTTTCCTAACATATTTTCCTATATTATTTTTGTAATATGTTTTTATTATACTCCAAACGAGTTCTTTGGGGTTAAATATGCCATGATAGAGTGAAAGTCGAAGAACTACATGCCCATATTTCTCTGCTAATTCGTCAACTTCAAATATAGTTGGTGGTTTATACCTTTACGTAAAGATATAAATTAAATTATTGAGTAAAATAATTATATATATATAGATATATATATATATTTACTAACCATTCAACTAAATCCAATAATGGTATTTTTAAAGCAGTTTTGTCATAACCAATATTATTATTGGTCAGCCATGTCCGAATATCATTTTTATAAGACAATGATGTTGGAGTTTTATTTTTAATAGTACTATGATATCTTGCATTATCTAAAACAATTGTGGAGGGTTCTTCTAAATTCATAAGGAATTGATGTTCAAACCAATATAAGAAATTGTCCTGGTTTATATTACCATGGTAATCCAGATACTGACTATTTGTTTTAAATATTAATTCAGCTTCAGGAATAAATCCATTAGAAGTACCTGTATGTAATACAATGTATCTATAATAAGATCAATACACATTACTAAAGACGGCAGACTATGTGCCCCAGCAGTGGCGTTGCGTGGAGAGTTTAGCCGAATAACAGTGCGCTTACTTAAAAATAAATATATCGAATCCCTATACAAAACGTTAAGAAAAAACATAAATAACTTACCCAACATGTTTACATTGTTGCAAAAAAATGCGGATGTGCGCGATGAAAAAACTGCACCATAATATATGTTTCTGTATTAGTCTCGGAAAGGTTCGTACGTAGCGACGTATATATATGTTTATATACAGAGAAGGATTGTTCGACGTTGAGAGATGTTATATTTGCATAGTTAAAGCGCTCTTTGTATCTGTACAACGGATCTTCAGTATTGGTAAAAAGTTGCCCTAATTTTGTAAAATCTACATTTTTATCTAATACACTGTTAAATTTTTCACGGACACAATCACTTTTTTCATCTTCAAGGATATGCAGCACTAGTTTTACGTGGTCAATAATTGCTAATGAGTCCGATAAGGACAGCGCAGTGTTCTGTAAATTTTTTATTGCGTCCAGTATTGGAACGTAACTGTCGTAAATAATTTTTAAATTTGCTGCAACTTGAGGATTGTTGAATTGAACCTGGCTGAGCCGTATTGCAGCTGCTTCTTTGGCATCTAGTTGTAAAATCACTGATTTATTTTTTTCAAAATGTTTATAATAATAAAATGCTGCTTCTAACCAAGTACCCCATCGTATAAGAATTGGTTGCGGCGGCTCGGGTATATCAGGACACAGCGAATGAAATAGCCGAATCCGTTTCGGAGATTTAAGAAAAACCGCTTTCGTTTGTCCTATAAGTTGATCCACATCAGGATAAGTTGTACGTATAGTGTTTGTTACAAGGTGTAAAGCGTGAAGCAAACATGTGACATGCAGCTGGTTTGGTTGAATCGTTTTGAGTAAGTTTGCCGTGGAACACATGACCTTGGCAGCATCGGCAACTAACATTAACACTTGCTTCGGTAAAATCTCAAATTTGTGTAGTGTTTCTATTAATACATCATATATCGCTCTGGCAGTACACCCTTGCATTCGTTTACAGGTTAGTAAATAAGGAGGAGAAGGTCCTTGCGGAGTCAGCGTCCGTACTAGAATGGCTAGGATGGACTGTTTTTTAATATCTGTAGTTTCGTCTATTGTTAACCACAGGAATTTTTTTTTACCGTATTTTTCGTACAATTTACAATTCTCTCACGCACTGACGGTACGTAATTCCGTAGCGTACTTCTTGCTGGTAATTTCCACGTAGGATTGTATCGCTCTGGCAGTACACCCTTGCATTCGTTTACAGGTTAGTAAATAAGGAGGAGAAGGTCCTTGCGGAGTCAGCGTCCGTACTAGAATGGCTAGGATGGACTGTTTTTTAATATCTGTAGTTTCGTCTATTGTTAACCACAGGAATTTTTTTTACCGTATTTTTCGTACAATTTACAATTCTCTCACGCACTGACGGTACGTAATTCCGTAGCGTACTTCTTGCTGGTAATTTCCACGTAGGATTGTATTCTTCCAAAACTGACGAAACATTGGGTGTTCCACTTTCTGCATTGGTATATTGGTCGCAATTAACATCATTGTTAAATCACACACAAATTTATTATATGATCTGCGTCCACTATTATTCGATTTATGTTTGTCACTTTTTATATGTCTTTGGCACTGACTTGCTTTCCAAGTTAATAAAGTTGTTTCACAGACTAAATATTTCACTACGATACCGTTATATATTAAATCGGGAAACCGATGTAAAAATTTCTTTACTACGTTAGCATGCAACCGAGTCGATGCATTGTTTCTACGCACTCCCGACATTTTCAACACGATTGTGTTAACAATGTATCGCTTACAACGTCTCAACGGCAACTGAATTGATCGTCGTACGCCTCTACTCGATCCCTCCACATCACGCTACTGTTCGGGCACATAGTCTGCCGTCTTTAACACATTACGTATCAATATTATTCTGTTCTTAATAGATTGTACCTTTTACCACACACTTTTGTAGCTTTGACTGTTTTTATCGATTCATTTTGCCAAGATTTGCAAATAGTTCCATCTTGGAGCACCCAGGTTTCATCGAGGAAAACAAACTTACGTAATTGTTCATGTTTCATACGAACATATTGTTGCAAGAACGTAATACGTTTTAATGCAATATGTGGGAGTTCCATTAATGCTCGTTTTGTTTGGATCATCCTTCTTGCAATGAAAATCTATTCTATGTAATGGTTTCTATAAAGATGTATTACCACCAGAAAAAAGTTCGTTTTCTTTTAGGGTATTATTCAAAGATGAAATCGTAATATGCTGTTCTGTAATAATTGAAATATTTATTTTATGAATATAAGTACTAAATTACTTTAAACTTATTGTTTTTATACATGTCATAAACTGTGTTTCTAATTACACATTGATGAAAATCATCAACATTTACGATAGGCTTATTTTTAGTCCGTTTTCGCTTTAGACCAGATGCTTCAACCCCCATTTTTGACGCAGATGATATTTTTTATTTATTATGGCAATATGGATATTTAAAGCACTTGCTAATCTCTGTAATAAAAAAATATTAGTGTTAAAATGTTGATAAGTAATAGGAAATATTACCTGTCGAACAGCAGAAAGCGGGAGTAATGGCCCATTATGATCGCGTTCTATTTCGAAATACCCTATCAGCGATCGATTGATTTCTTTCGTTTGTTTATCTAACGGTCTAGGCATTGTTTAGTTGTAAAAACAACTGATCTTATATATAATGTCGATTTATAAATAAAATGATATAGGAACTTATAAATATGAACAATATGATCTTGTTATGAACAACTTATTCGAATATTTGACTGAATCCAAGCTGGCAACTATGCCCACTTCTGGTAACATAATATCTTTACTTAATAGAGAGAATTATTAGGATTATGTATTATTGTAATTTAAATGTTAATTGTTCCGAAGTAATTGTTTGTCACGTGTCTCGTCTGTTTTCGTGAAAGAGTTATAGAGCTGCTTGTTAACGATATTAACTTTTTTATTTTAAATAAAACATCCTGTATATTTTTACGAATTTTAATAGAGCTCGAGCCTCTGCTGTGGGAGTTCGGCAATAGTAAGGTTTGGCACTCTTTTGTTCAACAACGACAAAGATATTTAGAGTAAAATCGCTTTGGGAAGACACCAATCTGCGCGAGCGAATCGCGCAACCTGAGTATTAACGCCCTCAAAAACATAGGTCGGGCTGGGTCTAAATTAGCGCGCAATTTAAAATTCGAATTTTACGTAAAACGTTTTGTATTTTTATTTCGTGTGCAGCGGAAACAACATATTTCAATTATTATTTTCGCTTGCCATGAAACATAATTTCATAAACACATTCTATTGTCTGAATGAATAATAAAGCGTTATTATTTTATTTATTTTCAACTGGGATTTTTAACAGAGATTCAACCAAAAATTTCTGGTTCAATTATTTATTTTCATTATAATTTAAACATTTACATATATCACAGTTTTTCTTCTTTTACCAAGATTTTATTCATTATATTTGTAAATTTATGAATATTCATTCGGAGTAAAAATAATTTCTTGTTTACACGTCGTCTTTTATTACTACATAATTATACATAAATACCCTTAGTTACTAATGACATAAATACAAAGATAACTACACATATAAATAAGTTATATTTCAACAATTATTCATCAAACTAATCAGAAAAATAATCAGAAATATCGTCTTCAGAATCACTATCCAAATATTATGAATTTCTTGCTATCGTTTATATATTGCAAGCAATGATAAACGATAGCAAGAAATTCATAATATTTGGATAGTGATTCTGAAGACGATATTTTTGATTATTTTTCTTACATTATGATAGTTTAAAGAGTAAAACATAATTTACAAAATTGTACACGTTATGAATGATTTCCCGTGATTGTTCTGCTATTATTTGTCTTTTTTTCACTGGTATTTCAACATCTGCTGGATCACGACATCCAGATGTGGACGGTAAACTAGACATAATAATCTATAACAAATAAAGTACATGTTTCAACAAATCCTATTAAAAATTCATGAAAAATAATGTAATACCTACAGATATAAAGGCCTTCTATTCCAAATAGTTGTGAAAACAACTGATTTTGTAATAAAATAAACTCAAACACTGATTTTGTAATAAAATAAACTCAAACAACTGATTTTGTAATAAAATTAACTCAAGGAACACGATCGACACCTTACGGACGCTAAAAGACAACTGGAGAATATTACAGTCAATGTTATTCGGCCTGTCTATACATGCAAGAACTATGTCTTTCTCTCTCGTTTGGGGTACACTTTTCTTTATAAGTTCCAAATTGGTTTCTGCGTCAGTGTCTTCCCAAATTGACACTACTCTAATTAAAACTGATATTTTAAAATCATGTTTATGTTTAGTCTTCTTCTTCTTTATCTTCTAGCACTAGTGGGACTTAGTGCTGTTGTTTTCTGTCATGTCCCTCTTGCGATGTCCAGCACTCCGCCCAGCGCTTAATTGGTCTTCTATTGGTCGTTTGGTGTTCAGTTTTTATGTTTTTGTCCATTTTACCAGTCATTCTGGACCCATCCTATCAAAATGATCTCTCCAGAAACGGCGTCGCGTTCTTGTCCATCTTATAACGTCTTGCATTCCGATTTTTTTTAGTATGTTTTCGTTCTTTATTCTAGAAATTTACCGAAAAGCGGACAACCAAAAGTCGCAACTAATGAAGTTACTGCCCAAGATATTGCTATAGTATTAGAAGATTTACCGCAAACTTCTACTACATCCCTTGCACTAAACTATGATATAAGTTGCCGATCAGTAGCCAGAATGTTGAAGCACGACAAATATCCGTATAAGCCACATCGTAGAATTGAATTTTACGGTACAAAAATTACCAGTATTTGATTTACGATTTGCTGTTTTCCGACGAAGCTACGTTTTGTTTGAATGGGACCGTTAATCGCCACAATTGTCGATATTGGTCAATAGATATTAGATGCCAGAAACGCATACACAAGAACCACAGAAATTAAACGTTTGGGCTGGTATTTTCAGGAATCGTATTATTGGTACTTTTTTCATTCATGGTACACTAACTGGACAGAGATGTTTAGATCATTTACGTGATCAGGTTGAGGAAGATGGGAAATTACATGTAAGTGTTTGGTTCCAACAAGATGGAGCTCCCCCTCACTATACCTTTAATGTTAAATTTTTTTAAACGAAACATTTCCAAATCGGTGGATTGTTGGTAGAGGATTCATTTGATGGCCCGCACGGTCTGTAGATTTAAATCCCCTAGATTTTTAAAATATGTGGTTTATATTAGACAACCTCATAGTCTGGACGAGTTACGGCAGATAATAATTGAGGAAGTGCAATTAATTCATGAGGAAGCTTTGGCGAATTCATTCAAGAATTTGTTCACAGACTTGCATATTGTCAAGAAGTGAACGGTCATCATTTCGAAAACTTTCTTAACTGATATTGATTTTGTTTATATTTTTCGTGTTCTCAATAAAATTTGCATTAGATTTAATTAAATATCTCTGTCGTTGTTAAACAAAACGGTGTCAAACCTTATTATTGTTGAACTTCCAGAGCAGATCTCTATTGAAATTCGTAAAAATATACACGGTGTTTCACTTAAAATAAAAAAGTTAACATCGTTTCCGTCTAAACCGCAAGTCTGATTCGGATATAAATATACTCGAATCCCCGATTTGCATGTAATTAATTGTGGAAAGTCTTATTCAAATCTAAGATATTTGAATGGATCCATACATTCGTCTAACCTGGTATATTATAGTCAACAGTATGCAGTTTTTCTTTAATATGTATAATTTCAGCTGGAGAATTTAATTGAAAAAAATTATGCTTTAAATTTATCCGCTAAAAAAGCGTTTAAGTCGTGCGTAAGAGCATATAATTCGCACCATTTGAAGATAATATTTGACATTAACACTTTGGATTTGGCTAAACTAGCTTTATCTTTGGGTTTTAAAGTGCCACCGGCCGTCGATTTGGGTATCCTTTTATAGTTTTTTTTTATCTTTCTGTAATGCATTGCTTTAATTTCTTTCCTTAATGATTCGTAGAGGTATTTGTTAAACACAGAAGTAGACCGAACAAAAGAAAAAGAGGAGGCGGGTATGGTTATTAGAAAAATATGAACAATACAGGAGGACAGAAGAATTGGACAAAAAACGAGAATATACAGGCAGAGCGGTAATGCAGGTGGACCTGACCGGTGGTAATTCAGCAGATAAAATATAGTCCATTAAGCCTGAGTTTCATTACACTTTTTTTGTCTAGAAACTTGGACAAGTTTTCAAACTAGATGAACTTGTTGAAACTTTGATAGTGTAATTCAGAAGAAACACATCAAAGTTTCTAAACTACAAAACTAGATCCTATCCCACTTTTCATCCAAGTTTCATACTAGACTTGCGCATTAAACACCATTTCGTTTGTACAAACTGTTCATTTTAAATAAAAATCATATAATAATTACAGGTTACGTAGTGTTTGTTTTGTTCTGGAAATTAGTAGAAATTGTGTAAGAATGTCCAGTAATAAAATTTGGGGCACCGATATAACGGTTTAAGAATTAATTTTTTTAATATTGTTGTTTCTATAAGAGCTAATAAATAATCACAACCCATCTATCGTCAAATATATAATAATAAAAAAACAGAAATTTTTATTTTATGTTGGTAACGCACTTAAAGTTTGGTGCCCTCTATTCAACATAGCATATATTAAAACTTGTATGAAATCTTGTACAAGAACTTGTTCAAGTTTCTAGTACGAAAAAAAGTGTTATGTAACTCACGCTTTATAAGATGTATTGTATACTTTTTTAATAAATAACATTTATATTTTTGTTTAATTAGTTTATACCTGTTTTACAAAGCATTTACCCATTGATATCTTGATATTTTTTGCAATAGTGATACAATAGAATATCTGTTTTTATAGCGCTATTTTGGGATATCCGAACTAACTTGAAATAAAAAAAAATTATTGAAAAATTTCAATATAAATTTTGAGTAATATTTTTCAAGTAGCTTCCTCGACAGTGAAAGCATTCTTGTAACCTGATAGGAAAATTCTCTATCATTTGTTGCCAAATTAATATTTGCTTAGGACATTTAAAAATCGTGAAAAAGACACATCGATCCCTGGAACGTATAGGTGCATTTCGGAGCTCATCAGCACACGATATCCTGGAAACAGACATGACTTTTAACTTCTATACTTGATGTATACCGTAGTCGACAAATTTTAATTTCTGTTTGCGTATATAGTGTATGCTTGTTATATCCAACGATGCCAGCTTTAAAAACAGTTGGACACACATACACATTTAACATGCCCTATTCCCTAACAAACCCTTACAACACTTATTTCTCTACGTGCGTATATTACTAGTCGATTTCAACATGCATGTTTTTACAACTCAAGAAAAGACACAAATCATAAAATGGTATTATGCCGGTAGACACCTCAATGTACCTGCACATACCCGATATCCACAAAAATTAAATGTATGGGCTGGTATTTTGAATAATTCAATTGTCGGTTCTTTCTATAGGGACATATCAGTAATGTCCACCAATAATTTTATTATAGGTTGGTATACTGCCAAGAACAATGTGGTGGATTATTTGAACCTTTAATTTAGAATATTTATTTTTTATTATTATCGGAGAAGAGTTAATTTATTTTCTATTCATAAGAGTTACATTTTTGTTTTACATAATTTAGAATTAATGTTTCATTTCATTTTATTTATATGCGAAAAATATAAGCTTTGTTGTACATCCTCATAAAAGTAATACACCATGAAATAAATATTTTTCTGTAAATATTTTTGTCGAATTTTATAGGTATTTCTAAGATGCGTTCTACAACCATCTGAAGCAATAGACTTACTGACTAGCTATAATCTGACTGAACCTTATCGTACTTATGCATTCATTCATTGGCAAACTCGCTATATGTCTTTCTTTACTTTGCTCTGTCACGCTCTTTTCCTCTTCTACTTTCGTACCAGAAATTAAAATTTGTCGATTATGGTATATGATTACATTCTGAACTTACTACAAATGAGAATTAATGACTATTAAATATCATTTCTACATGCAAATGTCGCTTTATGTGATGCGTTAGTTACTACAATTTGACAAACTAAGTTTGTACCAGTATGCAGAACACTACACATCGCTAGGCTTGGTTTTAATTACTTTTCACTGAGAACATTCAGCTAAGATCCACTCGAAAATTATTTTGGGCAGATTAAACAACATGTTGGTCGTAACACAAACCCGACTTGTTGGACATTTTGTCAATATTTTAAAAGCCTGCTTGCGAATAACTTTATTTCAATACGAAATAAGAAAACCCTAACCACAATATATATCAATAAGTACTATATACGTATTTCGGCAACTTCAGTAGAATAACCTTAAAAACTGAAAAATGTTAAACGTAGCGTTTTTGGCTAAGGTGTTATCCCACTGGCGATTTGGTGAAGAGCATATCTTCTAAGGTTTACCTTAGCCAAAAACGCTACGTTTAACATTTTTCAGTTTTAAGGTTATTCTACTGAAGATGACAAATTAGTTGCCGAAATACGTATATAGTATTTATTGATATGTATTGTGGTTAGGGTTTTCTTATTTCTGTTCAGATTACAAGCCACAGTCTCCATCAATTTCGGATTATTTCAATACATTCTGTGGTTTCCAATTGTGAGGCAGACGATTCAAGTCAAGAAGTAGATATAAATAGAGATGTAATAGAGAATTGTGGAGCTACAAAGTAATACAGATTATATTACACGTGATATTGATGTGGGTAGTGTTGGTTATGTATGTGGTTTTGTTTCCAAATTCATTCTTTCAAGGTATTGTGAATAATGTAAATCTACTATTACAAGGGAACCAAAACCCATGCCACAGTATTTATTATTACAATGCAAAGAATATGACGAAACTGTGAGACTAAAGTGTTGTAGCAATGAATTCTATAAAAGCATTAAATATATAACATTGTATGCTCAATATTGCCATTGATGTGTTTTAAAAAGGCAATCCTCGCAGTACAGAAAAAACTATATTAAATAAAAATTTTCAATTTTTAAAGTGTAGGTAATAACCATAAGGAACAAGTAAAATCACATTTGATTAATAAATTCGTGAAAATGGTAATATTTAATTACTGCAATGGAGCTAATAATGTTTTATCTGGAAAGACTACCAGAAATTATGAATACGATAACATTTATAAAGCCTGCAGAAGGAAATATTTAAAGTTGAAGTAGATTCGTACATTTATTCTTGATAATCATATGTAAATTTAGTTTATATAAATAAATCATTTAATTAGTATATTTTGTTTTTTTTCATATATGTACTTAAGTAAGTCACAAATGAATCTGCAAAAGCTTGGAATATAACAATGAGTATGTAATTTTGAAAATATGAAATTTTTATAAAAATTTTATTTAGTAAAAAGTTTTTATGATAATAATTTTTGAAATTACATACTCTAAATAAAATTAATATAGGAACATATACATATATTATATTCAAATAGAGCGGGCTTATTACTTAGTTCGGAGCTACATCATAGGGGGAGCAAAAGATTGTACAAAAATTCTCAATAGTTAATTGACGAAGGAGATACTTGTTGAAACTTCATTAAACCGCTAAGAAATAAGTAATTAAACTTCTAGTTTCAAAAATTCTTTTATTGTAAATACCACTACAATATTGTTTCGCCATACAATGGCTTCATCAGGTGGATGAAATACTGAATATGTACAATACAAGTTTGAATATTTATGTGAAAATTATTGGGGAAATGGTGGTGGAAAAATTTTTACAATCTTAAATTTAGTAGAGAGGAGTTGTTTTTAAAACTTAATAACGAACATATATCATTTAAAACAGACAATACTATACAGAACATTATTAAAAACAACAAAGAATAAAACTCTGGTGTATATAAGTTAACATGCGAAGATTGTAATAAGGTATACATAGGACAAACGGGGAGGACATTCAAAATTAGGATGAAAGAACACGAGAGAAGCCATAAAGAAGAGAAAACAGATTCAACTTTCGCAAGTCATTGTATAGATATCAATCATAGATTTAATATAGATTTCAAAATTTTACACATTCAAGAAAAAAGTAAAAAACTTAACCTGTTCGAAAACTTAGAAATTAATAGATACAATAGTTTAGGATTAGCTTTAAATGACCAACTAGATTTAAACAACTCCCCTCTACTAAATTTAAGATTGTAAAAATTTTTCCACCACAATTTCCCCAATAATTTTCACATAAATATTCAAACTTGTATTGTACATATTCAGTATTTTTCATCCACCTGATGAAGCCATTGTATGGCGAAACAATATTGTAGTGGTATTTACAATAAAAGAATTTTTGAAACTAGAAGTTTAATTA
This sequence comes from Melolontha melolontha, assembly GCA_935421215.2. Taxonomy (NCBI): domain Eukaryota; kingdom Metazoa; phylum Arthropoda; class Insecta; order Coleoptera; family Scarabaeidae; genus Melolontha; species Melolontha melolontha. Next base: position 41,595,375 of record OW285243.1, read on the forward strand.
CTTATTTCTTAGCGTTACAAAAATGAGAGTTTGCATAATTTAGCATTATCTATATTGGCCACCTTTAAAAAGCCAAATTGCGCTGGACAAAAATAGCACGTCTATAGAGCAGCAAATTAGAAAAGATTATTTCTTTAAGGTAATTTATATCAATAAACAAACTTGATTAAATTAAAAATACAGTTATATTCTATCAAATGATGGTTGTCTATACTTTCTGGAGTATAAATAATACGTCTTCATACTGCTACAAATTTATTTGAATTAAACGCCTAAAATAATATTGAAAATGTGGACATCATCCAATTTACTGGGCATCTGCTTACCCCTCTCTCTTTCTTCCTTGTATAGTCCTTTCTTTAATACCACATGCAGTGCTCCCAAGTCTATTGTTTTTGCGGTAGATCTACCGTTTTTGCCTAAATCTACCGTAAAATTGCATTGATACAAATTACCAGAGAGCAAGCTGAAGCGATTGAATGACCAGTTACCCCGATAAAACGTGGCGGTATCGTGTATAGTATACATGTTCCACTATTTGCTTGCTCGATCGCCTTCATCGAACAGATGCTATTTCCATCGTTATTAGGTCTATTCATAAAATTATATTTTACAGTGGCGTATTTCTGGTTTCGTTTCTTTCAGTGTTATTTGGTTACAACTTTTAGTATTTAAAAAAATATTAAGTTTAATTTACTACCTTATTTTTGGAGTAGTTCTCGTTTCTTCTTTTTAGTCCATTTCTTTCTGTTTTTAGTATTTCTCTTTATTTTCATTAACTATGGAGAATTTTCTTAGGGCAACCATGGTAGGATGGATTAGAGGCCATACAGATTAGTTTCATATTCGTAATGATACCGAGATATATTGCAGGGCTTGTTCATTATGTTTAAGGCGTCCACAAAAGTGTAATGTGCACAGATATGTTTCTTCGAAAACTCATCTAGATAACAAAGGTCCATCTGCACCCGACACACTTAACGAAGAACTGTGTGAAGCTTTCATGGCGGTCAATGTCCTATTCAAAAAGCTTAACAATCCAGTCCTCAAGAGGTTTCTTACAAACTTTACTTTACGTAAATACCACCTACCAAAACGTTATTTGAGAACCATTGAAAAAATACGAACCAACCTATCTGGTCATTATCTTTGGGTAAGTACAGACGAAACAACAGATGTAATGGGAAGATATGTGTTAAATGTAGTTGTTGGTATTCTTCATCCGACAACTTCATACCAACCATACTCAGGCGCGGCTCGTGATGACGTACTGTGGGGGCACGTACAATGATGCGAGTACTTCGTGTATTCTTGTGTACCAGTAAAGTAGTTTGTGCGCTGGAGTTTGGCACTTATTTTTGAACCACAGGTTGTAAGTTTGTGGGGAGACATATACAAATAAAACTCACTTTGGCTATATACAAATTTAATTTTATTATAAAAACTGTGTTGGCGTTTGAACACTTAGTTGTTATTTAATATACAGTACGTGATGCTTGTTTCAAATGTAACGAAGAACTCATCCCTTTTCCAGTAACTTTCTAACAAGTAAAATCGGTCGTTCACTTGATAGGGGTGCTCACTTTTCTACGAATTTGTAAAAAGTGCTGTACTGACGTGTTCCTGGACAAAGGGCGATTCTCCGAACAAATAAAAAATATAAAATTTTACAGAGACATGTGTATTTAAAAAATGTATTTTTCTGTGCCGCCGAGGGTAAAAATATGTTGACAATAGCTGTTTGGAAAGCCCTAACAGCAAATAAAGAACGGCAAAATTTTTTAGAAATATGGAACAAATGTCCTCAAATATTAGAAAGTTTTAATACGTAGAAATAGTATAATAATATTTTACATATCCATGTAAAGTAGTTTGTGCGCTGGAGTTTGGCACTTGTTTTTGAACCACAAGTTGTAAGTTTGTGGGGAGACTTATACAAATAAAACTCACTTTCGCTATACACAAATTTAATTTTATTATAAAAACTGTGCTGGCGATTGAACACTTGGTTGTTATTTAATATACAGTACGTGATGCTTGTTTCATGTAACGAAGAACTCATCCTTTTCACAGTAACTTCCTAACAAGTAAAATCGGTCGTTCACTTGTTAGGGATGCGCACTTTTCTACGAATTTGAAGAAAGTGCTGTACTGACGTGTTCCTAGACAAAGGGCGATTCTCCGAACAAATAAAAAATATAAAATTTTACAGAGACATGTGTATTTAAAAAACGTATTTTTCTGTGCCGCCAAGGGTAAAATAAGTTGACAATAGTTGGTTGGAAAGTCCTAACAGCAAATAAAAACGGCAAAATTTCTTAGAAATATGTGTACACACAAGTAAAATAATATTTTACACTAACTGTAGTGTTTTCTTAGTAAACGCCGAAAACAGACGAGGCACCGCATCATTGTACGTGCTCCCATAGTACGTCATTACGAGCCGCGCCTGACCATACATAATTGCAACTAAAATATTGCCAGTTGTAAATGGTGAATCAGTTGGAGAAGTAATTAATTAATGTATTCATAATATTCTGGCATCGGATAACAACTATAAAGACAAGATGCTATTATTTTTGTCTGATGCGACAGCTTAAAAACAGGGAAATTATTAAAGCAATTTTATCCCAATATGCTACATGTTATCTGTGCAGCACATGCACTACACAGAATGTGTGAATACGTCAGGGGTCATTTTCCAAATGTTGATAAGTTAGTTTCATTATTTAGAAAGATATTTCTCAAAGATGAAACTAAGAGTTGGTGCCATATTTAGCAGAAATCCAGATTTGAATATATTATATCAATCTTGAAATCTTGAATCTTGAAAAATCTATACATTCGAAGTATGGTGCACTTTTGCAACATTTTATTCACGCACCCATCACCAGTTGTGATGTGGAACGAACATTTTCTATATTTAAAGACGTTTTATAACATCTAAAAGAATTAATTTAACACAGTAACACCTTGAACAAATTTTAGTTGTTCATAGTAATGTTTTACACTTTCAATCAGTAACGCGCCAAGTATCTTCGGCGCTGTCGTGCGAAATACTGATAGGCGCCTTTACCCTATATGTATTGAGCCAAAATTACCAGCCACTCTCCCACAGTTAAACATTGAAATTTATTTATTTATTTATTTTTTATTTGAGGCAAACAATAGGTTCACATACAAAAAAATATTATTAAAATTTTTATTGCACACCGCAGGCGCCTTTAAGGCCTTGGCGCCGTTGTGCGCTGCACGACCTTGCCCATATGGACGGCGCGTCACTGCTTTCAATGTTCCACAGAAAATACATACTTTTGAGTTTCGTTCTTTGTAAATTATTTTTATTCAAAATTCGATACGCAATTCGCTTGTCACCATTACTTTTGTTTCAGCAGTAATTGCTACCGGTTACCAAACCGTTGTTGTGCATTGACAGATACATATATTAACTGCATATGGTATATGCCACTTATCCAGTGACCGCACGTATTAAATTGTTCGAAACTCACGGATCGCTTACCAAAACAAATCTGTTGCAAATAACGTGTGTTCATTTGAAAAGTCAATCTAGCAGGCGCGGCTCGTGATGACGTATTTTGGTTTGCAGTACAATGATACGAGTGCCTCGTGTGTTTTCGGTGTTTACTAAGCAAACGTTACAGTTAGTACACGAGAATACACGAAGCACTCGGATCATTGTACTGCAAACCAAAATACGTCATCACGAGCCGCGCCTGCAATCTAGGTTACTTTGAAATTTTGATAGAATAAGACGCATATATATATTAGTATGTGTTTGTTGTTCCGTAAACGTAAATCCAAATGACATTTGATAATGTCAATCACATTTGTTATTTATTTGTATGTATGAAACTGTCAAAATATACGACTTCGTAGGTTAAGTAGTAAATTTTAATTTACGAATACTTCAAAATGTTCTCAGTAAATCACATGCTACTAGATTGACTTTTCAAATGAACACCGTATCAAGGTAGACGCCTATGTGCTATGAATCATCAATCGCCCGAGTCCGCTCTCTGCGAATTACATAAAAATTAAATTTTGTAAAGAAAGCAAAAAATAATAGTACATATTTCCTAAATGGAAACATTGGCTATTAATTCAGTTAAATTAAATTTATATTTATATATCATAGGTATTATTGTGTAGATTAATGTTTATATTTAACCCGCAGAATTTTTTTAAATTGATCTGTACGCATAAGCACAGTTTAAATTGGGATTCAAATTTCAATGTTATCTTAAAAAGTGTAGGTAGTAACCTGAGCAAATGTGTAAAACCATGTAAATATCTTTTAAATTAAAAAAAATATTGAAATAAAATTTTAGACACGAAAATCGGCAATGAAGAGTCATATTACATAATATTAATTGCATTTCTTACATCTTGTATAATTCTTTTATAGTACAAATATTGTTTATTCTTTATGTAAATTGTATTTCTTATCTTTTGTATAAAACTCTTCTTAAATAAATATTTTTTATGTTTTCTCTTTTGTACAACACTCTTATAAAGATCATGTAATCTAAATCTACCGCTTTTTGTATTGCCTGTCTACCGTTTTTCATTTTTACGTCTGGCAGCACTGGACATTTGTGACAATTAATCATCAGTTAACCTTACTTTAATTTTACTTCTTCTATGCTTGCTCCCATGTGTCATTAGTGTCAACACGTGTTGGTTTTTATAAAAAAAATGTCGATGCAGGATAGAGTGTTATTACGTAAAATAAAGAAACGGGAAAAGCAGAAACTTAAAATTTTGCAAATGAAAGAAGCTGAACAAACTACTATAGGTATGCATTTTTTTTAAAAACAATGTTACTGTATTTAACTATTTAATCATAATGAATTTGTAGTGGAAGATGATTTAAAAATAAGTAAACTGAAGAATAATAAAAAACGACTTAATGAAGTTGGAGATTCTTCTGTGAAAAGTAAGAAATAATATTTTAATAATATTCTATATTTACTTGGTCATTTATAGGAAAAAAGAAAAAAAAGAAACTGGATGAAGAACAAGATTGCTCTATGTCTGTAGAAACTACTACAATGGATTCGGAAAACATTCCAAAAATGGAAGAAACTATATGTATGTATTATTACCTTTTTGGGCTACCTTAGCCTTATTTGTTTATATTGTAATTAAATTGATGATTCAAAGGCGAATATGATTTTCTCCTCAAGAATATTTCACACTTTAGAGTTGAGAAAATTTGAATTCATTGTTAATCTGAATATTACGTATACAAATTTTTTTTTAAATATAATTCATTAATGTAGTTTCTTTTCAGTACCAGGATCTTCACTTGGTTTAGAAATATTAAGTAATTCTACATTTGACTCTTTAAAAGATAAAGTTTGTGAATTAACATCAAAAGGTATTGCTGATATGGGTTTTACAAAGTTAACAGAAATTCAAGCACGGGCTATACCTCCACTCTTGGAGGGCAGAGATTTAGTTGGAGCTGCAAAAACTGGTTCAGGAAAAACTTTAGCTTTTCTTATTCCAGCAGTAGAATTAATTTATAAGTTAAAATTTATGCCCAGAAATGGTACATTAAGATTTGAAAATAATTGTTATATTACTTTGTATATGATGTTTTCTAGGAACTGGAGTTGTAATTATCTCACCCACAAGAGAATTGTCAATGCAAACATTTGGTGTCTTAAAAGAGTTAATGAAATATCACCATCATACATATGGTTTGGTAATGGGTGGTGCAAGTAGGCAGACTGAAGCTCAGAAATTATCAAAAGGTAAAATATTTAAAATGTATATATTAATTTCATTCATCCTTATATTAATCCATGCTCTATAAGATATAATAGAAGTAACTTAGCTTCAAAGTTAATAATGGAAATACAAATGTCTAGTACAGTTTCTTAAATTATTAATCTTAACAAATTCCAGTTTATTTAAAACACCATTTAAGGGAATAAACTACATATTTGAAATACTGTTGATGTTTTATATAATAATTGATAATTAAACATTTAAGTTTATAAGTGGCTCAGTGGGATATTGCTTGCATACCTGCTGTGTAACTATGTACTTTATACAACGAGACTATAAATGATTGTAAATTTTCGACTTAGTTGGAAACACTTCTGTAATTTTATGTTAGCACACCTGATTTTTAATGCATGACTAATGATACAAATGACATAACCTACAAAGTTGTACCTATATACGAATATCCAGGCAAGCCAATTTTTCAGTGTTGCCAAAGTAAATATTTGTTACAAACATTTATAGTCACGTAGTAGAAATAGACATAGAAAGAAATAGAAAAGAAACAAATTTCCTTTCTATGTTGGTACAGTACTATGTAATAAATTTCTATAATGCTCGTAACGATTCGGTCGCTGTTAGTATTACTGTACAACCATTTATAAAAATATGTTTGGTGCTGTCAAATTTATAGGGAATGTGCCTTTATTATTGGTACTACGGATATAGTATTTAGTGCATTATGTTGAGTGCATGTAGTTCATTATTTAGAGAATGTGCATTAAGGTAAATTATGTGTTATTTTAGTGTTGATTGAGTTGATCATTTTAGTTCTGTCAGAATACATGTATCAGTCAAACTAGCGTAATTTCAGAATATATTCAATTGTAAGTTTAGTGTTTATTATTATACCTACAGGTAAGACAAACTAAGATTATACTGTTATTGTTAGTCATTGGATTTAACTTTATTGAAGGCGACACTATCGAAGATGTTGTCAGTTCATAATTATTTTATAGAACGGGCGGAAGGTGACAATCGCAGAAGACGTTTTAATTTAGAAAAAAGAGTTCTTCGCAACACAAATAATCCAATGGAATTACCAAATGTACAATTTCGAAGGTTATTTAGAGTAACCAAAGTTATTTCAAATTTTAGTTGATGAAGTTAGACCTTTTATGGCTGCTGGGAATCGAAATACGAGGTTACAAGTTCATCTACGAATCCTAGCTGGATTACGCTTTTTTGCAACTGGAAGCTACCAAAAATGCATAAACGAAATTTCAATTGCGATGAGTCAGCAAAGTCTCAGTAACTGTATCACTGAAGTTGCCATTGCTCTTGAGTAAGCTGCCCCGAGATGAATACACATTCCGGATACCGTAGAACAGAAAAACATTATAAAAACTAATTTTATGGAGAGATTTGGAATGCCTGGTGTGATTGGAGCAATTGACGGAACACACATAGCAACCTGCTCAAGAAGAGCATGCTTACTTTAACCGTAAAGGTTTTCACTCAAAAAATTACCTAATTATATGCGATTCAAATCTGAAAATATTAAGCATACATGCTAACCTTGGGGGAGCAGCACATGATGCATTTGTATGGCGGCAATCAGCTATTTCCAAATATATGGAAAACAAATATAATGGTGGAGAAAGAAATTGTTTTCTATTAGGAAATAGCGGTTATCCTCAGCAACCTTGGCTCATGACTTCTGTTCCGAAAGCTGCAGACAATTCTCCAGAAGGAAGGTACAATAGGGTTCATGCAAGTGCTAGAAATTGTATTGAAACATGTATTGGAACATTAAAAGGACGGTTTCGATGCCTATTAAGAGAGAGGGTTTTACGCTATGACCCTCATAAGGTAGGCAGTATTGTCAATGCCTGTGCTGTTTTACACAGTGTGTGTTAGAGAAGGAGTCCTACTAGATGATGATATCATCTACGACAATAACGAAATTAACCCGCACCAATCTGGATGAAGGAAGACAAGTACGACGAAATATCAATTTATATTTTAATTTGTAAACATTTTATTTTTTAAAACAATAAATACACTGTTTTTCTAACTTTAATACTTGTTTCATTTCTAAATAAATATATTTTTTTCTATATCATGATCACAGACAGTAATAAATAAATAGAGTCTAACAAAATCGTTTCGCGTTTCTTGCTTGCCTCGCGTTTCGGATTCCAGACAGACGATGCAGGTACCAATATACACGTATATACATCATAATATTGTGATAAACTTGTCATTCTCGGTTAGTTTAAAATAAAACTAATGGTAATTAAACGCACTATATTAATAAAAGAACATACTCAATAACACTTAAAACTATTACAATAACAACAAAATAAATTCAAAAAATTAATTTTCTTACAAAATAATTGATTTATAAAAAAAATTTATAATAGAAAACATACTTCACTGGCTGTTTATGGCCTACGTTGCTGTATATTTACAAAATTATTGATAGTATTGGAAAAATGTTCTACAACATTCGCCAATTTATCCAAGCTTTTGTCAATGTTTCTCAAAACTGATATTGTTTCATGATTAAAGACGGCAGACTATGTGCCCACACTGTTAAATTTAATAATACACATAAGGTGTATTAGATAAAAATGTAGATTTTACAAAATTAGGGCAACTTTTTACCAATACTGAAGATCCATTGTACAGATACAACGAGCACTTGAACTATGTAAATTTAACATCTCTCAACGTCGAACAATCCTTCTCAGTATATAAACATATATATACGTCGCTACGTACGAACCTTTCCGAGACTAATACAGAAACATATATTATGGTGCAGTTTTTTCATCGCGCACATCCGCATTTTTTTGCAACAATGTAAACATGTTGGGTAAGTTATTTATGTTTTTTCTTAACGTTTTGTATAGGGATTAAATGTAACAGTGTGGGCACATAGTCTGCCGTCTTTATTCATAATGGATTTTGGTCACTGTAACAAAGATTTCTAGATTTTTCTGTAGACAAGTAATTTTGTTTTTCATGATGGGTTTTCATTCTCAGTATCATTCCCATAATCTGTTTTTTTAGCGTTGTCTCCATTCTTCGTTTCAAATTTGTTGAGTATTAAATTGGGATGTTCTTCTAAAATATCTGTAATAATTATCCAATGTTCAGCTTTGGCTTTGAATTCACGTTCTTTATCTTGAATTTAATTGTTTTATTACTCAACTGGAGTATTGTTTATAATCAATTATAATAATTAACAATCCGAAATAATCTATTTTATGGTGTATATATGGAATTTTACTTCCGTGTTTGTAATAGGGGAAAAAACTTTGACACTGACGTTTGTCAAATGCTCCTTAATCAACCAAATTATGTATAATTTTCATTTCCAATAACTAAAATGTTATTGTTTATAATCGCTGAAAAAGTACAATTGAGTAAGAAAATTCTGTAGAAACAGTAAAAGATTTCGCAATTTAATTAACGACTCCATAAAGTTCATCAAAATTTCTTGAACAATAAACAACAGCTGGGTATTTTGATATGTGCAAGTGTCAAAGGAAATCGGATAGAATCACGCTAATAAGTTTTCGATCAGCCAGGAAACTTCGGTTATAAGATAATTTGGCATGAAGTAAGATCATCTTTTGGAAAAACATTTTATTTCTGCCATTTTGTTTATGGTGGTCGGTAAATTTGGAAATCCTAAAATTCATAAACTCAGATTGCGTGGTGCAATCGAATATTTATTTTTTAAGCATTAAATAGATCTGAAATTTTGACCAAAATAGTATGTTTATAGATTTTCAATGTTTGGTAAGCGGTCCGAATGGTCACCGCAGATTTAATTAACAAGCTATACAAACATGGAAATCTTACGTTTCGCTGATTTCAAAAATGTGTGTCTTTTTATGCAAAAATGAAAGGAAAGTATTGAAATTTATTCTTTAAAATCGCATTTTGAGGTTATATTTTCCAACTAGTTTTGTGTTGCACAAAATCAAACGTCACCAACAATTTCTGTTTTATTGATAGGCAACCGCCAAATATAAATATTTACAAATTTGCAGAGAACATATTGCAGTGGAATTTGCTTTTAAATTGCTTATTAATTTTTATTCACACTACAACTTGTGTTGCCGGCTATTCAGTCTAGTAGAATCCACGAAACTCCCATCTCACGGATCGTTTCTTGCAGAACAGGTCCAGGTTTTTAATTGAAAGTAAAACAACAAAAGTCAATAAAAGTCACATATAAATAATTTACAATATTTAATTGGTAAAAAAAAAAGAAAAATCCCTTTACCGAATGTATAGGGTGCTAAAGCATCATTAAACAATAGCAATGGGGAAACACTCTTTGTGAATAATGACTCGCACACAGAGAAAAACCCCTTGTGACACTCGAACAAAAATAAAACTAATAAATACTAGTGAAATTTGTCAAGTTTGACCTCTACTTTAACCCCTACAATCAAATGTCAAAAACAACAAAGTTTTCAAAACCCGCGAAAACTGAATTTTAGTCGTGCGCAAAAATAACACAACAAGGTCAACCCACAATAAAGAAAACTCCAACCTTGAATTCAAAACGTTCTAGAATATTATTTTGAAGAAAAAACTCCCCTTACAAAAAACATGACAATTTTCTCTAATACCCATATACTAACTTCAAATATATAAATTATTACAAGAAATACATGAAACTATAATAATAATAATACTCGCAATATCAAATATATAAATAAAATATTTTTATCGAACTTACATAGATCTATGCACTTTTAACAAAACTACGTGAGAGATATCTTACTTATAAGAACATTTTATAATCACCAAAACTCTCGCAAAAATCGAATTAACATTAACATGCACCTCAAACAAATGCATAAACAAAATACAACCCGATTTTATAAAACAAAGAATAAAATTGAGTATTTTATTCTTTAACAACCCGATCACTTTAGACGTCAAGATATCTCTAACAAAAATGAAATTTTTAACATCCGCCTGGACATCCCCTCCAACTATAAAATCAAAAATATACAGACAATTCACATTTTAATAATAATACAATATCCGGGGTGGCGGCAATTTTTAAACATCAGGTCAACCTAAATATACAAGGATGGATCAAAATTTCAAACATAATAACATTCATCACTTAAAATTAAATATATTTATAACGATCCCCGTCTGAAATAAATAAACATAAAAATTGAAATAGATAATTTTAATAAATGTACTACATAAACAAGTTCAATATTGTTCAATCATTTTTCCTTTCTTGTCCAAGGAAAATTCTATAGCATGATGTATAAGTAATTTGTATTGCATTGGTTGATACGACAGTATCTTTAATTGTATTTAAGTAAACTCTCCATTATCATTACTTTAACTTATTTCCATACTCATTTGATTATTATATTTTAAAGAAAATAAATATCAACAAGTTATATTATTAAGCTCTTGAAAGTAAGGTGGTTAATGTTCCTCAAGGCACTAACTCTTGAGTGGGTCGTACAAAACAAACGGCAATACAAGAACATTCTTGATATATAAATCAACAAACATGCATACATATCGTTATAGCCTCTATTAATTAAATTATTACATCGTCTCTCATGTCGTTAAACCAAACCACTATATATAGTTTTAGAGACAAATGTACCTGAATTAATAAGTGCTTTAATATAATATATAACAAAAATTAGTTAGATATTTTTATTACGAAAAAATAACCAATGCAAACAGTTTAAAAAAATATATTTGCATACCACCACCATCCACACAATAAATAATAAAATAAAAACGAATTCTGTAAATTCAGCAAATTGCTGTATGTTAAAATAAAATGATATCCAATTTGGTAGCAACATTAAATGCTTAAAGAAAATGAAGCTTAGAAATTTGAACTGTTCCAGAAACATTTATAAAAATATAATTAACATTTAATACAGTAATGTAGGTACAATAAATATTTCGAAACTTCCTTGACTCACGTGTTCCTGCCTTGACAAACATAACCACCTTACTTTCAAGAGCTTAATAATATAACTTGATATTTATTTTCTTTAAGATATAATAATCAAATGAGGAAAAAAATAAATTAAAAAATGATAATGGGAAGTTTACTTAAATGCAATTAAAGATACTGTCGCATCAACCAATGCAACACAAATTACTTATTGCCCATTGTACAGTCATGGCCAGATAAATGTAGTACAACCTTAAATTTCATATATGTCATAAATTTGATATATTATTATTGTAAGACGAGCTTCAGCTTAAGCTACTTGTCATAATAAAATCAAATGTCAGATCATACTGGAATATATTTACTTTATTATTGTTTGAGTTACGAAATATAAGTTAAAAGTATAAAAAGTTAAATTTAAAATTGAATTAAGGGATACGAAAAATAACTTTAATAATAAAATTTTTTTAACAAAAAGCTAATATGTATTTTGTTGGACCGCCATCAGCATCAATTACTTACTGCCCTTAACCTTCTAGGCATGGAAACCACCAAACTTCTAAAATAATTTGGTTTGTGAATGAGAGATTGCCAAGCATTTTGAATTGCTTCCCACAATTGGTCCTGATTTTGAAATCTTATACGTGACATACTTTTGGTAATCTCGGCCCATACGTTTTCTATTGGGTTCATGTCCGCACTCTTGGCACTCCATTGCAAAATCTCAATGTTATGCTCTTCCATCCATCGCGACACTATGTTTGCACTATGAACTGGGCAATTGTCATGCTGATATATAAAAATGTTTTCAGGATACACATGTTGGACTGATGGTAACAAAAGATTTTCCAAAATATGAATATAATTCTGGGAATTAAATCTCCCATTTATTTTATGACACAATTCAACATTGTGGTAACTTATCCATCCCCAAATATTTATAGAGAATCTTCCTTGCCGATCTGAATAATCTATATATTGCTCCTTGTATCTTGTTCCGCCAGGTCTGTAGACACGAACAGAACCATTACTTGTGGAGTGAAATGTTTTCTCATCAGTGAAAACTACATTTTCCCAAAACTCAGATCCATTGTTTATATGATTTAATGCGAACAAAAGCCTGGCTTGCTTCCTTTCTTCACTAACCTTAATTTTTTTGGCTGCAACACGCGACCTTATGTCGCTATCGCTTATTCTCCTGCTTGCAGTTCTACGTGAACCAAGAAAAATGGTCTCCGCAACTGCTACTTTCACTGAATCGAAAGGATGTTCTCGGAGATGTTGAACTAGATTATGGTTCTGCTGTTCAGTCGAAATTCTTTTAAGCCCAGTACCCGGCTTTCTGTCTTGCTCTCATCAGTCTCCCATCTTTTCTTAACGTTCATCACGGTGGTTTTATTTAACTGCATTTGCTGCGCAATTTCCCTAATACTGTACCCTTCTTGTAATTTAATTAATATACGAACTTTATCAGTTGCGGTTAGCTTTCGTGCCATCGTAAAAATATGTTTGACGTTTAATAAAATTTAAAATGATTTGACATATAATTGTCAAAATACTAACTTACACCATAAAAATTTATTAAGAAAAGCTTGTACTACATTTATCTGGCCACGACTGTACATATGTTCTTTGTAAATTTCAAATTTGTAAAGATTTATGTTTGGCGGTTGCCGATCATTTAATACAGAAATTGTTGGTGAAGTTTAATTTTGTGCAACACAAAACTTGTGGAAACTGGGAAAATATAACCCCAAAATGCTATTTTAAAGTAACGGGTGTTCAGAAACATTCGAAGTCAAGTGGGCTCTGAACAAAAAATCGTAAATCTTTACTTAAGTATAGCAAACGCCAATTAAGTTGGCGCGAGGAGGGGGTGCGCAGAAGCCGTTTTTAAAAACGTCCAGCCCCACTACTCAAGTAATTGTCAGAATACATTTGTCATTGACGTTTGACGGAACATAATGTCTTTGCTAGGGGATCATAAAGTGATACACGCTCAGAGGTTAGAATTATCTGACATTTGATGTAAAACCAAATACAAATCTCCCCACTACTTTTAATCCTGCGCGAACATACCCCTCCTCGCGCCAACTTAATTGGCGTTTGCTATATCTGATTTGTAATAATTATTAAATGTCAACTGTTTGTCAAAAATTGTGAGAATCTAATATCGAAGATACTAATTTGATAACCTATAAAATTGTATTATGTAAATGTATCAATCTATCTCAGACATGACTTCATATTTTCAAGGACTACTTTGACTTCGAATGTTTCTGAACACCCGTTATAAATTTCAATACTTTCCTTTAATTTTCGCATAAGTTTGAAACCGTTTTGAAACCAGCGAAACGTAAGCTTTCCATTTTTGTATAGTTTGTTAATTAAATCTGCGGTGACCATTCGGAACTATAGCCCAATGTTTTAATATTGTTATAATAGCAAATTAAAAAATTAAATTATATGGCAATACAGCTAGACTTAAACTTAAATTTTTTTTTTGCATAAGATTTTCCTTAAATATTTTTAGGAATAAATATTCTCGTGGCAACACCTGGTAGATTACTAGATCATTTACAGAATACCCCGGATTTTCTGTACAAAAATCTTCAATGTTTGGTAATCGACGAAGCAGACCGTATTTTAGATATTGGATTTGAAGAGGAAATGAAACAAATAATAAACTTATTACCAAGTAATCTAATCGCTAGTCCTTAGTTCCTTATGATTTTAAATACTTTTATACTTTGTTTTAGAACGTAGACAAACTATGTTATTCAGTGCTACACAGACCAAAAAAACAGAGGCTCTGACATCAGTAGCACTTAAAAAAGAACCTGTGTATGTGGGTGTTGATGATAGCAAAGAATTAGCAACAGTATCCGGTTTGGAACAAGGATATGTTGTATGTCCATCCGAAAAACGTCTTTTAATTTTGTTTACTTTCTTGAAAAAAAATCGTAAAAAGAAGGTGATGGTCTTTTTCAGTTCGTGCATGTCTGTGAAATACCATCATGAACTATTTAATTACATCGACTTACCTGCAATGTGCATTCATGTAAGTAATCCTTTTTTTTTTGCTATTGATTTTAACAGATGAATAATTCGCAACGTATAAATATGGTATAATTAATAGATAAGAAACAATATTAAATTTGGTACTTTGACCGTATATGTGCTGTTCGTTAATAATTCCTGGATAACATAATGTATACCAGGTTCTTTTTTATCATTATACATACATTTATATGTAAAGTTAAAAAAGAAAAGTCAATGCATTGCGGAATAGTAGGCAACCAGTTATACACCAGTGACGTCTTTTTCTAAATGTCAAATATTTCTGATTTTTCATTCATACTTACATTAAATACATTTTATTGAAAAATAAATAATTTATTTAAAACAGTTAATTAACCTAACAGGCGTATACCTTGTGCGAAGATAATTTTAAATATTTTTAACAAATTCAAAGATTTGTTGTTTTCTAAATTCCCACAAACAAAAAAAAAAACTAATCACGTGTTAACAGAATATATGTAGCTAAATATCCTGTTATGTAGAAGAACGGTCTGTAGCATCGCTTTTAAATGTAGCTAGGCATTTTGGAGTATCGTATAGTTCGATGTTTAAAACCCTGAAAGAATTCAAATATAAGATATATAAGCTACAAGATACCAAACCAGCAAGAATTTTTCGAGGAAGATAAAGTAAAACAAACTGATTTTTGTGATATAATGTTTAATTAGTTAAATGAAAACAAAGAAATTTTAAATAAAACAATTATTACTGATAAAGCAAACAGTTCCGTAATAGATTAAAAAAGTTTCATATACATTCTGTATGGCAATCTAAATAATTTCCCTTTGAATGCTTAAACATTAATATCTTTTAATAGTTATGGAAAGCATAGTAAGATGAAACCCATTGCATTATTTTTTTAGCTAAGGGCCGTTTGCACCGATAATAATGTAATCCCGGATTTAATAACAAGAGCTTAACTATTAACCCATTGTTATATTTCGTGTCATTGCACCGTTAAAATTTAATTCTTAGTTAGGCAACAATTGGTTAATAGGGAAAATGGGGAATTTGTATGTTTTAATGTTGGTTGAGGTGTATATATTTGTCAAATGTTTGTCATATTAATTATAATCATTTTCAATTTTGACGTCTGTACAATTGTAATATGAATCTAAATTATAAGTGCTATTTAATACGGGATGAAGACGAGCACCGAAATAAACAGGAAAAGAGAACGTAGTTCTAATTTTACCATAAACGAGAAAGTTTTATTGATTAATATTATAGAAAAATATAAAATGGTCATTGAAAATAAAAAGACCGACCAAATAATATGTCAAGAGAAGAAGGATGCATGGGAAAAAATTCTCATCGAATTTAATGCTATGGCTACAAATTGTAATAGATCAGTAGATTGTTTAAAAAGATTTTACGATAATCAAAAGAAAAATATTAGAAAAATTATTGCTGATGAAAAGAAGGATATATATCAAACTGGAGGAGGTACTCCAAGTACAATTAAAAAGGAACCTTTTCATGATGTCTTGCTGTTTAAAGTTGATGTTAATGATGTTTAAAGTTCGTGTAATTTATACAAATGCACTTATAAAACATATATACATATGTATAGCAAACGCCAAATAAGTTGGCGCGAGGAGGGGGTGCGCAGAAAACGTTTTTAAAAACGTCTACCCCCACTACTCAAGTAATTGTCAGAATACATTTGTCATTGACGTTTGACGGAACATAATGTATTTGCTAGGGAATCATAAAGTGATATACGCTCAGAGGTTAGAATTATCTGACATTTGATGTAAAACCAAATACAAATCTCCCCACTACTTCTAATCCTGCGCGAACTTACCCCTCCTCGCGCCAACTTAATTGGCGTTTGCTATACTTACACGTCATTAGGATATTCTAAATATTCATCTATCATTGTCAAGAGATGAAAAACTGTTTCTTTGTATAGTCGAAATCTTTTAAAAAATGTATGATCATCTAATGACACATAATAATTAGTACGATTAAGCAATTTTCTGGGAAAACCGTAATCAATATTTTCAATGATATCTAAATCGTCTTCAAATAGGTCATCATCACTAAAATCCATTTTGTGGGAAATTGTTATTATTTATACTGATATCAATAATAGTCATTTGACATGAAAAGTACTTAAGCGACGGTTTTGAAATTTGATAGATTAAACTAACTAGAGTTTAAAGTGTTTAAGCTTAGTTTAAAACTCGATGCAAATGGAAATGTAATTTTAACTGATAGTTAAAGTTAAGCCGTTGTTAAATATTGCGGTGCAAACGGCCCTAATAGGAAAAGGTTGGGTGTAATTTTAACAAAATAAATACTTAGGTTACTTATTAATATTTTTAAAATTTTTATTTAGGCATATTATCATATTAACATTTTTCGATTTTAGTCTTGCACGCTTTTGTTCTATTATTAAACGGGATGTACTAAACACTCTTCCACTTTCTGCTAAACTTGCTGGGATACAGAAGTATAGAAGTATAGCTATATGCCTGTTACTTAAAAGAAAATCCAAATAAAAAATGCAATTACCCTTCTTTTTAAACTTACCCTCCAAAATAAAAGAGGATCTACGTCCTGATTTGAATTTGGCCTTTCGAGGTATTGCTCTTTAGTTATTATTGCATCAGCTGTAATTGGTTCTTTCTCTTATTCTTTCTTGCAAGAATCCAAATAATGAAAGTGACTTTTGATGTGAACTAATGTCTATTTCGATTACAAAAGCATTTGTTCTTTATTTTCAGGATCTATTTTCTTCATAATATTTCTTGTTCTAGAAAAGAAGCAGCCCCAGTAGAATTTTCAGTACTACGAAAACCTTCTTTTTTAAATGGAGGGTCTAAAACAGTTGCTACTCTAATAACTGATCGTCCTTCATATGAAAATAGCCTTGCTTCAACAGATTCCAAAAGTTTGTTGCAAATGTCTTCCCTTCTTCAATCTTTAATTCTAGTAGTGATGCTGTCAGATAATTGTACAGTCCAAAAGCTATTCTGATTATTAAAGAAATAGTAACATATTTATTATTTATTACCTTCAAGAATTTCCCACTACTGCTTTTTAAGATAAGTTTATTCATTTTATAAAACCACTTACTTGTAAGATACCACGAGGTGTTACTTGTTTTTATCATGTTAATCAAATGCGTCAAGTGCCTCAATGCCTCTGTGTTAAGTTCGATAATTCACTAGAAGTAATGTGAGGACGTTCTACAATCTCATAAAATGGTAAAATCTGTTTGTACTCTTTTGTTATCAACGCTTTCATATTTTCTACCTTTTTTGATACACTAATTTTACTATGTTAGATATATTTCATCCTTAAAGAAATACTATCCATCTTTGAATTTATTAAAAATATTTAAAATTGTCTTCGCACAAGGTATACATACGCCTGTTAGGATAATTAACTGTTTTAAATACATTATCTATTTTTCAATAAAATGTATTTAATTTAATATTTAAGTATGAATGAAAAATCAGAAATATTTGGCATTTAGAAAAATACGTCACTGGTGTAACTGGTTGCCTACTATGCTACCAATGCATTGACTTTTATTTTTTAGATCTATACATAGGGCGATATATGTGTAATGATAAAAAAAGAACCGGTATACACGAATTATAGAAGTGGAAGTCGTGTCTGTCTCCAATACACCGTGTGTTTGTGTTGAGAAGCTCCAATAAGAGCGAAATGCAACCATACGTTCAGGGATAGATGTGACTTTTCACGAATTTTTCATTATCATGGCCAAACATGTTTTTTAAAATCTACCCAACCTAACGTTACACATGCAACGTAGATTTCACCAATTCTATAATTCCGTCGGGACACAAAGGGTTAATTAGCTATTTAGTGATTTTGTTAATACCACTGGGTTTGATTTAATCAAATATTTATTTAAGATAAAGTATTATTATGTAATCAGAAGTATTCTTATTTTATTTCTTATTTTTTATTTTAGGGA
The DNA here is from genome assembly GCA_935421215.2 of Melolontha melolontha. Lineage (NCBI taxonomy): Eukaryota > Metazoa > Arthropoda > Insecta > Coleoptera > Scarabaeidae > Melolontha > Melolontha melolontha. The sequence continues at coordinate 41,614,139 of OW285243.1, forward strand.
AAACAAAAACAAACTAAACGTACAACAACGTTTTTCCAATTTTGCAACGCCGAATCTGGCATTCTTTTATGTACGGATGTTGCTGCCAGAGGATTGGATATACCAGCAGTCGACTGGATCGTCCAATACGATCCTCCAGATGATCCTAAAGAATATATTCACAGAGTCGGTAGAACCGCTCGCGGTGAAGGCAGTCGAGGGCACGCTCTGTTAATATTACGACCGGAAGAACTTGGATTTCTCAGATACTTAAAGCAAGCAAAAGTGCCTTTAAATGAATTCGAATTTTCGTGGAATAAAATTGCTGATATACAAATGCAGGTTAGCATTTTAAAATATGGTCCAATAACTTAAACTGTTTATCAATCGAAGTGGTCAATTTGTGATAAATTAAGTTTCGATCTTAGTTGGCACATTTCTTTCCAAGTCGTATTGCTACCCGGAAGCCTGGAATATTTTTTTTGTTGGTTTTTTTAGTTAAATGTTTCAATCATTCTAGATGTTTCTTTTTTTCTTTTTTGTTAAACATTCTTCCTGCCTTTCATGTCCTCTTTCTAATTTCTTGTTTCATTGCTCTATTATTTTTAAATGTTCATCCTAAGTACTCTCACTATTAAATTTACATTATATGAGTAGAAAGTACACTGAAAAATAGATACACTTTTCTCGAAGACGCTATTAAGAAATCGAATGGATGAAATCCGCAAAAAGCTTGCACCATTAGATAAGTTTCTACATTTGTCTCGGTAAGCAATGTTCGTCGTGGTGAGAAAAAAAGATCATTCGACATCTACGGATGTAACACACGCATAATTAAAATAATCTTTATAAATAGGTAACAAATCTGTAGATGCATCATCACAAATTTGTCCTAATCTAGTAAAATCAATATCTTTGTTCAAAACACTGTAGAACTTTTCTACTACGCGAACGTTTTTTGCGTCGTCTATATTATGCAGTAATGTTTTCACTTCGTCCACTATTTGTACTGACTCCACTTATGGACAACCGAGTATTTTGCAATTTTTCAATAGCGCTTAACTAAAATATAAACATCTGGCCGGCATACACGACCTTACACAATGCATACAATGAACCTGCTTATCTTCAAATTCGCAATCTTTCTTTTGTAACTGGGTGCGTCTCGTAAAAAAAACAAAGCTTTTCATAGACATCTCTTACAATAAGTAATTTCTTTGTTAATACTTAAATCGTATTAACAAAAATGCTGAGTTGTAATTTCAAACGAACAGGTGTTGTTTATAAAACCCGATGTGTTTTAAAAACGTTCGTACGTATATATTAACTTATACTGAGTAGGATCCTAGAATGTGAGGAAAATCTGACAACTCTACATATGAATGGTGAAGTCTGCGGTTTTGGTAACCCTGATCTTGTTTTGCCAGCACTTAAGCCATGGAAATACCAAATAATTTAACTGATCGGATTTCCCTATTGACATTAAATTTACTTTCTCTGCGGTGTTGATCCTCACAGGCGTATGCATTTACATCTGTAGATGACCTTGTTTATCCTTGCTTTCATGGTTTAATTTACTTATGGGGATTTCCTTCCTTACAGCTTAAGAGGTTCTTGTTCTGTACTTTATCCACATTATTCCAATGAATCACAAGGGAAGTAACAGTCCGTTCCATCGAACAACTTGTTCAGATAAGCCTAATTACAAACAAGGGTTCGCCAGGTGGCCATAGGGAAACGTTGAGCATATCTCTCTATGGCCCCGCAACTCTCGGGACGTTATCTCTTGCACCTTAATTTGGGTTTAACTCGGGAGCACTATTTCTTGTACTCACGAGAAATTGCAGAATGTGAAAAAAACAATAAATTATTCTTGCAACTTATGACGACCGGAACACTCATCATCACCAACTGGCAACCGTTCATTTTTAAAATGGTTGTACCACTCACAAATTTGCGTGTGACCTAAAGCATCCTCATAAAATGCTTGTTTAAGCATTTTTACTTTTTGTTGCTGTTTTACAAAGTCTGAAGCAGAATTTCATGCACGTTTTTTGCTCTTTCACATCAGACAATTTAGCGAAGTACCGTTTGACAGTCTGACTTAGTATAAATGTAGTTCACACTAACTTGCATTATAGAGCTGTATTCAAATTTCGGGAATTTCTGGGTAGCACTTCGTACATACTACTTGTGAGCCCCTATAGTACTGTAAAATATTTGTCTTTCTGGGTTCTTTTAAATAAAACTAACGATAATATAGTGTGTTTACTATATTAACAACAAAACTCACTAATAACAATTTAAAAACTAATAACTAATAATAAGAGGATTTATTTCACAACATGTATTTATATGAGTATTTATTTACATTTATATATCACACGACGGCGATTATTCGTTGAATGTTTGGTCTCCCTTCCGGACGGTATAAATATGTCCTGCTTACGCCTTCTAGATTTTCCCGGTGTATATTTCATTCGAGAGCCTTCCAATAGCTTTTTTTTAGCACGCACGGGAGACTTGATGACGTATTCGGCGCGTGATACCGTTCGCATTACGTATCGTCGGATGATTCACATCACGGTAGCCATTTGACTGTTGGACTTAGAATTTTCTGTTAATAGACTTACTAATAAATGCATTTGTACGTTTGTCAGATACCGATAATGGCTATTGACAGTTTGTTTGACAGTCCTGTTATAGTTTCGAAGTCACATGTATTTAACGACATAACCTCTAAACCAGCGGCTCTTGATGACGTAAAACGTGGGCTACTGCACGGATGAAACTGCTTCGTTTAAGCTTTCATATATACAGAGAAGCGAGTAGGTGCAACCGAAATTGTTCGAAGCAGTCTCGCCCGTGCAGGGGCCCACGATCAAGAATCGCGACTGCACTCCGCGTCAACTGATTAGCCTCACAAAAAAGATAGAATTTACACAATTATTTTAGGAATAAAGGCAACTAGAGTGTTTTTAATGTTATATTGCTTGAAACTATAATTAAATTAAAGTATTAAATACAATTTTTAACATTAATCGCACATCAATTAAAAAAATTGGCGTAGGTGCCTCGACATGTGAATAGCCTCACATGGAAAAAAAGGACAACTCAGGTTGTGTATATTGAAATAGTACTACAAAATTGAAAGTTGTAGAACTAACGCATTAACGTAACAATATTAATAGTGAGTGTGACTTCCCGCCTTGCGAATAACTCAAATATTCGATTTGGTAACGAATTGAACAAAGTGTTCAAATATTCTTGGGGTAAGACGTTCCAAGCAGCCTCTATTGAATTGCTTAGTTGTACGGTGTTATGATGCTGTTGACCATCACCATATAATCGTCTCGTAAGTCATCCCCAGACATTTTAATATTTTTAATATTTAAATCGGCCACTTTTGGACATCTATATTTTGGTCTTCAAATTGAAAAATCCATAGTAAACCTCGCATGATCCTGGTTATGTTGGGTTTCACTCCTATTAATAGGTCTCTGTAGGTTCGGGCATTTTGAACACCATTTAAAATTTCTAGATGCACCACACCGTTATAAGAAATAGCACCCCATACTATTATCCCGGCTTGCCTGTTATGATATTGAGCCGCAAACTTTTCTCCTTTTCGCAAGTCATGAAAATAATACAAATATCCGTCAGTACCATTCAAACAGAATCGTTTTTCGTCCGTAAAAATAACTGTTCGCCACTGATCAATCCAGCCCATATGGTTTCTCGCAAAGTATAGATTCTTCCCTTTATCTCTTTGCGTTAAAACTGTCTTCTTCTGTAATTTACGCCGCTTTAAGGTATGGTTTCGCTTGCGCGTCCGGCGGTAACCTCCGACCGTAACCGCTGTCGGTAACGACCGGCGGTATCGTCTGTGTGTTTTCGTTAAAAGCGTCCGCGTTCGCATGTCAGTTGTGTCTTGTGGGGTCGCTCGTTCGATATGGATCGAAAACAACTCGCTGCTATACTCTTACTAGAAGATGAAGAAGAAGAGAATTTGTTTTTATTAAGAAAAAAGCGAAAAAAAATTGATCCCATTTTTAAATCAAGAAGCGCAGAAGGCTACCACAGCATTTTAACACCAACCTGCCACCAATTTTTTTAGCGCCACCAAGCAAAGACCAATTAAAGCAAAATGCACTAGATTTCTGGAACAAATGGAATTTTCCTAATTGTATTGCAGCTGTAGACGGCAAGCATATAAGAATTTTTTGCCCAAAAAATAGTGGATCACTGTTTTTTAACTATAAAGATTATTTTTCCATCGTTTTACTTGCTTGCGTAGATGCAAATTACAAATTTGTATATGTCAACGTTGGAGCATATGGAAAAGAAGGAGACAGTAGCATCTTTTCAAAATCTGAAATAGGAAAACAAGTATATTCAGGACAGCTATTTCCACCAGATGAACGTTTGCCAGGTTCTGAGAAAGTCTTGCCCTATGTGATGCTTGGTGACGATGCATTTCGTTTACATAAACATCTTTTAAAACCGTATAGTCGACCTTCTGCTAAATCAGACAAAAAAAGACCATGTTTAATTATAGGCTTTCCAGAGCTCGAAGAGTTTCTGAAAATTCATTTGGGCTGTTGTGTCAAATTTTTAGAATTTTCTTTACCCCAATAAATATGGATCCAGAAACTAACGATAACTAATCATAACCTGTTGTTTGCATAATATGTTAAGAGATTCTTACTTGGAAAGTCATGAAAGTCCCTATTATAATTTTGATCCAGATCTAGAACAGTCAAATTATATTACAGCTTTTAGAGGACGTGGAGGATTTGCACAGACAGAGGGCTTTGCAGTGAGGGATCAATTCATGGATTATTTTAACGAGGAAGGAGAAGTTAATTGGCAAAGTTTTCGCGTCAGTAGAACAAGTAGTACAATTAACTAAATATTTTTAACATGGCGTGCCGTCAGGGGAGCTTCAGTTAGTATTAGTCTCATTATTGTAAAATTCAGTCAATAAAATAATGTTATTACTTTATTAAGTAATAAACAACCGTTTTTTAACGTATTTTCTAACAAAAATGTGGCGCTGTACACTACAAATGTTTTTCACCCCTGACTTAAGCACGGCACGCCACTGGTTTTTAATACAAACTAAATTTTATTTATAAATTATAAAAACTAATACTTACTGTTTTTTCCTACATGTAAAGCTATTTTATTCCAAATAGAATCCCTTATAGATAAATCTTTGTAGTCTTTTTGTTCAGCATCATAAAGGGAGGCATACTTTCTAACTTCCTCAATCAATATTTCGTCATCAGTAGCCGAAAATTTCGGAGCCATAATGAGAAGGAACAGTAAAAACCGGTTTAAAAAAAGACAAAGCACTGAACAATCGCGCGACCGACGGCGGCTAGACTGCTAGTGGAGCAGTCATGAAACGAACGGCCACCGCCGGACGTAGGATCGCGTCGGTGAGACGCTTAAACGAAAACAGCGCCACCTAAAATGCATTGAAGCAGAGCATTACCGACAGCGGTTACCGTCGGAGGTTACCGCCGGACGCGCAAGCGAAACCATACCTTTAGATGTGCACACTTCTTAATTATTCTTTGTACAATCCTCAAACTCGCGGCTTGCTTGATTTTTCTGGCAGTACAACAGGAATTAGAACAACACAATTTAGTGTTGAAAACAAAGTTTTTACTGGTGAGACAAATTCGTTGTCGTGGTTTAGTCGCTTGTAACAGTAAAACTTGTATACTGCGTCAAAACTGACAAATACTAATATACACACATGTTATATAAAACAACTATCTTTTTTGTTGCAAGGCTAATCAGTTGTCGCAGAGTGTACATTCAAATTTGAGAATTATTGAAACATGCCACTGCCAAGTGTACAGTGATGCCAAACTACTTTTCACATGCAAACCTCCTTCACTTGAGATAGATCACTCTGTACTTTAACATCATTCATTGTTTGTACACAAAAAACTTAAACAGTATTATGTTGGAAAAGATTCCATATTTTCTAAATTTAAATATCTACTCTATAGCATACAAACATCTTAAATATTAAAAATAGTTTTCTTTTAATGCAAAATTACGAATTGTAGGCGGTGGAATAACTGATTTATAGCCTATTATCTATAGAACGTTAAATTTAACTATGGAGACGTAGAATAGATAGTCTGAACAACATGATAATGCAGTTTTTCTTAAATTTGTATAATTTCAGCTGGAGAATTTAATTGGAAAAAATTACTTTTTAAATTTATCCGCTAAAGAAGCATTTAAGTCGTACGTAAGAGCATATGATTCGCACCATTTGAAGACAATATTTGACATTCACACTTTGGATTTGGCTAAAGTAGCTTTATCTTTCGGCTTTAAAGTGCCGCCGGCCATCGATTTACGTATCCTTTTATAATTTTTTTTTATCTTTCTGTAATGCATTGCTTCAATTTTTTTCCTTAATTATTCGTAGAGGTATCTGCTACACACGCAAATAGACCGGATAAAAGAAAAGGAGGAGGCGGGTATGGTTATTACAAAAATATGAACAATACAGGAGGACAGAGGGATTTGGCAAGAACGAGAATATACAGACAGAAAGGTAATACAGGTGGACCTGAGCGGCGACAATTCAGCAGATAAAGTAGTCCATTATAAGATGTATTGTATACTTTAATAAATAACATTTATATTTTTGTTTAGTTAGTTTATACCTTGATTTCTTTTTACAACGAGTTCGACAATAGAATATCTGTTTCTATAGCGCTTGTTAAGTGTTCGTAGAGACTTCATTATTTTGTCGCAAATTAACGCCTTTCTTAATTTTATTCTGTTCCATTGATTTTGAACTTACCTGTAAGTTGATTTATCTGTCGGTATTTTTGCGTATTAGCTTTTTTTTGTTGCTTTCCTCCACCTTGATGGACGTGCGTGGTATATTTAACGCGCCGATGTAAGATAGACATCGACATCCATCCGTTGTGAGATCATCGATCGAATTCCTGGACTCGTACACCACGTATTCTTTATAAAAGGGAATAATTATCGATTTCTTACGCCGTATCTTTTTGTTTCGAGCCCTACCTGCATTTAGGGGATTTACTAAAGTAACATGTAATTTTTTTGGTGCCAATTTACCCGAAAAGGGGATTTTTACGGTGTAGAGGGTAATTCGTTTCCATTAACGATATATAGTTGTCTATAAAAAAAAAATTAGAACCATTTTGGTACGTAATTTTGAAATTAAATTATTTCATTTAATGTTTATTCGTTTATTTGCATCTTTAAAACATATGGTTTTTTGGATGGGCGATTGAAGTCTCTTAGTTCGTTGGAATATGTACGTTTCTTTTTTCCACGGCCTACCGTAGAAGATTTCACATTGACTTTAAACAAAGGACAATTAGACAGCGCATCAAGTAGCCACTACGGAGACGGACCAATCAAGCTAAGAGTTTTCTATTTTCGAATTTATTTATCATTCTCTTATTTATCTATATCACTTTCAGTTAATTCAAGTTCTTTTTTTTCGCGCTACATACGCAATTTACAAGATCAAAAATCATAATTTAGCTAGTAACTAATGTACAACTTATTTATAAATGGTTGAAATATTCAGATTTAGTCTTTCTCTATACATATTCAATTTTTCTTTACTTACTACGTAATTCTATTCATTATATCAATTTTAAATTATTTGCTATATTTAAACTATTTAATTTATTTCAAGAGTACAACGTAATTACACACATGTTACTCTTTAACAAAAAACAGCTTTTGCATTAAGTATGTAAAGATCTTTTCCTTGAGTTTTTCTTTGTTGTTTTGCGTAAAGTCGAAATCGTGTACAAGGATATGTGTTTCTTATATCTACACGTTAGAATGAATTTAGTCTTCTAGTTTTTATAAATTTATGATTTTAAATTAAGTTTATATTTCCTCGTTTATTCGTTTGGTCTAAATTAAATAATTAACTTATTTCTAGATATTAAAGATTTCTCTTTTTTTTTCATTGTGCTTAAGTAATTAATCATTTATACATTTCTAAGATATTTTAGAACCTCAAACGTTTGTGTTTAATTTATGCAATATTCTACTTTTAATTTAGCTTTTTTTCGAGTTTTGTGAACAATTAATTTAGACCTATCTACGTAGTACCATATTGTTTTGAGTAGTGGAGCTTAGCCTGGTCTGACGTTTTCTTTATTTTTCCCTCTTCGATATCGCTTCGGACGGTTTGGTTGCGCATTTACCCGCCGCTTGGTGCTATTTTGTGTTATCGTAATTTTCCGAATTTGCGGTGTCTAGCGGTACCAAATTCGGTGGCGCCCTTTAGTACCTCTGGGTCTCCTACCTCTGAGCTGAGGCTGTCTTAGTAGCCGGGTGGGCCGTTAGATTGGCAGGAGCGGGTAGGTGGGGCGATCCACGTCGCCCGAAACTTTGTTTTTTTTATTGTTGCAACCGAGTTGAAATAAAACATATTTATTGAAACAATTTTAATATGGCGATGTGCTCAGAAATTGGTTTGATCGCCTCGTAGCGGTAAACAACGAAGTATTTGTTTATATACAATCACTGTATTTACATGTGCGTTAATTGTGGTTATTTGAGTTTAGATATTTTTGGAGTGAATCGCATAATATATTTAGGTTTTCGCGCCATTAAATATGAACATAAAAATTCAGGGAACGATCAAAAAAGGCCTGAAATTGTATGTTTTAAATTTACATGAAAAAATATTAGGGAATGTAATGTCAGTATATTTTCTTTTTTTAATTTAATGGTATTCAAGCCCTTTAGGCTTATTTTATGCACCATTGGCCGCGGTCAATAGACGTACTTGCTAGGTAGCTGCTAGCAAGGTGCTTGCCATGGTGACCGGTTCTTTATAATTCAAAACAATTGCTAGCGGCGGCCATACTTCCAAGCGTAAACATCTTATGTTTGGTGTCGATGCAAGTAGCTAACAAAGCGTTTTGATTAGTAGAATCACTTGTGTTTAAAATTTCAAAAGTTACGTCGTTAGACACCGGGAGTACGCTTACTTTATATTCATTTTATGTTGTTTTGGCAAAAGGTTGTTTTTTTTAGTAATTTTACATTGGTTGAGGTTTATTAGAATTTTGGTTTATTAAACTGAATTTATAGTTGTGTCAGCTATTTATGTATATAAAAATACAATATATAACTGAAAGTGAGGACATACACAAATTATTAGAAGGTAAAAATTTATGTAAGAGATTTAATATATAAATAAAATATTATTGTTGATGATTGCAGATTGGAAAATAATTTAAATGCAACTGAGGGTTCCATTCTAGATGTGTCCATGGATGAGAAAAGAAATGGTAAGAATTCATGAGAAATAATGTGCATATCAATAAATAAGATGATAAAGCTATAGATCCATCGGGAAGCAATTTTAGTTGGACGAAAGACAATATATAAAATTACTAACAGCTGCGTATTTGAAAAGGAAGAAAGAATTCAGGAATCCGCGACGAAAAAAGGTGAATTTGTGAAGAGATATCTAGAAAGAGTTCCAACAGCATGGGTATGATATAAGTGAAACTACCTTAGATAAAAAATTTCGAAATATGAAGATATCACTATAAGAAAATTGTAGATAACAATAAAAAAAACAAAAACTGGACAGGGAAGAATTATTTGGGAATATATTTGGGGAAAAACAGAGGACAAAACAATAAATCCCGGCCCCGTAATTTCTTCTTTTAATTATTCTGATTCTCAAGCAATGACACCCTCATTACCTTCAACTTCATCATGCTCGTTTCAAAACCACCCTACTCTGTCCACGTCTTTATTGTCTATACCTTCAAATACAATATCACGTAATATATCAAACCACCCCCTTGACTTTCTACTACGTCCCAACTCATATTCCCTTCCCAATATATCTTCTGCATCTTTTTCATCATATTCTCAAAAAAACTACTAATTCTTCCCACACACGCACAGATTCCACAAAGCGCAAATTCTAGTACACCAGACAGCTTTTTGACAACACTAACTTCTGGAGTATCTGCCTATGAAACTATGCAGTCGCAGCGAAATAAACCAAAGTGTAGCAATATCAGGGCATTAAAAAATGCAAGGCAGCGAGGTGGCTGAAATCGAAAAACTGTCCGTAGAACATAATAAAATTCAGCGGAAAAGGAATAAGTTAATTAAACAAATTTATAAAATAGATTGAAGTTTTGTTCCAAATAAATAATTATACATTAAAATACTGTGTTTATATGATATAATTTGATATTACAGTCATATGTTGCAAATATTGGCCAATTTTCTTGTCTTTTTTTTTCAACTCTTCTCTTCTCTGTCATATTGAACAGCATCCACAACGTTGCCATTATGATTTTTTTATGTCTATATCAATAGCATAATCATCTGCTGGATTGCCCTGCTGCAAATAAAATTGTGCAATACAGCTGCAGCAGCTAGTATTTTAATGGCTATTTCTGGATGCTTCACATCCAAATATTTTAGTTTTCAAAATTTTTATTTTTAATAAACCAAAAGCTTTCTCTATTGTGGAACGAACGCTTGATAATTTCCTATTGAATGTGTATTGTGCTTATGCTAGATAGCCATTATCCTGATAACGTATCATCAAATTTATTAGTAACGGATAAGCAAAGACTCCAATTATAGGTTTATCTTCAGGTAATAGCGGATTTTCATTTGTAAGTCTCATATAATGGGTTTAACCGGAGCATCATGCATTCTACCAGATTGTCCAACATTTATATCTATGAATTTTGCTGTGTCATCACATACCCCTATAATTTTATTTTTCATATACCGTATGTCCCCGGATTGAGTTTACAAGAGGAAAAAAAAATTATTTTTGATTTTACAAAAAAGTGCTAAAGGAATAAAATTTTTTGCTTAATTTCAAATGACCAAATCTGTAATTAGAATTTCAGTACCACTTATCTATGTTCTAAAAAATTTATTTTTTAATTTTTTCATCGCAGTACATCTATTATTTTTTAATGGTAGAAGCCTTGGACTTGAAAATGTCATACACTAATTTATTTGTCAAAAATAACTTCAAACTGTAATTCTGTAAGTTTTGGTGAAAATGTTAACGTTATCACAAAAAATATATTTAATACAATGTTACGGTATTGGGGAAAAGAGCTATCGTCGTATTACTGAAGAATTTAATACAAAATTTCCCGAAGTAACTGTTTCCCGCATGGGTATAAGGAAGTTGGTGAAAAAATTTTTGGAAACTGGTTCTGTTCTACATTTAAAGAAAAAGAAAATAGTACGTGATGAAGATGATGCTACTACAGTTTTAATTTTGGATTCGGTGCAAGATAATCCTAAACTTTCATTGCGGAGACGGGCGCTTCAACTGAATATGAGCAAATCCCATATTCAAAGAGTTTTGAAGGAACGTAAATTATACCCCTATAAACCGATTTTTAATCATACGTTAGAACCGGGAGATGATGAGAAGCGTCTTTATTTTTGCATGTGGATGGGAGGTGAAATAATGGAGAACCAAAATTTTCACAAAAGCATTGTATTTTCCGATAAAGCAACTTTTTCTAGCAATGGTACTGTTTCGTCACAACATGTTCGTTATTGGAGTGATACTAATCCTCACTTTAGAATTGCATCAAAACGTCAATACTTTGTTAAGGTAAACGTGTGGTGTGCTGTTTCTTATCATGGAATAATAGGGCCATATTTTTTTGATGCTAATGTAAATCAGCATAATTATTTGGAAATGTTGAGCAATTTTTTCTGGGATGGTTTAAGTGAACTCCCACTTGCTTATCGGCAGAGGATGTATTTTCAACAGAATGGTTGTCCGGCCCACCGTTCGCGCATCGTAGCTGCCTGGCTCAATCAAAAATTCGAAAATAATTGGATTGGCTGGAATGGTCCTGTTTTGTGGCCTCCAAGAAGCCCTGACTTAACTATTTTAGATTTTTATTTGTGGGGACGGTTAAAGCAACTAGTCTACATGGACAACTTGCCTAACAATGTGGAAGTATTAAAAAATCGCATTAGAGATGCTGTTGCATCCTTGACGCTTGAAGAAATTCGCAACAGTTACAAGGAACTGCGGCTTAGAGTCGAATTGTGTGCTGAAAGGGGTGGCGAATTAATAGAATAGTTTTAAACATTATTGTTTCTAGCCTAATTATTTTTTTATTGTTGTGATTGAAAATAAAAAATAAAAATTTGTAATTCGAAATAGGGATTTGACAGTTTCGTAATTCTAATTACAGATTTGGTCATTTGAAATTAAGCAAAAAATTTTATTCCTTTGGCACTTTTTTTGTAAAATCAAAAATAAAATTTTTTTTCCTCTTGTAAACTCAATCCGGGGACATACGGTAGTTCGTACCAAAAATATTGCCATTTACAGCAAACTTTCTAGAATTATGGAATGGTGCTGCTTTCTATTATAATAATCGATAGCATTCTATTCTGTTTGCTTTATTGGAATGTGACAACCATCAATCACACCAATAATACCAGGAATTCCTCGAGAGCGATTTTGGAAAGCCTTAAAATAAAACTCAGCAACATTCTAAAAAATGTCATGTTGAACTTATATTAATGGTATTCACCCATCAATTGGCAAATCAGATTCCCGATCTCATAAAAAATTTTGTGCCCCGATCTTTTTGGTAGGCTAAATCGGTCACTAGCCGCTAAAAAACTTTCGGGTTTGCTTTGTAACCACACAGAAAACATTTTCTTTTCTAAAGGTATACTTTTGTGATTTTCTTCACCGATATTCTTTATTTGGCTGACCAATATCTAAAAACGAATTACATAAGTGAAGTCTTAAATAACTGTGGCTTGTAGTTTAAGAACTAATGATTCCAGACTCTGTATAACAACACATTTACCTCAAATGTTTGACATTCTAAAATGTTCGGTAAATTGGAAACCTGTATGATTTGGCACCGTCACTTCAAAATAATTTAGGTTTCTTACAACCTCATTTTGGTTACGTTCTTGGGTGTCTCCATTATACGGTTCGGCCAAATCTAATACCGTCAACATTCAAGTCGTTTTCATTTAATATAAAACCCATTAAAAAATTATTTTCCATTTTACTTTTGATTGTTCGTAGCTTTTGATAGTGCAACTAAACACAAATGAAAATAACTGTTGGGGAAATCACAATGATTATTATATTTGATAGAATAACAAACTCACTCTCAATTTGTCAAACATTTAATACAGATATAGCGCGTGCTATGTTACAATGTCAACGATCACAATGAATATGTATGAAGTTATGGGATGTCTCGTTGCATGCATCTCAGGGGTCAGCTGGGCCGTCTGTTCTCATATTTGCTCGAAACATTCTTCGCGGCCTTGAAATCTCCAATTTCAACACTCTTCGGTAAGGGGCAGAGCCTGGCCATTCTTGCCGTCGGCTCCAGGATGTAAGCTTAAAATTCTACCCAACGGCCAATGTTGCGGTGGAGTTCTTTCATGATAACTATGTCGTTAACTTCTGGGAGGTTGTGCCTATCTTCTGTCTATTTAGCTTTCACTTGTAAAGTGTTCGGATAGTCTCTTCTACAGCGTTTCAAAAAGTGTTGGTATATTTGTTGTAGCTGTTCATACTGTTTCAAACGATTTGATTGAATGTTGGTGATCTATTTGAGGTATTGCTGTCATAGGGCTTCCAATTAAGAAGTGTCCTGGCGTGAGTATCGATAAATCGTTGGGGTCATTGGTAAAGGGGTAAAGAGGGCGGGAATTTAAGATGAATTCTATTTGACACAATAACGTCATAAAATTCTCAACAGTTAGAATGAGATTAGATACTACCTTTTTCAAATGAGTTTTCATGGATTTTACAGCTGCTTCGTGTAATCCACCAAAGTGAGGTGCCCGTGGTGGCATAAATTTTCATGATATAAAGTTTTCGGTTAAGAACTTAATCATGGATGTGTCCTTAGTATAGTTTATTAGCTTTTTGAAATCATTGTACAATTCCTTGCTAGCCGCAATGAATGTTTTTGCATTATCCGAATATAGATCGGCAGGGAAACCTTGTCTAGCAATAAATCTCTTTAGACAATTGAGAAATGTTGTGCATGTTAAGTCTGAAACCAATTCTAAATGAACAGTTTTGGAGCTGAAGCAAACAAACACACAAACATAAGACTATGAATTTTCTGTTCCGAAATTTGGTTTCTCTGACTAAAAAAGGACCAGCAAAGTCCAGTGCTGTATGTAAAAATGGACGTGAAGGCGTAGTTCGGCTTGTTGGCAATTCGGCCATTTGCAATTGAACATGTTTTGGCGAGTATTTAAAGAAGACAATGAACGACCGTAAAATACCTTTAACGGTTGTGCCCGAGATCGGCCAATAATTCTGTCGCACGGCAGACAATGATCCTTGTACGCCAGCATGAAAATGTTTATAGTGTTCGTATAGAATAATTCATCGTGTTAAAGGATGTTTCGGCAGTACAATTTGATGTTTTGCGTCATATGACATTTCAACGTTTTGAAGTCTACCACCTACTCGTAGTAAACCGAACTCATCAATGAATGGTGATAAAGACCTTAAAGTGCTAGTATTAGATACCTTGTTGTACCGTTCCAAGTGCTTAATATCTGTGTGAAACTCTTAGAAGTGTCGTCATAGCATTTTGCGTTTCCTCAGGTAAAAGTGGTCCGAGAATTTTTGATTTAGAGGAAACATGTGTTTTTTTGAAAACGCAAGATGTATGCAGTTATACGTTTTAATCTTTCTAGCGACGAATATCTATTGAATAAATCAACACATGAGGTCGAAGGTCGATGAGGTCGAGTGGCGATGACAGCTGGATTTTTCTTACCAATCGTTGCTTTTCGTAAGATGCTGAATTCTTGCTACTCTGTTAGCTACAAAGCTATTTAATCTCAACTGTTGAGTGTTCAACCAGTCGATAACAATAGATGAATCAGTGGGAAATAAGTTACCTTGTCAATAGGTGAATTAAACGATTTAATGACCACGTTGACAAGTTCCGCTAGCAGCAGTGCTCCACACAATTCTAATCTCGGCAAAGACAATTTCTTTATAGGTGCTACACGTGTCTTAAAACATAGAGTGCTGTTTTGATGTCATTAGATTCGTTGGCGCTTCGCACATACACAGCAGTGAAATGGCTTATGCCATTTCACTGCTATCACAAAATGCACAAAGTTGTATATTCAGGGGGTTTTTGCACAGAACTTGACGTGGTACGCTTACTTCGTTAATAGAATTCAATTGTGCTTCCAAACGAAACCAAGCTCCTTGAATGTAATCAGGAAGAATATCATCCCAATCTAGTTTGAGAGTCCAAAGCTGCTGTATGAATGATTTAGCTTTAATAACAAGCGGCGTTAACAGTCCTAAAGGATCGAAAATCCTTGGAACTGTTGATAATATTGTCCTTTTCGTCACTGCCTTGTATTCGTTTTTATGTTCAAATGTAAATCTGAATGTATCGTTGGAAGATAGTCAAACTACTCCGAGCGTTCGGTTGTCGTCCTTATCCTTGATCAGGTGTTTGTCGTTATCATCTTCTTGCACGCAAGCATTAAGTAGTTCGCTTGAGTTACTTCCCCATTTTCGCAAATTAAAACCTCTAACCATAAATATTTGAGTGATTTCGTTTTTCAGTTCGATAGCGTCATGTACAGTATCACTGCCTGTTATCAAATCATCGACATAAATTTCCTCCATTGTGGCACGAGCGGCAAGTGGATATTGATCCAAATTGCGTTCAGCGATATCTTTCAAACATCGCGTAGTTAAGAATGTGGCTGGCGCAGTGCCATATGTGACTGTACACAAGTGGTAACACTCAAGCAACGTTATATTTTCTAAATCTGATTAAAATATTGAATAATTCGCCTTGAAAATTAGGACCAACTAACAAAACATTATTCAGTGATAAGCCTGTGTCTGTTGGTGTTGATGCGTCAAATACAACTCTGAGTTTTGTTGTGGAACTAGAGGTTTTAAATACTAGGTGATGTGGAAACAACAGAAAACCGCGAAGGTAAGAAGGAATATTATATTCCTTCTTACCTTCGCAGTTTTCTGTTGTTTCCGGTGTTAAATCACAAATACGCTTCATGTGTCCCAAAGCCTCATATTTCGACATAAATCTTGAGTAAACCCTTTTCAAATGTTCATTTCGTTCTAATCTCAATTCTAATTTTTGAAAACGCGAAAGCGCCTCGCGCAAATTTTCTCCTAATTTATCACGATTTTCATTAAAGAGAAGAGCAAAAGTATAGCGTCCACTTCCATCCTGAGTTGTATTATCTAGAAAGTTATTTTCACATTTTATTTCATCCTTCGTAAATGATTTTTCTTCAGGATATTCATCGAATTTCCAAAATCGTTCTAATTGCTTATGCAAAACCGAGTTATTTTGAATGCTTAAGCTACAAGTAGATTTACTCTTTGTACCGTAATCCAGTCGTCCCAGTATTATTTTTTCGTTTTCTATTAGTTCGAAGAATATTTCCGCACCTATCAAGATGTCAATATCCTCAGGTCTTTGAAACTCTGGATCCGCCAAATGTATATCATGAGATATATTTAAATGTTCAATATTTAAGTGATAATAAAAGTGATCATCGGTATTCGTTCAGTAATTCTGTCTACGATTAAAAATGTCAAAAACGCTTCGTAATTTTTATGAGTAGATTTGATGGTTAGATCTACCAGTTTGTTTCCTGCTGAAGTAGTATCGTTCACACCGGCTATTGTTATCGTATTTATGTTACGATGTTTGAGTCCGGTTTTATCAAATAATTTTGTTGTTATATAATTACTATCGCTACCACTGTCTATAAGAGCGCGAGCTTGTACTAATTCTTCACGATGATTTTTTATGTAAATTATTGCAGTTGATGAGAACGTGAGTGCCTTTATTGAGCGCATGCGACGTACCTAATTGTTTTAGGTTGAATTTCTTGAATGTGTAAGAGTTTGATCTACATTGTTGTGCTGCATGTCGCGAACCTAAACAATTTGTACAAGTCTTAGAATCTTTTACAAATTTAAAACGTTCTTCCGGGTTTTTTCTTAAAAAGTTTTCACATTGATATATTGCAACAAATACAATCCAATTTCTTGGACGAGATGTTGGTGAAGGCTCTTGTTCTCTCCGAGAGTTTTTTAATTGTACCGCTGTTAAATATCGACTCTAACACTTGACATCTACCCTTTAAAAATCTAATAATCGTTAATCATAGGTAAATCGTTTCCCGTAGAAGATTGTTCCCAAAGTTTTCTAGTATTATAATCAAGTTTATTTGTTAATATATAAACTAATGGAACATCCCAATGTCCCACTGGCAGTCCTAAAGCGTTTAATGATCTAAAATGTTTTAAAAATTCATCGAGTAAATGACGCAGTGTCACTGAAGATTCACGAGTTACGTTTTGTAATTTGAATAGCGACCGCATGTGACTGTTTACAATAATTTTTTTGTTTTCGAAACGATCTTTCAATAAGTCTAAAGCTACGTTGTAATTATGTGAGGATATTTCTAATGCCTTAATTACTTCAGATGCAGAGCCCTTTAACGACAAGGATAGATACATAAATTTCTGAACGTCTGTTAGTTTTGTGTTGTTATTAACTAAAGTATTAAAAACATTGCGAAATTGAAACCAGTTTTCATAATTACCGTCAAATTCTGGCAAGTTTATAGTGGGTAATCGTACGTTATTTGTTTCAACTATACTCTGTTTTTTAATTCGGAGGAGCGTTTTAAAAATCTCGCGGTAAAAAGAAGTCTCGTTATTGGCCAATTATCGGCCACGTTGACACTAAAATTTAGAGTATTGACGGTTGAGTTGACAGGTTGAATCAGCTGATCAAAACTTACATTTTGTATAATTATCGTTACCGTTTGTTTTCCTTCATTAAATTTTCCAAAATATGTTCTTTCTAGAGCTAACTTAATATTTTAGATACGTTACACTTTTTTCGTAAGTTATTTTTCGATATGGATCAAGTACAAAGCACTTCTGGAACGCAAATATCACCGATACGAAAACGAAATTATTTAGGCTTGGGGCACTTGTCTGAGTTTGAGAAACAAAATATATTTAAGAAACTTCGAAACGATAAACCTCAAATGAAGACGACTGTCATCGTAGCAAAAATAGCATGCGTTCTAGGTTAGTAAATAATCTGTATTCGTACGTATGTAGGTACTATATGCTAACTTACTTTCAGTAGTGGCAAAATCGACAATTTAACCTACAATCAATGATTATAAACAGAATGGTCAAATTATTCCACCAAAACAAAGTTCAGGAAGGCATTCCTTAATTGACGAATACGACGAAGGTGTCAAGAAATCCGTACGGCAAATAGTACACAGCTCTTTTTTTTTATAAAAATGAACTTCCTACGCTTAATAAAGTGCTAAATGATATAATACAACGCGATGATTTGCCACAGATCAGTTCAACTCTGTATAAATTCATGAAACACATAAATTTCAGGTCAGTGGGTATTTTAATTATTATATAGACAGTTTTACTTGTTCATGTTGTTACATGCAAATGCATATTACAATATAAGTGAAATAATATTATGTATTGCTGCAGATATATGACCAGAGATAGAAAAAGTGTTCTTATAGAACGTGATGATATAGTTAGATGGAGACGCAGGTATTTAATAACCATACAAAACTACAGATGTCAAAATCGTCCAATCTATTACTTGGATGAAACATGGTTAAACAAAGGACATACAAAGCAAAAATTTTGGATAGATAATACTATACAGAACCGATGACAGGCATTTAATGAAGGCTTAACTACAGGACTGCGGAATCCTGTAGGAAAAGGAAGACGACATAATTTTACATATAGGTTCTGAAGCTGGATTTGTAGAGAATGGTCTTTTACTTTTTGAAGGAAAAAAACTGCAGATTACCATGAAGAAATGAATGCTAATGTGTTTGAAGAGTGGTTTAGTCAAATTTTAACAGTATTACCAGACAATGCTGTTATAATCATGGGTAATGCTACATATCACAGTCGTAAAATTGAGAAAATCCCCACAACAACATCAAAGAAACAAGATATGCAAGCTTGGCTGACATCCAAAAATATTCATTATGATCCAACAATGGTTCGATCTGAATTACTTAACTTGATCCGTATTAACAAAGATAAATATAATGCATATGTCACAGATGAGATGGCTAAAAGTCAAAATAAAACTGTGTTAAGGTTACCTCCTTATCACTGCGAACTAAACCCTATTGAGTTAGTGGGCTCAAATAAAAAATGAGGTTGCAGTAAAAAATACCACGTTTAAACTGGGACATGTAAAAGAACTTTTATTGCAAGCCATTCAAGATATTACCGCAGACAAATGGAAAAAGTGCGTGGAACATGTTGTAAAGGAAGAAGTAAGAATGAGTGAATTGGATGGTCTAATCGATAATATAATTGAACCTTTTATTATATCCGTTGGTAATGATAGCAGCGAAAATGAAAATCGGTCGTCCAGTGATACAGAATAAAGTTCTGCTTGTCATTTATATTATTTTATAAATAAATACTTTGAACTATAATGTATTCTGTTTATAAATAAAGCAATAAAATTAAATAATAGCTGCATAATGTATTAATTTCTCTAATATCGATCAGAAAAGAATTACGTAGTAATGCAAAAATCTGTTTAGTGTTTATAATTTCATAAAACAATCAAAAAATGAAATCAAAACTCACTTTTGATTATTGTAGATTTTAAAATAATAGATATTTATGTATTAAGGGAATAAACGACAGTTTTAATCCCGAGACAGTAAGTAATGCCTGAGCGACCGAAGGGAGCGAGGGCATTTTCTGTTGAGGGATTATAGACGTTTATTCCCGAATTACATACAAAACTTTTCTCCCGACCTTAAATGTAATAATTTATTTCATTATTAGTTTGACAGTTGATTGATAGATTGATCTGATGTCATTCAATTAAGTTGGTTTGTCATGAAAATGTGCATAGTTTCTGGAAACGAGTTTGTTTGTGTCTTATTTTTTTCCAAAAAACGCGGTCCGTTTAAGTTATTGTGCAAAAATGAATATTAATGGCAGTGAAGGAGATAATTTTTGCACAAGCACTACTGTAAGCAACCGCCAAGTTAAGATATCAGATGATTGTCCTTATATAAATATTGTAACCTCATCTAATGTTACTATTACGATTACAAAATAAAGATTGATATATTTAAATGCTTCGTCAATCTGACAGTTAAATTAATTTTGACTTAAATAAATGAACCAAAAGTCATTCACTACAGTATTCACTTTATTCCCTAGGGAAAATCGAATATATTATTCCCTAGAGAATAAAGTAGTCTAATATATGTCAATTGTCAGATGTATAAGATGACACTTTATTCTCGGTCGGGAGAAAAGTAAATAGTAATTTAGATAATATTATATTTTAATAAACATCATTAACCTATATTTCAATTCTACTGTCAAAATAAGCAACTACAAATTACATGGTGTAAAATTGTCTTTTCAATTTACTTCTCCGAATTAAAAAACAGAGTTTACATTGTTAAAATCAAGCATTTGAATATTGTTTGGTTCGCTTAACTGAACGCTTGCCGCTGAACCCGAAATGGTATCGACCGAATCAGACGCTTTTAACAATTGCTTAGCCAACGCTATCGCCTTATAAGTTTTCAAATTCTTCTCGTTCTTTTTCATTGTTGTCGTTATCTAAACCCGAGATTTCAATATCGTCTTGTAAAGCGTCAAAATCTTTAAGTAATCGCACATGATTTTCTAACCTAGATTGACATTCCGTTTGATTTGATTCATCATATTTTGAGAGAAAATTCATAAATCTTGTTATAGAGGCCTTTAGCACACCTCTTTTGCGTATTAAATGTTGAGAATCTTGTTTGTTTTAGCTTGCAGTTAGCAAGGCAATCACAATGATTGGACGCACAATGCGCTTACAATAGTTTGTCAGATAATGTGAATTTTACGAGAGTTCATAAACTGAATGACATTGTGTTTACAAGGAAGGATAATTACAGTGAAAGTAAAGGATACAGTGGTTTGTCGAATTGGATCTTGAGCACGCTTGTTCAATCTTCAACTCTTACTCTTGCGATCTTCTCAATAACAAGAGATGCGGGTCGAAGGACCAGAAGTATTGGAGAAATCACAATGATTATTATATTTGATAGAATAACAAACTCATTCTCAATTTGTCAAACATTTAATAGATATAGCGCGTACTATGTTACAATGTCAACGGTCACAATGAATATGTATGAAGTTATGGTTATATATTTATGCATGTCTGGTTGCACGCATCTCAGGGGTCAGCTGGGCCGCCTGTTCCCATATTTGCTCCAACAATAACCAATCAATAAACCAATATGTAACGCCGACGTTTGATTGTCAAGCAGAGCGTTCACTAACAAGTATTGCCAGTGCAAGCTGATTGCGCAAGCAGGGCCAAGCGGCTATTTTCTAGTGACCGCGGCCATTCATAAGTAATAGAGATAGCCCTGTGGTGGGAAACTTAAATAAGAAAATTTACTCTTTCAAGCCGGCGTTCCGGCAACTTATTAACAAAATCTACGATGAGTTAGTCGACGAACTGGCCAAGGAAGGTATTAATAGGAACTTCATAGGATCAGAACCTGTATTTGGAATCGCTAAGGATTCTGCTGAAGGGAGATCTGGTTATGGCTAGAAAGAGAACATAAAAAGTGGAGGCTAACGGAAGGTCAACTCCATACTAAAACACTACTAAGGGAGCTGAACGCTAGGTATTCAGGCAACCTGATTCGTAGTAACAAATAAGAAATTAAAATTATTACCGAGTTAATAACCGGACATTGTTCTTTAAGGAAGCATATGTACAGTATGGGCTTGGTTAGTGAGCCCTGATGTAGGAAATGTGTAAAACAGGAGGAACTCAGACAGAAACACTTCGGAAAAGATATATTGGATCGTATGAGGGTATTCAAACTTTCTCTGAGGAGGATAGTGGCTTTTATCGAGGACACAAGACTAACAGAGTGGAACTGAGAGATGTACAAAAAGCACTGTGCTCAAGTGTCTGAACGTGCTGGCGCCTACCCCCAAAAATTAGAAGAAAGTCTAAAAGGAGCGTCGGAAAAAAAGGACCAATCACCACAAATGAAAGACTAAAAGACAAGGGAAAAGAGAAAAAGGAACGTTAATGTATAAGACAAGCATGTGTTACACACAGGCAATGTTTGAAATATATTGTTTATATAAAATATGTCATAAGGTTTGATCTAAAAAACTACTATAATGAAATAATAAATATACATAGAGAACAGTTAGATATAAGTAAAGCTAGACTAGAAGAAAGTAAGAAGAGAGAACTCTTGGAAAAATTTTGTGATCCATAAATGTATCTGTATTGTTAGATATTGATTCATTTCTGATATTGCAGTGATACCACTATCAAACTTGTAATACTGTTAAGCTTTTAATTAAAATATTGCTAAAGACGAATAAAGCTTTTTTTTCTATAAACGAAACGAGTTTTTCATTATTGCTTTTAGTTTTTATTAACACAGACAAAATAAAACAATTTCAAGTCACATAAATACAGGGGTCGGCATAAGTCAGGCAACAAATTTGCATTAAAAGAAAAAAATGCAGCGTCAAAATAAATTTATTCAAAGAAATTACAAAAGGGATTCGAAAAAGGGTTACTGTAAGTGTTCAAATTGATGGCCATCTTGATTAATGCATTTACTGCAACGTTTCTCAACGGTGAGGCAGGTCCGGCGAAGCACGTCAAGCTGTCCGCGAAAATTTTCTAATTCTTCTTCAATTGCAGTTCGGAAGTCGGGAAGGGTACGTGGTCCTCTTGCAAAAACGCGGTCGTGGGGCCTTGAGAAGGCCCCACAGGAAGAAATCACAGGGTGTCAGGTCACATGACCGTGCGGGCCACTCAACGATTCCTCGTCTGCCTATCCATTCTCCAAAATGAACATTAAGGTACTCCCGCACACATAACGCGTAGTGCGGCGAAGCTCCATCCTGCATGAAATGACGGATGTTCGCGAGTGTTGGATCGTTGTCCATTTGCCCACGTAAATCTTCGAGCATTTCCAGATAACTTTGGCCCGTCACGTAACCCTCAAAAAAGTACGGACCCACGAGACCTCCCGCATGGATACCTGCCCACACACACACCCCAGGCAGGTTTAATTCTTCTTCAATGAAGACGTGAGGATTGTGGTCGTTCCAGTACACGCAGTTATGTCGATTGACCGTACCGTTCAGTTTGAAGGTTGCTTCATCCGACCACAAAATGGAACGCTGGAACTGCGGCTCATCCTGACTGCATCCGAGGTACCACTCGCAAAATTCCAATCTGCGATCGAAATCATCCTCGTGAAGTGCGTGGAGGAGACGCGGACGGTAAACTCGATAGTGCATGCGTTTCAGCATTCGTCGTAAAGAACGATCGGATATTTAAAGTTCTCCCGATAGCCGCACTGCAGATTGGTTCGGCTGCTCGACAAACGCCAGCGCCACTGTTTCCATATTTTCGTTAGTTGTTACAGATACCGGTCGTCCAGAACGCGGCGCGTCGGCAACAGAGCCCGTTTTTAAGAATTTCTGGTACATCTTCCACACTGTTGAACGATTTGGTAGCGGCGAGTTCGGAAATTCTTGTTGAAATTCGGTAAACATACTTTCGAAATCCGCGTTCGTACGAAGATACGACGTAACAAAAAAAACTCTTTCTTGAAGCGTGAACTTGTATCGGTTATTCATTCGTCTACTCGACGAGCACGTGTTATCATGACAACTGTCTGAAGCACGAACATGCTTCGTTTTAATCTTTTTCGACAGCGTGGCCAGACTTATGAGCGTTGTCGGACTTATGCCGATTTTTCGAGAGCGTTGCCTGACTTATGCCGACCTTTGTATTGTTCACGTATCTATTTTCATATAGTAAAGTTGCTAAATAGTTTCTGTAATTATCTCCTACAACATAATTCTTGATATCTGCATATACATCTCCATCAATGGGTTCATTATCATCTAGAATTTTGTACTCATCCGCATTACCCAGAGCAACATTATGTAAAACCATGCCCAAATTAAATGGCATATTGTATCAATATCCAACAGCTTGATGTGATAAAGAATACGGAAAAGGTGTGTTCTATTCAAACACTCGAACACAACAGTGGCTCAATTTATGGTTAAAGTATTTTTGAATTTCAACAAATTTCCAAAATCCTTATATGGTGCAATCATTAAAGACCGGACACATCGGGCTGAAATGGACGTCATTACGACGGACGATATAAATAGTCTACAACATCTGTAAGCACGTCACCTAGTTGTTGAATAGCTATTTAACAACTGCTATAGCTGAACTGCTGAATAATGCTAAAGCATTATTCATTCGGTTAACTGCACATCTATTTTTTGTGTGCGGTTAACCGAATGAATACTGCTATTCAATAAGTGCGTGATGTACTTACAGATGTTGTAGACTATTTATATCGTCCGTCGTAATGACGTCATTTCAGCCTGATGTGTCAGGTCTCTAGTAATCATGTTCCTGACGCATGGATATGCTGTGTCGGACAAAATGAATCTTCTGCCACATTTCGTTGCTAAAATTTCACACAAACTTGAATTCTAGCATCGTGTACTGATCCTGGATATCCGATGAAAACATCTATTATTCTTCGTTGAGAATAGCAAACCGCTTGCATCTGTAACAAAATAAATATATTATACAAATCTAATTTTTAAGAATATTTTAAACTGCTATTTCAACAGAACTAAAATATGGCAATAGTGTTTGATACATTATTTCGTTGGTATTGTAATGACTCATCCGATGACGCGAGGCGCGTCATCCCTCTGGACGTTTTCTCGACAGATTTGGAGCATTCTAGAAAAGACGTTCCCATTCATATATAAGCCGTCGAGGAAGGGATGTTGGGATTCATTGAATCCTAGAGTCTCGCGCAGTACACATAAATATAGATACATAAATATAAATACACAAATGTACTTATTATTGTTAATAGTTAGTTTTATATTGTCATACGTTTCAATATTAATATAGTGTGTGTCTAAAGTTATTGTTAGTTTTATTTAAGAACCAGAAAAGACAAACTTTACAGTGGTATTCAGGTGTGGAATAATTAATAAATAATAAACTAAGTAGACAATTAAGTGTTAATTACGTATTCGATTAAATAAATATACAGTGCGGAAAGACGTTCTTTTAAATATCGTGATGGTCAACAGAATGAAACTGACGGAATTAAAAGTGTCCGAGTTAAAACGAGAATTAGAAGAGAGGGATGAGGATACAACTGGCAAAAAGTCGATCCTCCAGCAACGGCTTCGCAATGTGTTGATCCAAGAAGGCGAGGATCCAGAGAATTATGTCTTTCAAGTTCTAGGCGGAGATGCTGACGTGAATTCGCTGTTTATGAAAATGGAACAACAAATAATAGATTCACAAACTAAAATGGAGCAGAAAAGCCTGGAAACTTCTGGAAATTTAGCGAAAACTAGAACAAATGGAACAGAACAACCTGGATAGTGCGAAAAATATGGAACAACGATTAATAGAGAATGCAACAAATGGAGCAAAAGAATCTGGATAGTGCGAAAAATTTGGGACAGCGTCTAATAGATTCACAAACTCAAATGCAACAAATGGAACAAAGAAACCTAGAAACAGCTAGAATCTTCGAGAAAAATCTGGAAAAGAAATTACTAGAAAATTCTAGAAACTTCGAAAAAAGTCTGGAACAAGTGGAGAAAGTTCTAGAACAGCGATTAGCGTAAAAATCAGAAGCGTTAAAAGAAGAGGTTTCATAGCTGTAGAAGAGAAAATTGGAGAACATTCTAGACTTTAGAGGCAATAATGATTGAGATGAAATTACCCGCTACCACGGGTCATTCTGTTCCCAAGCAGGTCACCGAAGAAGTCATACCGCGGCCCATCGAAATAAAAGAAGAACTTGTGGCTATTTCAAAGACCAGAATCAAGCCACCAACCTTTGATGGAAAGACGTCATGGGCAACTTACCTGGCGCAATTCGAAGCAGCCGCAGAAGCAAACGCATGGTCTTCTGCCGAGAAGGCGACTGCTTTAGTCATAGCATTGAGGGGTGATGCTAGTGATATTTTGCAGACATTGCCTCCTGAGGAACGTAAAGATTATTCTCAACTCCATTAAACGCTTGGAGATGAGATATGGCCATGCGCATTTGGAGCAAGTATACCATACCCAACTGAAGAATCGATCACAGAAGAAAGGCGAGAATCTTCAGGAATTTGAGGCAGATATTGCTCGTCTAGTTCGACTTGCATATCCGATGGCGCCAGATAATTTCATGGAACACCTAGCGGTCCAGACGATCATAGATGGTCTACAGGATATTGAACGCAGCAAGCATTGAGGTTGGCACGACCGAAAACTTCGATCGATGCTTTGGCGTACGCACTTGAGTTTGAGACTGCAAAACAAGCCTCTCGGAACCATGCTCGTGGCTGTTCTGTCGACGAACAGGAAAATGAGGAGTTCATGGAGCAGGTGGTTAGTCAAGTCCTAAATCAGATCAAATCAAATAAAAGTGCGCGGCCCTGCGGGAATTGTAGAAGAAACGGTCACATTCAGAATAAATGTGGTAAAAAGACCAAGAAAGAATCCGCTGAGAATCCGAAAGTCCCAAGGACTGCCCCAATCGCATCCTTACAACATCAAACCAATGGCCTGTATGTGGATGCTATTATGGAAAGAAGGACCTATGCTTGCTTGCTAGATACTGGATCGACGAAAACCATTGTACGACTCGATTTAATATCCAGGAATAAAGAATTACTTTCTAGCAAATGGAGACTTAGGACAGCTACTGGAGAAGCAGCTTCTGTGGAAGGTGAAGTAGATGTCAATTTTATCATAGGTCCAACATCAATCCGACATCGTTTTCTGGTAGCCGACATAGAAGAACAAATAATCTTGGGATTAGACATCATGAACACCTACGGCTTCCTGTTAAACATGAAAGGCACTTTAAAAATACATAATGAGGAATTGTTTCTTCATGGGAAAGATTGTGGAAATGTACAAGTAATTACTGCAGAGAATGTTGTTCTGGATGCAAGAAGTGAGACATTTTTGATGGCGTGTATGGAAGGTGATTATTTGGACGGAAATGTTACAATGTTGGAACCAAAGGCTGATGCTGACGAGGTGGGCCGAGGAATAGTAGTTGCCAAAATGCTGGTTAAGACGCAGAAGACTGTACCGATAAGGGTAATGAATGTGAACCATTACCATGTTTCATTGAAGAAGGGTACTATTCTGGGGTGGTGTTCGCCAGTGTCGGCCGTCATTCATCGCATAGAGGCGAAGAAGAATGGATTCGTGCAGGTTCCTGAGAAATTGTCCAAGATAATCGACTCCGCCTGTCAAGGATTGAGCAAGAAGGAACAAAGCCAAGTTAAGGATTTAATCAAACATTATGAAGACGTCTTTGAAACTGAAACTGGTACAAAAGGAAGAACCAATATTGTAATGCACAAAATAAATACCAGCGATGCAAGTCCAATTCGACAAGGACCAAGGAGGTTACCTCTGGCAAAACGTGAGGAAGCCAAGCAAATTATACAAGATATGGAGGGCCAAGGAGTAATTGAACCATCGAATAGTCCATGGGCTTCACCAGTGGTCCTTGTCAGGAAGAAGGATGGATCTACCAGATTCTGTGTGGACTATCGTCGTTTGAATAGTTTGACCAAAAAGGACAGCTATCCTCTCCCAAGAATAGACGATACGCTAGACACCTTGGCAGGAGCAAAATGGTTCTCCACTCTCGACTTAAAGAGCGGTTATTGGCAAGTGGGAATGGATCCCAATGACAAAGAGAAGACTGCCTTCAGTTTAGGTACAGGACTCTGGCAATTTACAGTCATGCCATTTAGACTGTGTAACGCCCCAGCTACTTTTGAGCGATTCATGGACACTGTACTGAGGGGACTGCCTTGGAACACCTGCCTGGTATATCTCGATGATGTGATTGTGGTAGGGAAGACCTATGAAGATCACATGAAAAATTTGGAAGTAGTATTCCAGAGGTTGAGAGATGCCAACCTGAGATTAAGTCCAAAGAAGTGTCACCTTTTCCGCAAGGAGGTAAATTACCTTGGACATGTGGTTTCCGGAAAAGGAATTGCTGTGGATCCAGAAAAAGTAAAAGCTGTGGAAAAATGGCCGGTACCCAAAGACAAACATCAGCTAAGAAGCTTTTTGGGATTATGCACATATTATCGACGCTACGTTCCTGGATTCTCCAACATTGCAAAACCACTTACTCGCCTAACAGAAAATCGAGCATTCATTTGGAACAACGAATGCCAAGCGGCCTTTGAGTTGTTAAAAGGTACATTGATCAGTGCACCTGTTTTAAACTATCCACTGCCATCTGGGAGGTTTGTTCTGGATACGAATGCCAGTAACGTCGGGATTGGTGGCGTGCTCTCGCAAATCCAAGATGGACAAGAAAAGGTCATTGGATACTTCAGCAAGACCCTGTCCAAACCGGAGAGGAACTACTGCGTAACCAGTTCCAGGAAGTTCCTGATCCGCACTGATCACGCCGCCTTAAAGTGGCTCTTGCAATTTAAGAATCCAGAGGGTCAAGTAGCTAGATGGATTGAGAGGCTACAGGTGTATGACTTTGTCATCGAACACAGAGCAGGCCTCAAACATCAAAATGCAGATGCCCTTTCCAGAAGGCCCTGTCCAGAAGACTGTCGATATTGCAACAGAATCGAAGACAAATCGGCCAACGCTCTTCGAACCACCGTGGTTGATGACCAATGGCAACCTGACAATTTGCGCGCAGATCAGGAAGCTGATCCGGATCTTGCAGTCCTCAGGGCTTGGAAGAGAAATGGGCAAAGACCAACCTGGCAAGAAATTATTCCCCATTCACGAGAATTGAAGTCATACTGGGCACAATGGGATTCCTTAACCATGGAAGACGATCTCCTGAGACGTGAGGTCGAAAATCACGATGGAAGTGAGCGCAAGATGCAACTGGTGGTTCCCAAGAAAAGAATACCAGAGGTATTGCGAGAACTCCATAATGGTGCTTCTGGTGGACATTTTGGAGTCCATAAAACACTGGAGAAGGTGCGCCAGAGATTTTACTGGGTGAATTGTTCACGAGATGTGAAAGAATGGTGCCGAAAGTGTGCTAATTGCGCCGGAAGCAATGGTCCCCAGAGGCGTCGACGTGCACCCATGCGCCAATACAATGTAGGAAGCCCATTTGAAAGGACCGCCATAGATGCCGCCGGCCCTTTTCCAGAAAGCGACAAAGGAAATAAATACATAATAGTGGTCATGGATTACTTTACCAAATGGGTTGAAGCATATGCTCTACCAAACCAAGAAGCTGGAACTGTAGCAGACGTGATTGTGAAGGAGTTCGTCAGCCGTTTTGGTGTACCCTTGGAACTTCATTCCGATCAAGGGCGAAATTTTGAGTCCAGTCTATTCGAAAAGATGTGTGGACTTTTGGGCATACGGAAGACGAGAACAACTCCCTTGCATCCACAATCAGATGGGATGGTAGAGCGAATGAACACGACCATGATCAGACACTTATCCAAAGTGGTCTCCGAACACCAGAGAGATTGGGACGAACATTTACCATTATTTCTAATGGCGTATCGGGCCTCCGTTCAAGAGACAACTGGCCAATCACCAGCAAACGTGCTATTCGGGAGGGAACTCCGATTGCCCTGTGATTTAAAGTTTGGGAGCAAGCCTGGTGAAGATCTTGCCGGAGAAGATTATGTCAGCACGCTCAGACGACGACTAGATAATATCCATGAATAAATCAGACATAATATCCAAGATGCTAGTGACAGAATGAAGGCGATCGGGTTTGGTTATATAATCCGCAACGCCGACGGGGCCTATCTCCAAAACTTCCAAAGAATTGGGAGGGGCCATACGAGGTGTTGAAGTGGATCAACGATGTAATATACCGCATCAGGCGAACACCTCACACTAAGCCAAGAGTCGTACATTTTAATCGATTAGCCCCATGCTCTGGAGACAATAATGACGAAACCGTTGACTTGCGCCGATTGGATAGCCAATACCATGAACTAACCTTCGAAGACTTTATGGAAAAATATTCTGGTTCAAGAAAAGCTCGATTTGGGGTAACCATCGAGAAACAGCAAGATTTGTTTACGGTGCCGCCCGACTACGCGCTTGCTCATTGCGTGGCCCGAGATCTACGAATGGCCAAAGGAATTGCCTGGGAATTTAAAGAGAGATTTGGCAGAATCGGAAAACTAAGGCAGCAGGGACCAGCAATTGGGCAGAGTCTCCAAATAATAAATGAAGGACAGCCCATATTTTATTTGGTCACGAAAGAACTGTCGAGCCTGAAGCCAACCTATCGTGCCTTATGGGAGGCCCTGGCCCACTTACGCGAACAAATGTTACAAGACATTCTGAAATTGGCAGTTCCAAAATTGGGTTGTGGATTGGACCGCATGGACTGGAGAATTGTAAGGAGCATGTTGGAAGTAATCTTCCGACAGACTGGTATGGAAATTCTGGTATGCAGTTACCAGCTTGAATATTCCTGTCCATCCAGGCAAGAGAAGACCGTGAACTGTTATTTCGATATGACGTCGCAATGTAACAAAGGCCCTACCTGTCGATTTCGTCATCGTTCGAGGAGACCAAAGCATGACATGTTTCGGGACGAAACTTCATTTTTAAGAAGGGGGCAATGTAATGACTCATCCGATGACGCGAGGCGCGTCATCCCTCTGGACGTTTTCTCGACAGATTTGGAGCATTCTAAAAAAGACGTTCCCATTCATATATAAGCCGTCGAGGAAGGGATGTTGGGATTCATTGAATCCTAGAGTCTCGCGCAGTACACATAAATATAGATACATAAATATAAATACATAAATGTACTTATTATTGTTAATAGTTAGTTTTATATTGTCATACGTTTCAGTATTAATATAGTGTGTGTCTAAAGTTATTGTTAGTTTTATTTAAGAACCCGAAAAGCAAACTTTACAATATGTTCACCTGTATAGAAAAATTATATTTTCTGTTGTAATAAGAGTCAGGATCATTCTTGGGTTTATCAATTTTAAAATGAACACTACCAACACACTCAATTACACTTTCAATAAAACCCGTTGCAGCAAAATCATTACTTGTTTGCCCTTGTTCTTCTTCGGTTGGTCATTTTATTATTGTGGGACTCAGATTGCTGAGAAAACGAGATACGTTAAATATTAATAGATGCAACGTACTGATTGCAATGTTGAAACGATCTGCCACGTCTCTAAATCCGGTGGCTTCGTGGCCGGCGTACCAACAAAATATCCATAGTGATATTCTTTCAAACGCGGTTTCTGTCTTTGGGTACCAATCAGCAAAATTGTCAATTCATTAATAATTTCACGACCCACTTTAAAATGTTCCTTCAATTCTGCTTCGGTGTAATTGGGCAGTACATTTTGTAGATATAACTCGTTATTTTGATGATGCTGGTATAATTCCGCAAATAGGTGATTTGCACCGGCCTCGTACTCTTCGGAGCTGCTCCTACTGCAGGCTGTTAGAAATAGAAATTCCTGCAAAAGAAAGAAAGTGTTTCTATTAAATCATCTACAAATATGAGTACATATAACGTTTACTTTTAATTTATTTGCTTTTGCCATGGTTTGATGTAAAAGTAAATTAATGCACTCAAATAGGTATTTCACTTCAAATTGTTTCTTATTAAGATTGTGTTTGTCAGACTTGTAGACCAACTTCTTACCAACATTCAAAAATGTCAAAAAACAAAAACAGTGCGCACGCCTTGAACTAGTAATTCTGAACCGGTACGCGCTAGGGACCAAGAACTGCTAGAACAGTTCTAGAAATCGTTACGAATTAATTCTTGCAACAAGCAAAGCATATACATAATTAAAAGTTCAGAACTTGTTCATCTGTAACCAAAACACTAAATAGCTAGTACGATTACGCAGTAGTTCTGGAACTCTTCTGAATTGCGAACCAAAACAAACCTATATTTTATCAACTTGCAGCTTTTTACAAATCAATATTGTGAAACTGACGGAACGACATTTTTGCTCACTGTATTTCGAAATTTTCTAAAATATTCTGTGTCCTCTTTTATTGAAATAAATAACATTTTTCCATTAGAGATTTTCATTTTCCTTTCGAACTGTAGAGATGATTCCTTAATCTATTGTGGAAGTAACAGTTAAATAGTTGAAGATAACTGTATTGGCTAGCCATTGTGTATGTTCCACAACTGCAATGTTGGTTCTTTTGTTGTGAGATTTGTAAATTGTATTTATGTATATTTTGACCATGCTTTAAATCATGAAATAATATTCCTAATAAATATAAAACTAAAAAATTACCTCGGTCAGTTCTTGTTGAAAAGTTGTGTTGGTGTACAGTGTATTTTGTTAAACTCATTTTGCTGCCCTAATGTCAGAATTAAAAAATGTTTTTCATCTAATGTTAAAATTTTCATATCCTAAAATTACTACATATATACCAAACCATATCTATTAGTTTTACGGTTTCGAAAATTATGCCTGATCGTATCTTTGTTTCCATTTCTTCAGATAACACAAGTTTTACATCTTTTATTGCTGCAAGTATTCTAAAACAAAACTACTTTTTAATGTTAGAACTATTAAAAGTAAATTATTAGTTAGTATTGATACAGCCTTACCTTTAAAATATGTTATTTGTTTTAACTGCTGAATGATTACAAATTAAGTAACAGACTAAACGAACACTTTTCAAAACAATAAAATAAATTAAAACAAGTCAAAAACCTAATTATTAATATGGCACAGTTCATTCGCTTTACTTAGGCGAATTCCGGCGCATGCTGATATCTGCTTCGATCACATTCGGGTTATGCGAATGATAAACACAAAGTTAACAGAGGTATTGGTATCACGCAGTAAAAATAAATTCGTACACACATATAATCGGACTACTAATAATTACTATATTATCACTTTAATTTTTTGGGGAGTTCTGGCATAATACAATTCAACCAACCCAGTAAAATTGATCTAATGCGCATTCATCCTTCTTGCCTACATATAACGAACCGACTGTATATTTGTTAAATACTAAAATAAGGACTGATATTTCTCATGGATAACTCCGAAGAAAAATTTAATGACTCACCTTACTTAGCAATAGAGCACAACAAATTACTGATAACTAGACTCGGCAAAGAGGGGCAATTTCCAGTGCTGTGTCGAGACCAACGTAGAGGGGAGAAGCGCGCAGCACGGAAACTCAAGCGTCCGTATCAAAGCACACTTGTTCAGTATTAATCCACTGGTCGTTGTGAGTGAATGTCAGTACACATACACATATTTAGAAAATGTCGCATTTAGGTACGTTTCGGAAACAGCGTATTTCGAAGAAACTAGAAAACGTAATAGCGAGTATGCCGGATTTAGAATACGAAGGCGATAGAATTAAATGTGTAAGGTGCGATGACTATTTGACGTGTACCAGCAGGTGGAAGTGTGAACGCCTGCTAAAAAGTACAAAACACTGTTCTGCAATCCGTGGCAAACGATATAGCGAACAATTAACATATGATATAGGTGTTTGTTTTATTATATGTAATCTACCGTTCACTTTGCTAGAGACCAAAAAGCATTTGTCTCCTTCTGGAGCAAATATTCGGATTATACATTACCAAGTCGAACATCGATAAGAAACGTTATGCCATCTGCTCGTGCCTATGTTGCAAGAGGAATTAAAGCAGAATTGAAATATAAAAAATTGTGGTTATGTGTGGATGAAACAACCAATCGGCAAAAAAATTCTGTGGTGAATGCGATGGTACGCACAATGGAAGAATTTGAACAGTCATCCTCTATATTATTTGCTTCCAAAAGAGTTGCAAAATGTACTAGCGATGAAATTTTAAAAGTGGTGTTGAGCAGCGCATTGAACAAATTTGTAACATGTAAAATCCATGCTTTAAACCTTGTGGCGCAATTGATACCTAAATGTCCTGTGTCCAAAAGTGCCTGAACTACCACAGCAGATTACTACGCGTTGGGGAACATGGCTGCGTTTTACTATTGTGAACATTTTGATGATGTAAAGAAGATAGTTTTACAATTCGATCCGAGACACGCAGAAGCTATCAAGAAAAGCCAGAAAATGTTTCCAAGATAGTCAGATAGATTTCAAGATAGTAAAAAGGGATTTAGAAACTATTCGCAAGAACTACTATGGACTAGCGGAGGAAATTGAAAAATACAAATTGATTCAATGTCGTTTGTGGATTCTGTTCAAATTGTGGATGATGTTCACTCACATTTATGTGCGGCGGAAGGCGAAAAAAATGAGTGTAGTACGAAAATTTGAAAGTGTTATTACAAGGATTCAGATTTTCTAATACTAAGACAAATATGTGAAGGTGCGTCGAAAGATCCATTAAATTGTCACAAGGATTACTTTAAATTTGCAAATATAACATCACTCGATGTGGAACGGTCGTTTTCATCATTGAAAAATATTTATTCCGCACGCCTTACTCATTTCACTGAAACAAGTGTGGAAACGTATTTAATGATTCAAATATTTAATAGATGCCACCCAGTTTATGATTTCATGGAAGATTTTAAAACAGTAAGTGTTTCAGCATGTTATATAATATACGAGGGAAGATCAGTAAGTACCCGTGTTTGAAGACAGGTGGCGCTGCTGAGGGAAGTTGGCATTACCGTCGTGTACTACCATCTGTCAGACAACACCATAATAAATTTCAGACTGATTCATAGGTTAGTTTTTATTTGGCAGCCAGTTGTATCACACGTGTTTCTCGATAAAATGCTCGATTGCTTACGGTGGACAACAAGCGGATACGGTTGTCAATGTCGAAGCAGTGTTTGGACCTCTTTAAGAGAAATTCGCAGGAGTTTTTGCGTCGAGTCGTCACCGTTGATGAAACCTGGATCCATTATTATACGCCAGAGTCCAAGCGACAGTCAAAACAATGGATTTTTCGGGGTGAATCTGCTCCGAAGAAGGCAAAGACGGTCCCATCGGCCGGAAAGGTCATGGCCACGATTTTTTGGGATTCCAACGGAATAATCCTCATGGACTTTT
Source organism: Melolontha melolontha (assembly GCA_935421215.2). Lineage (NCBI taxonomy): Eukaryota > Metazoa > Arthropoda > Insecta > Coleoptera > Scarabaeidae > Melolontha > Melolontha melolontha. The sequence continues at coordinate 41,649,367 of OW285243.1, forward strand.
TGCAGAAAGGAAGAACGGTCACGGGGCAGTACTACAGTGAATTATTGGACCGATTCGATATAAAATTGAAGGAGACACGGCCCCATTTGGCTAAGAAAAAAGTGCTGTTTCACCACGATAATGCACCAGCACATTCATCCAGAATTGTCGCGGCAAAGTTGCATGAACTGCACTACGAATTGCTGCCGCACCCACCGTACTCGCCTGACTTGGCCCCCTGCGACTTCTTTGTTCCCCAACATGAAAACGTGGCTCGGGGGAAAAAGATTAAGCTCAAACGAGGAGGTTATCGTCGAGACAGAAGCGTATTTTGCAGAGTTTGACAAATCGTATTTTTTGGAGGGGTTAAAGAAATGGCAGAAACGTTGGGAAAAGTGTATTGTACTAAAAGGTGATTACGTTGAAAAATTAAAAAAAAATTTGTGAAAAACTTGCGTCTTCTTTCCTAATACGGGTATTTATTGATCCACCCTCGTATTTTTATCATTATGTTATCTGTAAACATTCATGCATCCGCATCGCCTATGCTCACTCATGAAAGTCACGAACATAAATGTTGCGACTACGTAAACGTTACTAACCGTAACAAATACATGTTTTGAATAGTTGAAGGAATAGGTAGTTTTGATTACTTAAATGTCTATGAACAAAAACTTTTACAAAAATATTGAACTACGGTTTGTACAATACTGTTCATAAAGTGATCAAACTAAGGGTCTATATTATGTTAAACGGAGGTAGAGCAGTGCTATGGAAAAATAAAATATATGACTGAATATCAAATAAATAAATTAAGTAACAGTGAATTATTAATTTCTAATTGATCATTGAGGATCTTATCAGTTTTCTTTCATTTATTAATTTCAAGTGACTAATAAATTAAGCTTTTTGCCCTTATTTTCTATGTGTAGTATTTTAAATTCTTTGTTAAAGTTGTGGTTTGTTAAATTAATATGAGACGCGTATGAGGAGTCCCTTTTATTTCTAAAAGAAGAAAAATGTTCTTTGATGAGTATTTGAAACGATCTGCTTGCCTATCCGATATACGTCATTGGGCAACCACCGCAAGTTAACTTATTGACTCCTGACTATTGTTATTTGTTAAATCCTTGTTTTTTTATAAATTTTGATAAATTGTTATTAGTTCTATCACTGTATTAAAGTCTAATTTTCTTAACTATTTACTAATTTTTGTGCTTGAAGACAAACGTAATCACTTTAAATTTTTGGGTGTTATTATTATTTAATATTTGGTATACTTGTGATATGGCTTTTGTCAAGAGTTTTTTAGTTAAAATATTATCTATTATGCTACTTTTATATCCATTGTTGATTGCTATTTGTTTAATTAAATTTAACTCTTTCGAAATATTTTTGGTTCCACGGAGTATTGATTAATCTATGTATAAGACTATGATAAGCCGGTAATATGTGTTGTATCGGATGGCAAGAAGTGTTATGAATATCTGTATTTGACGTTTTGTGGTAAATTGAAAAGTTACATTTGTTATTAATTCGAGTAATGGTTAAATCGAGAAAATTAATACTATTATTTGTTTCTTGTTCCATTATAAACTTAATATTGTGATGCAATATAAATCAAATAATAAATTTGCCTGTTTATTCTCGTCAAATCTAGTAATATATCGTCCACGTATCTGTACCAAAATAATACATTTTGAAAAAGAGGATATTTTGAAATAGAATTTTCAAGATGATCCATAAAAATCTCAGCTAATAACGGACTTAGGGGATTACCCATAATTAAATTAAATTAGTGATATCTAAGCAATACTATAATATGCATACATGCAGTTGATTATAAATACTTATATGAAAGAGAATAAGCCCTATTCCCTTATTACTTAACCATCTTAGTGATGACTGAGTAACTAGTGTTAATGTTAAATAAAAGGAAATTGAAATAAACAAAAATACATGGGGCAAAATTATATATGAAGCCTGTTTAATTATGTGGCACTGAATTTGCATTCAAAAATATTTAAATATTTCAGCTTTTCCAAAATAAAACTAAAAATAAAAAATTACCTAGCTTGTTTTTTTTCGGAAGATGTTGTGTTGGCACAGCATTTTTTGATAAGTACATGTTTGAAGCCCAAACTTCAGGACAAAAATGAATATGACACACCTTTTTAAGAGCATATACTTTCTTAGGAGTTGTATTTCTTATATCTTCATTCTGACATGCCTGTACCCACAAATCAAAACGGAGCCTATCAATTTGAGGGTTAGGGAAATTATGCCTAGTAGCATCTTTGTTTTCACATCCTTTGACAGCACAAGTTTTATATCTTACCATTATTCTAAAATTAATTTAAAATATAATAATTAATAGATAATTGATGCTCTTATTGCTCAGGCTTTTACATTTGTGATAATGGTTTATTATTCTAACCTTAAATATTACTTTAAAGTATTAAATAAAACTAAGAAAATACTGGACTAGAGAGCATTCTAATTAACAAACTTAATTTATAAACTACAAAATAAATATATAATTGAAAAAACTTGCCTAAAACAACAAACTAAGAAAAAACCATAGAAAACTTATAACAAATATAGAGGCAAACTTCATTTTCCCTAAGTAGTACTTAATGGCATCTAGAATAAAATTCTCCTTAAACGTAAGATGACTCTTATCTAGCAATTACAGAAATCTAGCGGATAAATTAATTATGTGACACGTACAGTCATGGCCAGATAAATGTAGTACAACCTTAAATTTCATATATGTCATAAATTTGATATATTATTATTGTAAGACGAGCTTTAGCTTAAGCTACTTGTCATAATAAAATCAAATGTCAGATCATACTGGAATATATTTACTTTATTATTGTTTGAGTTAAGAAATATAAGTTAAAAGTATAATAATAAGTTAAATTTAAATTTAAAATTGAATTAAGGAATACGAAAAATAACTTTAATAATAAAAATTTTTTAACAAAAAGCTAATATTTTGTTGGACCGCCATCAGCATCAATTACTTACTGCCCTTAACCTTCTAGGCATGGAAGCCACCAAACTTCTAAAATAATTTGGTTTGTGAATGAGAGATTGCCAAGCATTTTGAATTGCTTCCCACAATTGGTCCTGATTTTGAAATCTTATACGTGACATACTTTTGGTCATCTTGGCCCATACGTTTTCTATTGGGTTCATGTCCGCACTCTTGGCACTCCATTACAAAATCTCAATGTTATGCTCTTCCATCCATCGCGACACTATGTTTGCACTATGAACTGGGCAATTGTCATGCTGATATATAAAAATGTTTTCAGGATACACATGTTGGACTGATGGTAACATAAGATTTTCCAAAATATGAATATAATTCTGGGAATTAAATCTCCCATTTATTCTATGACACATCCAACATTGTGATAACTTATCCATCCCCAAATATTTATAGAGAATCTTCCTTGCCGATCTGAATTATCTATATATTGCTCCTCGTATCTTGTACCGCCAGGTCTGTAGACACGAACAGAATCATTACTTGTGGATTGAAATGTTTTCTCATCAGTGAAAACTACATTTTCCCAAAACTCAGGTCCATTGTTTATATGATTTAATGCGAACAAAAGCCTGGTTTGCTTCCTTTCTTCACTAACCTGAATTTTTTTGGCTGCAACACGCGACCTTATGTCGCTATCCCTTATTCTCCTGCTTGCAGTTCTACGTGAACCAGGAAAAATGGTCTCCGCAACTGATACTTTCACTGAATCGAAAGGATGTTCTCGGAGATGTTGAACTAGATTATGGTTCTGCTGTTCAGTCGAAATTCTTTTAAGCCCAGTACCCGGCTTTCTGTCTATGCTCTCATCAGTCTCCCATCTTTTCTTAACCTTCATCACGGTGGTTTTATTTAACTGCATTTACTGCGCAATTTCCCTAATACTGTACCCTTCTTGTAATTTAATTAATATACGAACTTTATCAGTTGCGGTTAGCTTTCGTGCCATCGTAAAAATATGTATGACGTTTAATAAAATTTAAAATGATTTGACATATAATTGTCAAAATACTAACACCATAAAAATTTATTAAGAAAAACTTGTACTACATTTATCTGGCCACGACTGTATATTTTTGTGCCGTTTTTTGATTACGATCAGTAATTTTTACATTAAGCAGTTATTTCGCGTGTTTTTGTATTTATTATTATTATTATTATTAATAATACTTTGTTATCCACATCACAGCTAAAGTAAAATATTGTTTTAGTGTTTAGTTTCTAAAAAAATTGCTGGTTTTCAAAATGGAAAAGGTGGTTGTGTCGTATAGTTTTCCCAACCCTGCAAAATACGGCGAACTGTAAAAAGTGACAATCAGATATAGGAAACAAACAACTTCTAAATGTATAGTAAACATTTCTTGAATACTGATATTGGTCCTAATAGAATATTTAAAAAATGGTTTACCCTAAACTGTTTCTAACAGGTATTGAATATGTTTATGTATGTATGTTAATTAAATGGTATATTATGAAAGAACTACAAATATAGACTTATTATTGTGAAAGTGAAATTAATAAGCTTAACAAAGCTGTTGATCTTTAATTATGTGAAAGGAGCAAATAGAATACTTAATGGCAAGGATTGCAGACCTGTTACATACCAATTTTTACAAGTAAGCTTTTTTTCATTAACAATATAAATAAAGTTAGATAAAACATATTTGTTTTTATTGATACTAATTTTATAATTATGTTGTAAAACAAATTTATTAAATTAAGAATTCAAATTTTCCCGGGAAACGTTATCCTTAGCCGGTAGATGTCTCTCTTTATGGTTTTACTAACGGGTGTTCAGAAATATTCGAAGTCAAAGTAGTCCTTGAAAATATGAAGTCATGTCTGAGATAGATTGATTTTTGACAGACAACAGTTTACATTTAATAATTATTACAAATCAGATACTTAAGTAAAGATATACGATTTTTTGTTCAGAGCCCGCTTGACTTCGAATGTTTCTGAACACCCGTTATTTATAATGGGAGCTTGCATTTATAACGGGTAAAAACAAATTGCATGTCGATGCGACAATTCACATCAAGCTTTGATACAAAATAATACAAATCTGTATAAAAACAAATTTGTATCTGTATATGCATGGACACACAGTACGTATTTACCAGCGTTTGCTTGAACTACCAGACGCATGCGTTTCTGTGTAACCACTTTGTCAATGATAGGTTTACGAAGACAAACGACTGTAGGTACACTTGCGGTCATGTAGCAAGTTTTGTCCTATCCGGGTGAAATTCTTTTAAAAAATTCGAATAATTAGCATCGTAAAATGTAGAAAGCAATATGTATTTACATTTACATTACTTCGCAAAAATGCAATTAATATGCAACTGAAACACAAAGTTAAATACTTTTGAAACAAAAACAAGAAGAATGAAAAATAAAATTAAATTGTTATTAAATCTAGTTGTGTTTTACTGCCCATGTGTTTTCTGTTGCCATCTATTACTAAGTAACTATTTAATTAATTTGATCCTATAAATACATGTGCATTTAATTAATACTCATTCGGATTTTTTTAAAGCTGTACCCTATATAATCCGTATACCAAATCTTTAAATTAAATTAAAATTTTAATTCAGTAACAAAATATTTACTTTATAAAGATAGAAAGAAATCCACGAATATTTTTTTTAAGTAACTTGATAAATGTATTACAGTTAAATAGCCAGGTAAGTATATGCCGCATGTATATTTACCTGTCCCGATCGATCGCCCATGTATTTTAATAGGGGACGCGCGTTTTCTTGCCAGTACTAGCTCTATCTCACTCGGTAGTTTCTCTCTAATGTTGGAGTCAATCGAATGCACTGCTTTGGTTAGATGTGCGCTATCCATATATACTACATTCATGGAACCTTTCATCATTCGCACGCTATCGATGGCTCTGAGCACATCGGTAGTAATAGAATAATTACGACCGATATATTATATTATAATATATTTTACCGACAACGAAGCGAAACCAGAAGAAATGGCTGGCACCAACGACAACGGCCAACGTATAGCAATGGATATATTGCAGAATATTGACACGTACGAAGAACTGCAAAAGACAATGGAAAACTTTATGAAGATGATGCACAACGCCTTCGAAAACAAGATGAACGAGCTCAAGAAAAACGAAAAACCACCACGAAAGTCCAACAAACGACAGAAGACAGAATCACCGGATATAGAAACGAGCAACATGTACGAAGCACTCCGCACGATCGACGAAGATACAAGAAAGAAGAAACGACGCCAATGGACAGCAGCGAAGAAGAACCGACAGCCTCCACCTCCGCAGAGAAACCCGGGGTAAGTACCAATATCACAAAACACACAAACACACACAAACAGCACAAAACACACACAAAAACAGCAAACAACACAATCCAATTACCCAAAATGCCCTCTATCTCCCCAATTACAATCACTGACCCAACACAATGGCATCGAGTCCGAGAGCTAATGAAAACACACAACATTCAATACACACAAAGTAGATCCGTCCCGGCCGGAGTCCAAATCACTCCATCAACAGAACAAGACTATCGCAATCTCAACCGAATTCTCAACGAAAAAGCCATTCAATCTTTCACATACCAACTCCGTAGCGAAAAAAAATTAAAAATCGTCATCAGAGGCGTACCCCAATTCTTGACCGACGAAGACATCAAAGCCGATCTAGATTCTAGAAACTATCCGATCGCAAAAATCACTAGGATGAACGGTAAAGACCGCCTTCCAGCCCCCCTTATTTTAATAGAAATAGACAAAGAATACAAGTCAATTTTCGACATCCACACAGTTTGCGGATTAGAAGTAAAAGTAGAGTCCCTCAGACTTAGAACAGACATCGTACAGTGTCACAGATGTCAGAAATTCGGTCATCAACAACGTACTTGCAACGTGAATTTCGCGTGCATGAAGTGCGGAGAGTCACACTCGACGCATGAATGCACAAAGCCGTCAACCACCCCCCCCTAAATGCGCAAACTGTGGCGGAGCTCACCTCTCGTTCAGCTTATCATGCAAAAAGAATCCAAATAACCCAATAAACACACCAATACAAACACGCAAACTCATAGAAGCACCACTACCAAAACACAACGCGTGGACTCAAAGACAACAGACAAATAACATCACCGCAACCACACCCACACCCACAACCCGGGAAAATACACCAAAACCAACACTTAACTCACACGAAAAAGCTGACGACACAATTGCACTCATGATTGGGAAACTATTCCTAACATTTAGCTCGACAAACCCTACACCCCAACAAACACAAAGCTTTTTCGAACAAACAAACGAACTTACAAAACTTTTCCACGCACGCAGACAATGAATCACAAACACAACATTAAAATAGCCTATTGGAATGCACAAAGCATAACACAAAAAACATGAATTACACGTATTTTTAGACGAACACCAAATAGACGTAATGCTGCTAAATGAAACACATCTAAAACCAAGTCACTCATTAAAAATACAAAAATACAAAACATACAGACACGATAGGCCGGTACAAAAAGGCGGCGGAACCGCTATACTCGTACACGAAACAATAAAACACAGCGAACTTGAATACAAAACACTCGATAAGATCGAAAACACAGGCATACAAGTAAACACAAAAAGGGGACCGATAAACCTTTACGCAAGTTATCTTCCCTCCGGACATAGTAGAATCAGACATACAAACGATCTTCAATCAAAACACACCTACAATATTTGCGGGAGATTTGAACGCGAAACACCAAAACTGGAACTCGAAAGTAGCCAATAAAAACAGTAAAAAACTAAAACTAAGAAAATAGCACAAGACAACAACCTCAATGTAATCGGGCCTGTAGAACCCACACACATACACATACCAACGGGCAGTACTGACGTTTTAGACATAGCAATACTTAAAAACATAACCACAACACATACAATAGAAACTATAAACGACCTCTCCTCAGATCATTTTCCAGTGATATTAACGCTTGACATGGACACAACTAGAATGAAAAAAATATTTAATAAGACAGACTGGGGAAAATTTAAAGAATCCCTAGTACTCAGAACAGTAAAAATTCACAACGCGAAAGACATCGATCAAGCAGTGATCACACTGGAAGATGACATAAAAAACGCAATAGCACAAACGACAAAAACTAAAACCATCGACACAAAACTTAACATCTCGACTGAATTAAAAATAAAATTACGACTCAAAAAAAACATACTTAAAGAATATAAAAGAACGCTAAATCCGGTAATAAAAACAAAATTAAACGCGATAACAAATGAAATAAAATCTGACATGATCGAACACTTCAACAAAAACTGGAATAACAAAATTGAATCCCTTAATACGCAAGATCAAACACTCTGGCAGATGACAAAAGCCCTAACAAACAAAAAAAACAAAATTCCACCGCTAAAAACCGCAAACGGACCGGCAATAACTGATAAAGAAAAAGCAGACGAATTCGCGAACGCGTTAAAGAGACAATTCGAAACGAACCCAACAATACCGAAGCATAACACATTTACAAACCAAATTGAACGGCAACGAAATACAAAAATCGATATAACAGATGGAGAAATCGACGCCACAAATACCGACGAAGTGGAAAAAATAATTAAAAACCTTAAAAACCGAAAAGCCCCGGGAGCGGACGGGATAACTAACTATGCAATAAAAAACCTACCTAAAACCGGTATACAAATTATAACCGACATAATAAACGGAATAATAAAACACGGACACTATCCCGCGATTTGGAAACACGCGCAGATAATAATGATCCACAAACCTGGAAAAACAACAAAAACAACCGCAGATTACCGGCAAATCAGCTTACTTCCGTCAATAAGCAAGCTGGCAGAACGCGTAATACAGACAAGACTTGAAAATGAAGTCGAGAACAAAAACATAATCCCAAATTTTCAATACGGTTTCCGGAAAAACCATTCAACTACACAACAGGCACTAAGACTGACAGAACACATAACCGAAAAAATGAACATATCGACATCAACGGGCGCAATCTTTCTTGACATTGAAAAGGCCTTCGACCGGGTTTGGCACGCCGGCCTCATACACAAAATGAAACGTCACAAAATATCAAACACATTAATAAAAATAACCGACAACTATCTAAAGAACCGTACATTTAATGTCACAATCGGAAACGAAAAATCGACAATCGAACACATAGCAGCAGGAGTACCACAAGGATCCGTTCTCGGACCGCTCCTGTATAACATATACACTTCGGATATTCCCACAATAGAAAAATGTAATATCGCACAATACGCAGACGACACCGCTATATACATAAGCAGCAGACGAACATCGTACATACACAAGCAGTTACAAAACAATCTAGTCCTCCTAAAAGACTGGTACGACAAATGGAAAATTAAAATTAACCCATTAAAAACCGCGGCAATTTACTTCCAACACAGAAAACGACACAAAAGGCCGGACGAAGTCAAACTCGAAGGTCACACAATACACTGGCAGGAAAAAGTTAAATATCTCGGGGTCACAATGGACTCACAACTAACATACACGGCACATATTAAAGAAATAAAACGAAAAATAGGGTTCACAACACACGCACTGTACCCGATACTAAACGGCAAAAGCAAACTAACACTGGAAAATAAAATATTAATAATAAAAACGATAATACTCGCGGGCGCAACATATGCCGGAGAAATATGGCATCAAGCCAGCGAAAAGCAAAGACAATCGGTACAAGGGAAAATAAACAATGTTATTAGACTCGCGATAAATGCACCGCGATACATGACAAACGCGCAGATACATAAAGAGACGAAACTCGAAACACTGGAAACAATAATATGCAAACGAACACTAAAGACAATAGAAACAATACAGTCACACGAAAACCCCACAATAAGGAAAATAATAAACCCAAAACGGAGACTAATTAAAAAGACGGACTTAAACAAATTAAAAGACGCGCAGAGGATAACGATATCCAATTAGCCGCGAAAAAAATAAAAAATTAACAAATAAACAGAGTCAACACAAACACACAAAAATGTAGCAAAACACACAGCATTCCATACAGGATAAAACAATCGTAACACACAAACACACAACGACACACAATAACACAAAACATACACAACCCCGGGTAATGAAATTGGAGTGGAAATGGAGGCAACTCCGACCACCTAACAAACTCAAAAGGACTCATATAAACCTTTCATGAGATACACAGTCGTTCATTTTTTCCACATGCCGAGTTGTAGTTTGTGAATTTATCTGGCTGGTAGAATTTTAGTTAAAACGTGATATTTATTCGCAATGGCGGATTATAATTCTACTGGGTAAAGTAAGACAACTAGGAAGTTGTTCCTGGAGTTGTTTTGTCGTGGATGTCACGGATTTTAAAGGATATAATTTTTTGACCACATGGATGGAGTCTCCATTTTGTATCATATCTGTTCGAGAGAAGTTAGCCAGGGCTATAGATATTACGAAAGGATTTTATGCAGGACGTAATCAGAATCCTGTTCAAATTGAGCCATTCCGTTAGAAATTTTCATGCAAGATACAATTGGTTTTACCACAAGGTAGCATTTTTTCCCTGTACCCGCCATTTGATATAAGGTAGTAACAGCTTATATGCTGAAGATTACAATTAGTTTAATTCAACGTCTCACAAGGAAATAATCGTGTGTAAAATTTTGGACATAAATTAGATATAAATTTGTTCATTCATTTTTTTTGTCTGTATTCATATACTTAATTGTCATTTAATTATTGTATTTTTTAAATATATCATTTCAGAATGTCATAAAATCAATTATAGATTTGCTTTGTGCCATTTCTTTGTGCAAAGCATTTAACTGATTCATTATTTCATTTTTTGCTGGTTACATAATAATAATTTCTGCATATACTGTGTGGAAAAATAATTATTGAATTAATTTGTGTAATATATTTTTTATTATAACTGAAATTTGTGAGCCGTTAATTTTGTAATATAAGTAATATTTTCTGCATATACAGTGTGGAAAAATCTTTATAGATTTTTTTGGTACAATTTTTCTTAATTTGTAATTTGCGCTATTAAACAATTAAGTGATATATTTAGTAATTGTTGCATATACACTGTGTACCAAATCTCGATGTGATGTTTATCCAAGATCTTAGATAAATTATTTATGCAATTTTTAGATTAAGATTTCTATTTAACTTAATTGCTTATCGCTATTGGTCAAATCATTTCAATACGTTCACCGTATTTTTTATTAATCTTATGACCTACTTTTAGAATTTATCTAAAACGCCTGATTTTACGTGAGTATATTAATTTCACACTTTATTCAATTTATTGTCTACACTTTAATTCATTTACTATACTGGGTGAGTCTTTTACTCATGACCAGGCATTACTTTATTTTATTGAGAATTAATATCGTTATATTAAGATTTTTTTTGTATTCCATTCATTAAATTTTGCTGTTTTACATTTATTATTTTATTGTTACGTATAAGCAAAGTTGGCGTAACAAATATTTTGAAATTCTGGTGTACCGTTTTCTTTTTGTTTGTTGTTGCTGGGTTATTAATAAATCCTCTGTTATTTTTTACATTTGTTATTTTATTGGTATAATAATAACGAGACGCGTAGATACTTATGACTTGTTCAAGTTACCATCAGCAGTGTCTATGTTCACTGTAACGGCTAAAAAATATAAACATGGTGGCGCCTAAACCTATATAAGAACCTCCCTACAGCTTGCTTCTAAAACTGAGTTGGTTTCTTTAGTCTAAGATCTCAAGGGCAATCATGTTATTGGGGTAATTTGATAGATCCTAAGTAGCAGGCGCGGCTCGTGATGACGTATTTTGGTTTGCAGTACAATGATACGAGTGCCTCGTGTGTTTTCGGTGTTTACTAAGCAAACGTTACAGTTAGTACACGAGAATACACGAAGCACTCGGATCATTGTACTGCAAACCAAAATACGTCATCACGAGCCGCGCCTGCTAAGTAGGTATTTCCGCAATACCTACTTAGGATCTATCAAATTATATATATTTAACATCTATTCAGTAGTGTTAATTTGAAATTGTTATTTCATAATTTCCAAACATTAATTGTGAGAAAATGTTTATTTGTTTAAAATTCATTCAAGGTGTGATATTAGTTTCATATTATTTTTATTGACGATGGAGTATGATGTAAAGTAACAATTGAAGGAGAACCTTGTATAAAACATATTACCTCCTGATTACAGGTTTTGGATGTAGGGAATTACGTAATAAAATCACTCTCTAATTTTACAAATGTATCTATTAGCCATAACTTACATACTAACAGAGAATGTTACAAAATTAAATGTATTTACAATATTTATAAAAACTCAAAACATGTTGACTACCTCAAATGAAAAAATGTATTTATTTAATATACAGTAGTAAAAATGTATTTTGGTATTACATAATAAAATCACAGATACTAACTTTCATCTGGCCTCGACATGGTTTATGCATTTCAAATGACATAAACATGCAATTTTTCTTCGCTTACAAGCAACTCATCCAAATAAAAAAAGTTATTGAGTTTATACTCAACAATAGAACATAAACGAGAAACTTAACACGTGTTGACGCCTATCTATACTGTATAAATCTTTAGACATCAAAAGATCAATATCTTTCCTTAACAAAAAATATTAGTATACTTATACAACACTTTAAACATTGCATTTACAATTAATTATATCACAAATAACAAGACATAAATTCTTTTCAAGTTATACCTAAAATTACAATCGTTAAATTTTTTAACTTCATTTATAAAATATTGTCTTGTGAACTGCAGTTTAAACAAACTACATATTTCTATTTAATTTTAGTATTGCAAAATTATGAAAGAAAGATTCCAATTTATTAAAAAATGTAATCATTGTGTCATTATCATGGATTTAGAAAAAGTATTTAATAAATGCGAACTAAATAACAAACAAAAGTAGATATAAAGGATATTTTTTGGCCGATAGTTTTTTTTATAAAGGAGTAATAAACTTTTTAACAAATTGCACATAAAATTAGCAGGTACATACGTAAAATTTATAGATAATTTGAACTTTATTTACTTTCATTTACGATAAAGTGGCTTTAAATGTTTTGTAATATTTTATATCGTAGGTAATAAATCGTAGGTATAAAATAATTTGTAATTATAATCAAAAACAAGAGAGAAATAAAATGTTCCTACAGGGAAATATACACAGATCAGTTTAATTAAATTAAATTAACTAGGCATTCCAGTATTTGTAGAAAATAAACTCGATATATGTTAGAAATTATGTATCAGAAGAGATTGACAGTAGGTAGTGTATGAATAACAAACTCGAATCATATAGTCACGATAAAAGTACGAACATTTAATTATGCCACGTCTACCAAGAACCGATCTGTGGCTTATGGGCATTATTATTAATTCATTGAACAAATTTAGTTTATTCTTTTTTGTTCTGTACCTTCCGTTCATCTTCAGTCGAACAAGTCTAACAATATAATCGAGGCATGACGATCTCAAGTATGTAAAAGGTTTTCGCGGGCAAAATATACATAACATGTTTTGGGCAACCGTGTAAATCGTTCAATCTATTTTATTTAAATTGAAACACAATTTAATACTTTTAGTGGCAAATTCACTACTTGCTTTACCGTTGAACCGGGTAACATGGAACACAACTTCCTTAGTAGATAATTTATAGTAGATCTGTTAACACCGCGAACGCAGTCCTTGTTGTGAGACAGTGGAAGAGTGATGTTGATACAGTGAACGGGAATTTAAATAAAATAGCATTTATTAAACTGTTACTTTGTGCAGCCGCAAAAGTTCAATTAAGATCATCGTATAAAATCTACTTTGAAAAACTTCTGATCCCACATTAAGTAAACATTAAAAATACGTGTATACAATTTGAGGTTATGTTGGTGTGTGCTAGAAAATATACCGCGAATCTCTACGATTCGTGGAGGGAGAGAGGTCTTAATGGTACTTATTATAATAGGATAAATTATTTTGCCATATATGAAAAAGTTACCTCTAGAACCTAAAACTAGCATTGGTGATAACCTGTTAAGCCATATATCCGAAAATGCCATTGAAGTATGTGAAAGGAATAACATTAAATTTATTCTTCTTCCTGCAAACAGCACCTACTTATACCAACCTTTAGACGTAAGTAGTGTATTCCGAGAAGTAAAAGCTGCATGGCACCTTTTAAAATGGAAGCTATCAAACAAAGGATGCATCCCAAAATCACAATTTCCAGCTTTATTGAAGGAAACCTTAATCCTCCTAGCTTGTCACTTGTCTTTTTGGTTGCTCAATGCCGTGGTCCCCACGGGTAGACTCTTTGCAGAGAAAATTAAAACTATTATCGAATCTGGTTTTCGTGCCAAGGGGATCCATCCCTTAAACAAAAATGAAGTGCTCAAGAAACTCCCAGGAAGCAACATCATGAACAATGCCAGTGAGTTATCTTTAACCGAAGCGTTGAAAGAACGTTATGGGAAGGAGAAACTTCCAGAAAAAAAAAACATTTGCAAACTGAACCAAGCAAGAATATGGTAGGACCAACCCCCGACGATGAATAAGGTAGTATTTCTTTACATTACGGCGACAGTTCAGAAGGTACGGGAGACCTTCAACATATCACCGACTTAGAACATGCGGACGACGATAGCCATCGTGATGAAATAGTAATTGAAAACCCTTTCACTGATGTTCTAAGTATTAAAAAAGGGGATTTTGTTTTAGTTGAATTTCCTTTATAAGGAAGATCCAACAAATTTAGAAATTACGTTGGAGAGGTTCTGAACGTATTTGAAGATACTCAGACCTACGAATGCACATTTCTTAGACCCCTGCGTCTTTCTAAAACAACGTTCATATATCCAGTTGTAGAAGATGTGGATACTGTAAACAAAAAAAAAATTGTGAGCATCTGCATAATGCAAATAAAGTTGGACCTAAAGTTTCCCTTGATAAACCTGTAAATATTTAGTTATAGTTAAGCTATGCATCAGAATAAAATATTTTATTTAGTAAATATATCATTTTTCCATAATAAATGTGTTATAAAGTGTTTTCTTAATTTTTAAAAATTTAAAAAACTATTCCAAATTACTTTATACCGTGTTAACTTGTAAGAAACATAAAAAATAAATCAGTGTTACAAGTTTGCAGTTTTTCGGATAACTTGGAACACCACACTTTAAAAAAAAATTGGGCTATGTGGCTTCTTTCCTTCCTCATGGGTCACTCACGTCGTTAGTTTCCAGTACCATACATAGTGCAGTGAGTGTTAAAAAAAGAAAAAAAATACTTCCAAAGTTACGTTAATTTGAACATGAAAAGTGTTCCAAGTTACCCGGTTCTACGGTACTTAATAGTTGTCAAAATAAGTCGTAAAATGTTTGAATCTCCTGAAAGTGATAATGATATTTCTATATTTGAAACTCGTCGGGAAATAAAAGTGCTGCCAATAAGGCAGTTCCTAACTTAATACCGGAAAAATCGAAGAGGCAATACGAAAAATGTTGCAAAGAGTTTGAAGTCTGGCGCAACATCAAGAATGTCAAAACTGTGTCCGAAAACGTGTTACTGGCATATTTCATGAAAAAATCGGAGACTCTAGAAAGTTCCAGCTTATGGAGTTGGTATTCGATGCTTAAATACATGCTTAATATAAAGGAAGTGATTGACGTAAGGAAATTTTTAAAGTTGGTCCCTTTTCTGAAGAAAAAAGCATTTGGTTATAACGCCAAACAGTCAAAAGTGTTAACACTGGATCAGATTAAGTTATTTTTGGAAAATGCTGATGATATAAAATATTTACTGTGGAAGGTACATTGATATAAACAAAGTTCTCTTATAAATTGTTTAATTTACTGTTCGTTTTATAGGTAGTTTTAGTTATGGGAGTATTAGGAGCCATGCGACGTGATGAGTTAACAAAAATAACCAGTGATGACATTTAGGACGGCTATAATGTTCTTATAATTACTGTTTTACTATTACGAACCCAGATAAGACTTTATCGCAAATATGTTTGTTCTTCGTCCGAAACATGTTACCTGTCGTCAGCTATTTTTAAGATACGAACAAGGAAGGCGCCATGCCCAAGTTATTGCAGTGCATATGCATAGGAAAAATTGGGAGTTTGATTATTTGCAGTTGCCGAACAGTAACCAATATACAGGCTATTATTTTAAGAGGAGCTGTGCTACTTTCCTTGAGCCAGTGGTGCTACAATATCGGTTCTTAAGCGCCACAGTTGTTGGAGATCTGCTACCGTGACCTAATTGTATGCTGAAAATTCTATAGAAAACAAAAATAAAATTGCTAATTCAATTTCCGGTACTTCATCACAACGTATTTACAATCAAAATGAAAACAGTGCTACCGTTTCAAATTATAATTCCCCTAAAAATTTAGAATTTGCTGCTTCTGGAGTAAATATCGGTAACAATACGAATTGAGGCAGGGTTTCATAGAGAATTGTAGTGTATGTTGACAGTGACGCGCCGTCCATATGGGCAAGGTCGTGCAGCGCACAACGGTGCCAAGGCCTTAAAGGCGCCTACGGCCACTTGTGATAAGTTAAATTTTAAAAATATTAAAAACATTTTTTGAAAGTTTACAACAAATCAACAAATTTACATAAAACAATTATTTTAGATTATTTTATTGTATGTGAACCTATTGTTTGCCTCAAATAAAAAATACCTTCCAGTACTAACAAGTCTAAAGAGTTCGTCATAAATTTCAATGTTGAACTGTGGGAGAGTGACTGGTAATTTTGGCTCAATACATATAGGGTAAAGGCGCCTATCAGTATTTCGCACGACGGCGCCGAAGATACTTGGCGCGTTACTGTATGTTGACCTGATTGCGGCATATGATGCGGTCTGGAGAGAAGGCCTTCTCTCCAAATTTCTCAATATTTCTCCGAATAGCATGCTTTGCGAGAGGCCCTTCTAAATAATAACAGGAGAGAGCAGAGTAAAATGATGGATTGCCTCAAGGATCGGTACTTGCACCTGTTCTGTTTAATCTGTATATTTCTGACATGCCACACACAAAGTTAAAAAAGTTTGGATATGCCGATGACCTGGTTCTTGCATGCCGGAGTAAAACCATAGAGGGAACAACAAATACACTTTCAGAGGACCTGTCCGTGCTGGGAAAATACCTCGCCGACTGGAGATTAATCCAGAACATGAATAAAACAGAAGTGTAGTGCTTTCACCTCTATAATAAACAAGCACGTCTAGAGCCGCAGGTGTACTTCTAGAAATAACATAATCTACAAACTCTGCGGTACTGCTTGGGGTGCGAACGCATCCATACTTAGAACGTCAGTTCTTAGCCTTGTTTATTCAGTAGCTGAATACTGCGCTCTGATTTGGCTAAACAGCTGCCACGCAAAGAAGATCGACATCAACTCAACGAGACCATGACAATAATTAGCCGTTGTTTAAAAAGTACACCCTCTCCCTTGGCTCTCGGTTCTAAGCCATATTGCATCTCCCATCATCCGTAGGTAGGAAAGCCTGGTAAGAGAATATAATAAAATGATATCGAATCCCCACCTTCCAGTATACAGTGATTTGCCTGATGCCTGCCTGTCGAGACTAAAGTCTAGATCTCCTCAACTACTGCTAGCAGAACAACTTATAGCAGACGATTTCAACTCAATTGATAGATGAAGAGAGTATTGGGAAGCCTTGAAACCCGCTCAAGCGGTCCATATCATTGATCCTACCGTGCCCTTGCCAGGAATGGAGATGCCTCGCCATGAGTGGAAGACACTCAATAGAATAAGAACGTCCCTCGGAATTTGTCGTGACTATATTCTATAAATGGGGACTGATTGAGACACCAACTTGCGAATGCGGAGACCCTCGCCATACTATTCACCATATTACAGCTGAGTGCCCCCTTACAGCATATGGAGGCGAGACGAGCGACTGCTTTGAAGCTACTGACTCCGCGTTGGACTGGTTCAATGGTCTTGATTTTAAAATTTAACTTTTAGGTGTATATTTTTAATCCATGTTAGCCATACGCTAAATAAATATATTCTGTTTTACTGATAATAAATGATTAAACATATGTTGAAATGTTTATTTACTTTAACGGCCACTGTTATAGTAACGGCTGCGAAATTATATTTCGCGGACTGTTGCGTTTGCGAATTGGTAACTTCGTGGCCGGTTGACCAAAAAATATATTTATGTTATGGGGATTTAAAGAATGGTTCCATCTCAATACTTTTTTATAATTTATATTCAATTTAGTTTAGATATTACCTTTAACCCTCCAGTGCTAACATGCCGTCTGACAGACCGACCTCCCACTATTTTACTTGTATCTTTGTGCGTCGTGCGCTGGAGTCGTTGTGCGGTTCGCTATCTTAATTTTATTTAGTTACTGAGCAGTTGTCTCAGTGTAAAGTGTGTATTAGCATTTTTATAGGTTTTATCGTAGTTTGGTCTCCCGGACAGATGTGGCGGTACTATCTGCATTTTCAGGAAAGGTAACATTATTTAGATTATTTTTTGTAAAATAGCTTAATAAATAATTGTTTGTTTTAGAAATGAGTTATAAAAAAGAGCAGAAACAACTGCGGAGATTATGGGAGGAGTTAGATGAGGAAGACCAAAATAATGCTCGAGATGACGAATAAAATTGCGGTGAGGAAGACCATGTAGAGGAGCGCGAAGAAGACTCTGAGTCAGAACAAGGGTTAGAAGTGGAGTTAGAAAACAGAGCTTCATATCAACCTCCTATTCCTAACAAAAAAAGGCAAAGTTTATAGATGCTTTCTTTACTGGTAAAGCTAAGCTGACAAAATGGAACAAACACCCCTCCAATCAGAGGGTTAAATTTCGAGCAAAAAATAGAATCATCTACTTGCCAGGCGTAAAAGGACCAGCACGCAGTTTATCGAATATTCTGGACATTTGGTCATGTTTTTTCACAGATCAAATGTACATCTAGTTGTTGAACACACTAACTTATCTATATCCCAGCAGTAGTATCCTCGTGAATATCGAACAGCGACTACTACGGATATAATTGAAATTAAAGTGTTACTAGGACTCTTATTTATACCACTCTGCCGTACGTAAAACCAATCATTTGAATGCAGAAGATTTGTGGAAAACTAACGCCACATCAATTGAATTTTTCAGACTAGCGATGTCACTAGAACGATTTCCATTTTTGTTAAGGCATTTAAGGTTTGTCAATAAGAACACTCGGCCTGAGAGGGAAGAAAATAGAGAAAGTTGGCAGCAATACGAGATCTGTTCGAATTGTTTGTTTCGAACTGCAAACAAAATTATACGCCATCGGAGTATACCACTGTCGATGACATGCTCCCGGGTTTTTGTGGAAAATGTAATTTTCGGCATTATATACTCAGCAAGCCCAAGGAGGAATGGCATCAAAATTTTTGATCTAGTGGATGTTAGGACCTTTTATACGTTAAATATGGAGGTTAATGTCGAAAAGCAACTCGTGGCCCTTTTTTTGTTGAGAATACCACAAAAGTAGTCGTTGAGCGCCTTGTATCACCTATAGTCAATACAGCGAGAAAGATCACCATGGACAACTGCTTTATCAGTTTACCGTTATGTAAAAGCCTGTTGCAGAAAAAATGACTATGATCAACACCATCCAAAGAACAAGAGAGAAGAACTACCTCGTGAATTTGTGACAGGCGACAGACCAGAGGGCTCAAATATGTTCGGTTTTGAAGAAAATTGTGCATTCCAAAAAAAGGAAAAATGTGCTTCTCATATCGACCATGCATGATGATGCAAGCATAGATGAAAATACGAACAAACCAGAAATTATTATGATGTACAATCATACCAAGAGTGGTGTTGACACAGTCAACCAATTACATATATGCAAACTATAACTGTGTCAGGAACATCAGAAGGCCTATGGTAATTTTTTACCGTGTACTAAAGCAACAAACACATTTGCAGTTTTCAATTAAAAAAATCAGGACTCAAATATGCTCCAAAGAGTTTCCTAGAAAAACTTTCAATTGATTTGGTCACAGATCATCTCAAAAGGCGTGCAACAATTTCTACGTTCATCCCGAATGCGAATACAAGAAATCTGCTAAATGGAACCCGAATTTATTGCCCAAGATCAAGACATACCTTATGGTAAATGTTTCCTTTGCAATACGAAAAAAAGTCGGAAAACAAAATATAAGTGTATTCAGTGCAGTAATTTTTTATGTCTAGAACATGTTACGGCAAAGTGTAGCGATTGCGTTGAACATGGCAACACCGAAGAAGATTAATTTATTATTATTATTTATATCTATATATATATATATATATATACATATATAAATATAAGTGTTATGTTTATTAATAAATAACAATCACAGTACTTATATTTTTGTGTTTTTTATAAACAAACTCACTTTATAAAAACAAAGAGACAAAAAAAAATAGATTTTTCTATATTCGGTCTCGCAGACCGCTGTTAGTAGGTACTAAGAGTACAAAAATCATGTTAGAACTGGAGAGTTAACCAAGTTGTTTTGTAAATTATCATTAAATTTGTCAAATAATCTCGGAATTAAATTTAAAATTTCTAAATGATTGTTTTACTTCTTTCTATATAAATCCTTGATGACAGCTTCTCTTTCTTGATCTAAAGTCGAGGCTTAAGAGGAAAAATAAAATCGGTAAGTTCTTCATTTAACACTTCCTAAAAGATTTAAATTATTTTTTAACCAAAGGAAGCTATTAAGCTAGAACTTTTCGAATAATTTTTTTTTGTATATAAAAATTTCATTGCACGTTTATAATTCAGTTTTAACGTTTTAACTAAATCCACGATAATTTTCATCGATTAGCTTCAAAATCACAAAATATTTATCTAAAATAAAGACGCAAAATGAAATCTCTTCTTTCATTCATAAAATGATATGTTTTATTTCTTAATATTATCAGTAGATGCCATTGATGAACTATCTTGAGCGAATGGAAATTGCATACGAGACCTTGAATTTTGGGCTAATATTTCCGTGTAAAATTGCAACGTATCTGGACTGGGCATCAAAGACATAGGTGGGATGCTCAGCGGCGGGTACATGCTCTGCAAATAGTATAAAGATGGATCTACGTGCATAAAAGGATGTACATTTTTCGCAACTGAATTTATATAACTTGGCATGTTAAACATCGCAGGAGGTGCTATAAACGGCTGCTTGGCAGCAGAAGCTTGGATTTGGGCTTTCATAATTTGGTTTTCTATTTTATAGTGTTTATTAATTGATGTTTCGAAATCATTCTTTTTCACTTCCCGAGGTGGATACATTTGCGTAGAATATATCGTATTGCGAATTTTGTCCTCTACTTTCGGCAATTTAGTATTCGTGTAGTTTTCCGTGGAATATCGCTTCTGGGGAATTTTGTATTCATGCAAATCTAGTGATGAATGGTTATATGGTACCCGTTGTTTCGGTATGTACCTATGCACGTTATTGACACTGTGATTGTTATTCACGTGGTTGTAGTGGTTCTTGCCGTTATTGGTTCCAACAAGAGTAATTTCTAGATTCGATCCAACCTGAAAATCGAAAATTGTACAAAATTAGATGAAATGTAATATTTCAATAGGTGATAATAACAATAATACATCGTGGACCAAAAATTCCAAAATGGAATGTAGACAAGTGCAACCCCCATTGAAATAGTTTAGAAAAAATCCATACATTTATGAAGAGCGTGTTCAGTAGTAATATAAGATCTGAAGAAGCTAAATCGTAGCGAAACATGTCGTCAATTTATTAATACATACAATAAAGTGTAATATATACTGGAAATTAGTATAAGTGTTTTACTTAAATTCAATTACATATTATGGATTTCCAGCAAGTATCGGTCGATTCAATTAAAAATAATTAAAATTTCTTTTTTTTGTTTTATTTTCCATAAGACAAGAAATATTATCTATGAATTAAAGAAGATACAAAACATTTAATTTATCGAAACAGCCAAAAGAAAAACAAAAATAATAACGCACCCAAGAATCTTGGTGTGCTCTTTATTCATCTTTTATCTGTTGTGTTGAAAGGTCATTTGAACTGTCAGTACTGACACTTATTGGTTGACAAAATGCAAGTAGAAAATGTAGCCCGAGCAGTAGCTTTAAACGAAGATGGACGCAGTATTCGATACATCGCTGCTGTCTTGAATATTCCCAGGAGTACCGTCCTAGGTGCAATACAGCGACATCGTCAAACTGGGGAATACATAAAAAGGCCAGGATCAGGCAGACTTCGCACTACAAACCAGCGAGACCACCGTTTTATGGTGTTATCGTTATCTGCACTACGCGATCGTGGTTTACTATCAACAATTGTGTGTCATCAAGTCGAAGACGTTTATGGTACTGCAGTTTCTGCACGAACCGTTCGCCGAAGATTGAAGGAATACGGATTGATGTCACGGATGAGTCTCGTTTTTGGCTGCGCTCATCAGATGGACGAGAACGTGTGTGGAGAAGGCTTGGTGAACGATTTTCAGCGTGTTGTATACTTCCAAGAATGGCAATTGGGGGAGGAGGTATAATGGTTTGGGCTGGCATTTCACTGTACGCGAAAACTGAGCTTGTTCTCATTGAAAATGGTACCATGACGGCTGTTACGGTACAGTATTTATTGTCCCTGACATATAAAACAATATAATTTTTCAGCATAGCCACCCTGCACTTGAAGACACTTATTCCACCGAAGTTCTAACATATTTACACCTTTTTGAAAAAACTCGGGGTCTTGATCACAGAAGAATTCTTCAACTGCTGTCATAACCTCGTCATCGCTATTAAATTTGGTCCCTCGAAGACTTTCCTTTAGTTTTGGAAATAAATAAAAATCACTAGGAGCTAGGTCAGGTGAGCATGGTGGATGGTCCATCAGCTCGAAACCTGCATTGTTAATTGCACTTAACGATACAAAGCTCTTATGCACTGGAGCATTATCCTGATGAAACAAAATTCCACGTGTCAACTTTCCTCTTCTTTTTTCTTTGATGCAATCACGAAGTTGATTAATTAGTGTAGCGTAATACTGGTCCATGATTGTATGTCCTCGTTCGAGGTAATCACTTAATAAAATTCCCTTGGCATCCCAGAAAATGGTGGCCATAATCTTACCCGACAGGGGTTGGACCCTAAACTTGCGTGGTGGTGGAGATGCTTGATGTCGCCACTCCTCGCTTTGGACTTTCGAGTGGTGAAGCCAGGTTTCATCAACGGTAACAAAGCGACCCAGAAATTTTTTTGGATAACTGTTAAACAATTTTAAATCCGCATCTGAAGTCGTGACTCTCTCTCGCTTTTGTGCGGGTGTCAACATTCGGGGTACCCATCTTGCAGACATCTTATGAAGCCCTAGATAGTTATTGATTATTGTTCCAATTGTACCGTTTGAAAAACCTGTTATCTCTGCTAAACGTCTAATAGTTAACCGACGATCTTTTTTAATCAAATCACAGACACGATCAACATTTGAGTGCACACAGTTTGGGGCCGACCAGCACCTTTTATATGTTCGCAAGTTGTTCTTCCACATCGAAATTCTCGAGACTAATTCTTCACCACCTGATATGAAGGCGCATCATCTCCAAGTACACTAACCATATCTTCATAAATTTGTTGTGGCGCTAAACCTTTCTTTTACAGATATTTAATGACAGCGTGAAGTTCGTTTTTCTCCATTTTTCAAAATCTTTGAGTAGCTTCTATTTTAACTCAAGACAACTTTTTAAGAAATACATCTACACGACTCAACTTTGGCACTTTGTTTGATAGATAAACAACTAATGAATGGTGTTGTATTTCAACGCCTACTATACTAGGGACAGTAAATATAGTACATTCCTCGTAGGTGCATCGACGAGTGTTTAACTGATCACGTCGTACCATTTGCTCCATTCGTGAGAACTTTACTCTAATGCACGATAACGCGCGACCTCACATCGCATGGGTGGTTGAGCAATATTTGACTTGAATCCTATCGAAAATATCTGGCATTCCTTAGGGCGACGTGTTCGGCACAAACAACTCATACCGGTAACCATTCGCGATCTTCGAATAGCTCTACGTGAGGAATGGGAAAACATTACACAAGAAGAGGTCGGTAACTGTATTCAAAGTTTACCACGCCGTATGGCAGAAGTCATTAAAGTTCGTGGAGGTAGTACTAACTGTTACTCTCGAGCAATAAATGTATTACTTTTTGCTCTTAATACATAAATAACTATTATGACCTTTTTTTGTCATAACAGTGATTTATACAGTACTATCTAATTTTCGATTTCGCTTCTCATACGAAATGAATAAGTAACTTATAAATGCCGCCAACGAACACGCAACATCAAAGCAATCAATTAAATTCTTACAAACTACTTATATTATGAATAAGATATTTTGAACGTACCTTTTTGTTCTCAAAAAATGACAAAGGTGATGGTATTACTAAATTCGTATGTCGGACGTTGTATGGCGGCATTTGTGCAATTTGAACAGCTGGTTTTTTGGGACTCTTTACGGTTAAGTCTAAAATACCACCGCCTGTCGGTGGATGTCGCATACTATCCATAAACTTCGGTGATTGGATATTCTGGATTGTGGGCTGAAAGATAGCTTTCGGATCACCATATATTGTCTCTTCAGAAGGAGTGTATATTGATTTAGATTGTACAACTTTGGGAGGGGATTGATTATTATAAGAAAATGTTTTGTTATTCGTGCGAATGGGAGATTTAGAGGTAATTGGGGTCGGCACTGAGGATATTACAGGATGTATTTGTACCGGTCGTTTCGTTAATGTCGCCAGTTGTGGCGGTGGCATTTGTTTCTTATCATCTATTTTCACATCGTTAGGAATTATTTCTACACGATTTGTTACTGCCGTTTGTATTACGGAAGGCCGTGATTCTTTCTTGCCGCTAATTGAAACATTTCGAACAGGAGTTACTTCCAAGCCACCTTGCTTCAATATGTCCAATTTTTGCTTCTTAACCTCTGCTATAACAGTTTCCCCGGCAGAATTTTTTTTGTTGGTCGAACTTATTGTTTTATATACGTCTGTTGAGTCTAACTGTATCACATCTTTAAACAACACTTCGTCTTTATTTTTAGGAGGTATTTCAATAATCTCCACTTCTTTTTGTATTTCTTCTTTTATTTCTATTATAGGTATCTCTTTACTCTCTAATGGACTGAGTGTTTCATCTGTTGATACCTTTTGAATTGGAGTAAGGGCAGTTGTGGTGGGTTCATTGTCTTTCTTTTCAAGAAGGAATAAATTTTTAGGTTTTTGATTTACTTCTTCCTTCGGTTCCGTTTTCAATGGCACAATATTTTCCGTCGTTGTTTCTTTATGTATAGATTCGGTTTTTAATTTTCCCGCTTCTCTCAGTCGTTCAGGTTTTACTCGGACACTACGTAATGAGGATGTTTTTATTTTATCAGGGGTATCCTAGAAAAAAAAACCAACATATAAATATTGCTGTCAAACTCATTTAATAACTTAGTTTTATTATATAGGAGAATAATTAACAGGAAAGTGACTTTTATCGCTACAAGTAGCGTCGCGACATAAAATTTAGTTCTTCCCCGAACTCTTGCTTTACTTAATTCATAGCAAAATACTTTTAGTTGGGGATTTTTTGAACATAACTACAATTCTGCGCACTTTTTTAAATCACGTTTTTATAATCTGATGATGAAATTTCAGTTATTTTCGTACCCGTAGTTACACTAAATTCGTCCATCTCATCTTCACAATCACAATCTTTTGTGTCATCATCATTGACCTCTGACTGTGCTTCTGGTATTGTTTTATGCTTAGATGAATACATAACGTCTAATATAGCCAACTGCGACCTATGAGCATAGCAAAGTTGTTGAGCAGGGCCAATCAATCGCCCAATTTTTTACATTACACTAACACCGTCAGTTGTTATATACAAACTGAGCCAATGTTTGAGGACAAGTTGAATTTCCCGTTGTTTTTTTGTTATCTTAGGTTGGTCAAAGTGACTGTAAATCTTCGAAAAACATATCTCGGCATATTGCATAGTTGGCTCGTGTTTGGAGGTGTTTGTCGTCGTTATAAATATAAATTTATTCTGCTTTTCAGTCAGTTTTTGCATAAGTTTTTTTTTGTTAGATTTAATTAGAACTGTTTTTTTTTTCAAAACAAGCCGGGATGTTGTGATGAAAAAAAGGTAAAAATTCAGAATAAAATAGAGGTTATATTGTATTTTTTTATTATCCTTTTATTTGTTATAGACAACATGCCTTTGTCTGAGGAGCAAAAGGCATTCATTTTGAAAGCTCATTATCGAAGTGGTGTGCGTAACGAGGATGGAACATGGTCATACTTGATACAATCATGTATTCAACAGTTTGAAGAAGCATTTCCTGATTTACATGTTCCATATAAAATGTTTGTCCAGCACAAGGATCGAATTGTTTTGAAAATAATAATTGTGCGTGCAAAAATAAATCAACCGGTCGACCAAAAGTTCTTGTTGAAGAAACTGTAAACAATTTACGACAGAGAATAGAACAAAGTTCAACTAAATCATTGGGAAAATTAAGTGCTCAATCAGGTCACCTTCACTAAACTTTCATTTAATGTTACATTAAAGTTAATTTTAGTAAGGTTAAAGATGTGTCTTTCAATATCACTAACATCTTTAATTATATTTTACTGTATACCAAATTTGTTCTATAGGTGTGGCTTATTTAACTTGTCGTAGAGCTTTGATAAAGAATCGACATATGCACTACTACAAAGTGAGAGCTGTTACGTTTTGGAAAAAAAAGGTCCAATTGAATTAATTAAATTTATCTTAATAATTGATTGAATTAATCTCGTAGCGACATAGCGCGGGTTAACTTTCATCTTTCCACTCTAGTCAATTTAATTGATTTTCGATCTCTGCGGTTCGGCAACCAGTTTTGCTTTCGTAAGATTCGTATAGAACGTTATAGATGTCACCCTAAATCTTTAGCGCATGTCCCTTTACTTACGTCGATCTGCACTTGGTCAGTGATCATTGTCTAAGCAGGTGGTGCTTTATTTAAGTGCGAGTTAGTTCGTTGTCTTTGCGGGAAGAAATATCTTGTACCTTTGTATTTTTGCTAATGATTGTCCTTTATCCTTTGTAGGATATAAATTTTTATCGTATGCCTGTTAGAGAATCTTTCCTTTTCCTGCGGTTTTAACGCAGTTACCAGGGACAAGCGGACACGTTTCCGATAGAGTTGAATATTTTAAACGATCCACGGATGTTTCCTTGGTATTGAATTTTTGGAGGAAAACCGTGTGTAAATGGCTATATTTCACATTCATTCGTGATTTTTACTTGAAAAAACCTTCTAGAACGATCAACGACGTCACCAAGATGGCGATCTGAAAGTGAAATGAATGGCTGAAGTATTTTGGCGGCAATCTGGAGAAAATATTTCAATAGCTGTGTTTATCCCTTGAATCCCTTGGGAGGGTATTTCCCATAAAGGTCGTAATTTAGACGTTAACAAGGATAATTTAAGTAGGTGTTAGATTTTCTTTTCTAGATTTTGGTTGAAATATAAGTACAATTCATAATCTCCTGTGGTTATGTATATGTGCTAACATTTCATGTAAGTAAAGGCTCTAGAGAAAGCCGATTATTAATTATTTTGTGCATTCGATGCAATTTAAACGTTACATAAATGATAGCATCGTAAGATTCTGTTAGATTGTTACATTTTATTTAATATAGGGCTCGGTTATTGTGAAGAGCTTGTTAATTGTTTTAATTCAGAAGTAATTTACAGTCAATTCTTTACAGCACAGCGAATAGAATATTCGTTCAGTTTTATACATTAATTTTCTTGTAACTTAATTAACCGAGCAAGGCATTAATCAATGTGTATTTAGTAGATAAGGTGGTTACACACCAAGTTACGATCTATCGTCTGTATTATTATTTATACTGGTTGTCTAGCTTCATTAGCAGCCAGGTGAAATTTGTATTGTCAATCTGTACGAGGAGGCATTGGTCCTTCAGACGGGCCTACGTACTGGATAAATATTATTTTGGGATACGTTTCTGTTTTATTTAATTAAGATCATTATAACCTTATTGTAAAGAACCCAGAATTAAGTATACTTAGTTGTGTTCTACTGAAACTCTTGTTCAGACACGAATTAATTTAAACAATTTACAAATAAATTTACATATTTAGAAATGTAGCTTGCCTTGCTGTCTGAAATGGATTTTGCCTTAAATAATCAACTTCTTATTCAGCTGTAGAAATTTTTGGACGCCCTGATCCTTCTTTTCTGCTAATACTCGCGTCTTGATTCCACCTTTTTTTAAAGCCTCTGCACAGTGCTTTTGGCAATATTATAATGTTGAGCTACAGCTCAACCAGAAATTTGTCCCTTTCTTGTAACTTTGACATTATATTTGGCACTTACGTTTTGATATTATAACAAGTGTTCATTTGAAAAGTCAAACTAGGTTACTTTGAAATTTTGATAGAATAAGACGCAAATATATTAGTATGTGTTTGTTGTTCCGTAAACGTAAATCCGAATAACATTTGATAATGTCAATCACAAATATCAGTTAGTGCATAAAATAATCGTGCGTCGATTCTGGTTTAAATAAATTGCTTCTCAGTTTTAAAATGGCTTTCACTTTAGAACATAATTTTTTTTTAGTCCAGGCTTATTTTCGAAGTGGTAATAAAATTGATGATTTATGGGTTTATTCAGTTCAAGATTGCATGGTAGAATTTCAAGTTGAGTTTCCACATTTTGTAATAGATTATATACAATTTAAGAATACTTTGGATAGAACTTTAAAAAGGCAGCGGAGGAGTTAAGAAACGTACACCTCAAGTTGTCAATCGTGTTGGAGAAATAATGGAAAATGAACCACAAACATCTGTTCGACATTGAGTCAACAAATAAACCTTTCTGTTGGTACAACTCACAAGTTATTAATTAAAAAAAGATATGCAACTTTATCCATACCGTGTCACAGCAGTACAAGAATTGTTAGAAATTGATTACCCACGTAGACTACAGTTTTGTAATTGGTGTATAAATATGAACAATAATGGAGAAGTTTCGCAAAGAGTCATCTTTACTGATGAAGCATGGTTTTATAAAACGGGATACCTAAATTCACAAAATACAAGAATTTGGAGTAGTGAAAATCCACATATAATTAATGAAGAATCGCTACATCCAGAGAAAATTGGTGTTTGGGCAGCGATAAGCCAAAGGCGAATCATTGGACCAATATTTTTTCAGGGAACGTTAACTGCTCAAAGGTACCGTACGGAAATTTTACAACCATTTGTCAATCAGTTGCATGATGATGAACTTCAAAATGCATATTTCCAACAAGACAGAGCACCTTGTCACTGTCCTGCAGAATCTTTGGATTATTTAAGAGAATTTTTTGATGAGCGTATAATTAGTCGAAATACTGAAATTGCCTGGCCTGCACGTTCATGCGATTTAACACCTTGCGACTTCTTTTTGTGGCCTTATCTAAAAAATAACATATTTCGAACACCTAGATTGAATTTGAATGATATGCTATAGAGAATCGAACTGCAATGCATGGAAATTAATAACAATCCAGTAATGTTGCTAGAATCTCATCAGAAATTTTGAACGGAGGATTTTAAAGTGCATTGATCTTGAAGGACAACATTTTCAACATTTGTTATAGTTTTCAATAAATACCTATTATTTGTTATTTATTTGTATGTATGAAACTGTCAAAATATACGACATCGTAGGTTAAGTAGTAAATTTTAATTTACGACATACTTCAAAATGTTTTCAGTAAATCACATGCTACTAGATTGACTTTTCAAATGAACACTTGTTATTTGCCACAATATAAACAAAAAGTGACATTGATGGTAGCGATTTACAACCAAGGAAATTGGTTGTACTCGATTTGATTTAAATCGACTGTACTTTGAAGGAGATTAATACAAATTTGATTTAAGCTTATTACTGTATTCGTAAAAAAATATTCACCGCATTTCTTGATTACACCTAGTACAACAAAAAAAATAGGAATTGCATCTTTGTCAATAATCGGTTGTGCAATTCCTATTTTTCTTTTAGCATTTGAACGTTATTGTCAACATTAAAGCTTCTAATTCTTTCAAGGTACAAATAAATCAGAATAAAAGAGAATCGAATCATTTAAGAAATAAATTTGAATACGTACTTTACATGCAGTCGTTCCACTTCCAGTTGCGAATACAGATTGAGTGCTTGTAGGGATCATTATTTGAGGCATTGGGGTGCTATTATCACTACTCGATGTTCCTTCACTGGTTTCGGCATCGCTAACACTATTTCTATTCGTTTTGCTTTTTAGTCTTCGCCTTTCGGAAATCGGTAAAGGTTTGTATTCTTCTCCCTTAATATGGCGTTCATATGCCAGCAAAAATCTGTAAATAAACAAAGTTAATTTTTTATTTTATAAGAAATATTTTGAGTTAGTGACCTTTCATAGTGTCTTCTAATGACCGTAGCTGCGCTTGTACTTCCATGATTTCCTCCTAAATCGTCAAAAATAGATTTCCAAAGACGATTCGAAGTTACTATGTCATAACCACCACATTTTTGCACTTTCGTATAAAATACATACAGATCAACTAAAAGAAAGAAATAGTTTATATAAAATGTAGATAGAGTAACTCTTTTACAGTATAGAAAACAAAGAAATAGACATATTTGTCTATCTAGACTTTAGAGTGGGAGATTTTTACAATTTTTTTTGGAGCGCCATCTCGAAATGACTCGCTACGTAATAAAGTTTGATATGTCAACTATGAGCACCCAGTATACATATATCGGGTGCGGCGTAAGTCAGGCAATGGATTTACATCGAGATCGTCCTCCGTAATTCCCAACGCTTTCACCATACAACGCAAACTACGATTGGAAATGTTGAGGTTAGTCGAAATACGACGAGCTGACTGAGCTGGATTTTGATGAACTGCAAGTTATCTTCTATTCTCGCAGACCTCGGACGACCACTTCGAGATTTATCAATAACAGATGCTGTTGTTTGAAATTTTCTATGCATTTTGTAAACACTTTCGCACGAATTTGGAAACTTTTCTCTAAACTGCGTACAAATTTCTTCGTAATCGGCATTGCAATCTAATAGAAAGTTACCAAAAAAACACGTTCTTCCAAACTGTATTTCTAACAATTTATTAAAAGTTTAATGATGAGTACACGCTTGAATCCAATAACACTATAAGAATGATTATACAATGAAACGATGCCGTGCCACGACCTTTGGCGAAATAACACGAATAGTGAAGAGTGTATACAATGCTGCCTGACTTATACCGCGGCTAGATTACTAGAAACGGCATACTAGGACGACGATCTAGGAACAAAATTAATTAATAAAACAAATAAAGGGAGACATAAGTCGGGAAATCCCTATTTTCCCAAAGTTGTTAACATTGATTAACCACAACAAACGCTCTAATGGTTAAAAACGGGCAAGTAACATGGAAATTAGAATCTGATGCCTGACAAAGATTTAGAGACAGACCACAAATGTGACAAAGCGACTACCTAAAGAAAAACGCCTATTAGATGTAACGAATATGGATCAGATCAGAGGCAAACGGAAATAGTTAAGAGAGGTTTACATTACTATGTAGAACAGACGAAAACTAGACTAGAAAAATTAGAAAGTATATCTGGGTGTAGAATGTATGCTAATAAAAAAACAAAATATAATGAAGAGTTGGGATTAAATTTTGTTTTAAATAAAAAATGGCCCATCGGAATATGCCGGATTAAATTTTATAATGAAATAGTAAATTATTTAATTGGGCAATTTTTGTAGATTTACAAACTTGAGACATGTTAAGATTAATTATGGAATTTGATGTCAGTTAAATGGCCGCTGTTACTGTGTTGGCATACTCTGACCCTTTTCATCAAAGTTGAGAAGAGTTTTTCAAAGTCAGTTGGCTCAATAACGCGCTGCATCCCTACTTTCAGTTCAGGAATTGCCTGTGGTTTGTTAGCATAGACCTTGGACTTAACAAAATCCACAAGACCTGGCGGCCAACTAACGTCGCTATTTCTGGAAAACACAACAACCAGGAAAACTTTTATCTTAACAACTCGATGATTTCTATTGCTGTGGCATCCTCCTATTGAAATCACACTTCTTTAAAGTTCATATCGTCCAATTGATTCCACAAAAAGTTCGATATACGCCGTTCACGTTTCGAAGACGTGCGCGTTATCGATGATGTTAAGATAATGTTGCGAAATCATTTGCAAAATCGATTTGTTTACATTTTAAGTTAGAGTAGTACACGCTTATGTCAAACTTGCAATATTTAGGTTATAAGTGCAATATGTAATATGAAATTATAACAAAATACAAATACGATTTTAGTTCTTTCACAGCTGATAAAGCATCATTATCGCGTTCTGCTACACAGTTTGCAATCACGGATGCAACAAGTCGCTTACATTGGTTACAAAACGCTTTCGGCATTGCAAACCAAGAGTGAACAAACAGATGCAAAATCGGCAAAATCATTGAACATTCGCACCAACATAAATATGCATTCGCAGTGATGTTGATATAAATATTATACTTCGTTGATTGTTTTTGTGTTGGTGATTCCGAAAATTCTGTTGATGATGTGTGTTGATATCGTACTCCGTTTACAGTTAAAGCGCTTGGTCAAAATCATTCTAAAAAAACAACAGTCCAATTACACATCGAACCTATAATCCGCACCAAACAGTGGCTCTTTGTGCGTACATCCGTTTTTCTTGAATAGCAGGAGGATGTTCTTTGACTCAAATCCGACAATTCTGTTTATTAACAAAACCAAAATGAAAATTAGTTTCATTGCTAAAGATGATGTTATTAAAAAATGCCATTCACTGTTTGGTTTTCCGACAATTAATTAGAGGATTGTCTCCGTTGCAAGTGGCCTCCCTTGAGCTGTTGAGTTAATTGAACTTTGTAAACGGGAAGGTGTAGGCGACAATTTGTTGTAAACTGGTTCTACTAATATTAAATTGATGAAAACGATGACGTGTTGATGTTCCTGGATTCTCATCGATCCTCTCATTGACGACTGCAATGTCTTCGGCCGACCGCATAGGGCGAGGACGCAATAGAGTTTGTTGGTCCATAAATGAATTAGTTTTCTCAAATTTTTTAATTAATCTTGGAACAGTGGACACATTAAATGAGTTCTGGATACCAACAATTGCATGCACTTTTTGAACAGCCTCCGCAGAACTTTCTCCAAATTTGTAATGTGTTCTAACAATAACCATGCGTTGTTCTTTTGTACAGCGATCCATTTTTAGTAACCTGAACGATATGGAAAAAAGTTAGGTTGCCAATTGAATATTAAAAAAAAAAAAGGCAATTTAAATCCGGCGTATCCGATGGCCTAAATTTATAAAAGTTGTAAAAGGTTGTGGAGTAGTAATTGTTGTATTGCCGGAGCTTTAGGGTCACTTTCATTTAAAATAACGCTACAGCAGGAGAACCCAAAATAATACCGGAGCCGATAAATGGTGGTGGGTATACAGGGTGTGCCACTTAAAATTCCCAGGTAAAATATCTCGGAAACGGATAAAGATATATGAATTTTGTAAAAAACTGTTGCTGAAGAATATGATGGACTCCAGTTTGCTATCAGAATTGTGTTTTCTTGCGTGAAAATAAAGATGGCGCTGCGATCAAAAGAATTTTTTAATTGCCAGAATCTTCATTTGTTTTTTTATTTGAAAGAGTATTAAAATTAATGCAAGTTTGATTATTGTATATTCAGCGCTGCATATTAGCAAACGATCGAAGCACTCGCTCTGTCTACATAACAAATGCAGAATTAACAAAGTGTTTCCAAAGATGGCACTGCCGTATCTCTAGAAACTGTATTAACCGCGCATTCACGACTCCTTACAGGATAACTGCATGCGTAATGTAATAGAATAATTTGAAACATACGTGGGTGGGTAAAAACCTCACCTGTTTATAATACAAAAGTATTTTTAATATAAAATATTATTAAAAATCTAGTGTGAAGAACACAATATTGAACCTGTTCTTCTACGCTCGGTCTTAATAATTTCTGTGAGATAGCGAAGTCGTTCTTTTTGTGAATATATCTTTCTTCAGCAGCAGGAATCCAGCAAGGATACATTCACAAAAATATTAATATTGAACATGTATTGTGTTCTTCACACCAGATTTTTAATAATATTTTATATTATGAAAAATACTTTTGTATTATTATGTTTTAGCATCAATCTCATCAATAGACTCTACTTACATTTTTCTTTTCAAAAAGATTTAGGTATGTTAATTGATTTATATTTGCAAGATCACAATTTAATACTAAATAATTCTTACGTTCTCTGTATCCCAACGAAGGAATTCTTCCGATAGGAGTATGATTAGTTTTCATATATGACGTGAGTTTTCTAAGAAACGTTTTGCTTTCGCTGCTGTCTGAAAAACGTGTGCTTCTTCTAGTAGATATTGTACTGATATCTTTTCTAAATCCGTTGACGCAATTTTCATTTGTGATTTTACTCTGCAAACAAATACAACACATTAGTTTGTTGTTTGTGGTTTGGCAGCGAATTGTAAATGTTGAAAATTACATATCTAGAGGATCCAAAATTAATATTTTCTTGAGATTTAATTTTAATACGTCGAAAAATACGATAAAATCTGAAGTTTTGTAGTGTACAGAATACAGTATTCCTAAGTAATTTTTTGTAATTTTTGTGATTTCAAAATTCACTGAAAGTTTTGGAAAAAATCAGCTTTATTTTTACAAAATAAAATTATAGTAATCATCTAGGTCATTGAACCATGGGGATACTTTTACAAATCTAATGTCCATATTACCCAGTGCTTCCAATTCGAGTAATTAAAAACGGTATCCTTGGTATGTTAAGTAATATGACACTACGTACTGATTTCGGAATAACAACAGTGGAAGAAGTATGCGTTAGAAGAAACAGTAAGTCCACCCAAACGCTTTAGCATGCACTTTGCGTCCTCTCAGAGAAAAAAAAATAGTTCACTGATCTAAAAGAGTTATCTTCTGAAAAATGTTTTAACAGTAGGATCGCCGTGTTATTAATTACACTGGTCAACACAGTTCGGTTTTATTGTAGGATTTTATTTCAACAGTTACAAGATAGGTGTTATATTTAACTAAGGTACCACAAGAATGTTTCGTCTTCAATTTCGTCTTCAGTTTCGTCTTCAATTTCGTCTTAACTTACTAACACACACACACGCCCTTTCTTCATATCGTCTTCACTACTACTACTACTACTCCCTTTTTCCATTTTCGCTCGGCACTCCCTCTCTTCTCGCATCTAACCCTACATCTCGGCCGTCCTGCATTTCGTCCGATCCGGACGACACATCTTCATTTATCCAGGGCTTCATATATTCAGCGCAAGTGGTCGTGTGGATGGGACCGTCGTGAAAACCACTCTTCGTTACCTCGTAAGTGTCATTCATTTTAACTTTACCCACTCTGTAAGGTCCCAAATACTTTGGTTTTAATTTAAGACCTGGTCAAAATTGCGTTCGTTTTATCGCAACTGTGGCGTTCACCTTATATTTGGTAGGTTGCTTTCTTCTCAGATTGTAGTATTTTCTGTTTTCTTCTTGAATTTTTACAATCTGTTCTTTCGCTGTATTTCGTAATCCGTCTCGTTCTTCGTCGTATTTTTTGACTATTTCTTCTTCTATCAATTCTTTAATGTTGCTATTTCCTCCTCTCATTTTAGTACCAGTCATTAGCTCGAAAGGTGTAGTTCCTATACTTCTGTGGTAACTAGAATTTAGTACCTCTTGAACCTTCCCCACGTGACGATACCACTTGGTTGGATCATCTACAGATAGTTTCGAAAGAATAGGTATAATCGTTGCATTCACTCTTTCTACTTGCCCATTTGCTCGTGGCAATCCTGTTGTTACGGTGAAATGCTTTATATCTTCATCATTGCAATAAGTATTAAATTATTCTGCTGTGAAAGCTGTACCTCTATAGGAAATAATACACGCCGGGTTTACGAATATTTCCTTTTACTGTTTCAACTTATTTATTACTTCACGTGCTGTTGTCGTCTTTGTTGGATATAACCAAATGAATTTAGTAAAGGCGTCCACCACTACAAGGATGTACTTATAATTTTTGTTCGTCGATTCCAACGGTCCAAGATGATCAAGATGGTATGTGTTCAAAGGTACGTCCCCTTTGTGAAGCGGGTGCAAATATCCTTCTTGCTTCCCTCTCTTTCGGTTTACTAGTAGGCAAGGAACACAATTCGCAATACACTTTTCTATCTTCGTTTTTGATTTAGAGATAAAGTAATCTTCCTTCATTATTTGCTCTATCTTCTTTGCACTTAAGTGCCCTTTACCATCGGCTTCTTGTATCATTTCCATTTGCATTAACTTAGGCACCACTAAAAGTTCACGACCGTCAAAGACTTTATACAAAATGTCATTTCTAAGAGAATAGTCTTCGTAAGGCTTTTC
This sequence comes from Melolontha melolontha, assembly GCA_935421215.2. Lineage (NCBI taxonomy): Eukaryota > Metazoa > Arthropoda > Insecta > Coleoptera > Scarabaeidae > Melolontha > Melolontha melolontha. Next base: position 41,686,134 of record OW285243.1, read on the forward strand.
TTTTAAAATCTCTTTTATTGGTTTCAGCAACACATCTGTTTCTTGTGCGTTTCGAATTCGTTTGATGATACCATCAGTACTGACAGTCATTACTGGGTTCCTACTGAGTGAGTCCGCGTGTTTCATTCTTGTAGATGGACGATGTTCAATGTTATAGTCATATTCTTCCAATAACATAATCCATCGAGCTACCCTGGTGGTTAGATCTTTCTTGTTTATGGTCTTTTGAAAGGCTGAGCAATCCGTAACAACTTTAAAATGAGTATCCAATAAATAAATACGAAATTTCTTCAGCGCTTCAATCAGTTAGAACTTCCAATTCGTAGCTACTGTACCGTTTCTCTGCATCTGAAGTTTTCTTACTCATATAGTAAATCGGATGAAAGCGATTGTCTTTGATCGATTTTTGAAATAAAATTGCTCCATATCCTTCCTGACATGCATCCGTATGTAATTCTAATTCTGCTCATTGCTTGTATATATCCAGAACTGGTTTGTTAGTTAGCATTCTTTTGAGTTCTTGAAAAGCGGCATGCTCATTTTCATCGAAACGAAACTGAGCCCCCTTCTTCAACATATCACTTAGAGGTTTGGCTATGATGGAGTAATATGGTATAAATTTTCTAAAGTATCCCGTTAACCCTAAGTAACTCTGCACTTGTTTGACTGTTTTTGGTTCAGGAAAACGTGTAACGGCTTGAGTTTTCTCAGATTCTATCACATGACCAAGGAATTCAACTCGTCTCTTCAAAAACTGACATTTCTTGACGTTTATTTCCAGAGCATATTCCTCAGCTGTCTGAAAAACTAGTTTCAATCTACGAATAGCTTCGAATTCGTCAGAGGCAGGAATAATTAAATCATCCATGTACGGCAAAGCGATATTTTTGTTAGATAAATCTCGAAAAATAACATTAATATATCGTTGAAAAACTGCTGGAGCGTTACACATACCAAAAGGCATCTTACGAAATTGATACTGATTATTGTGTGTAACAAATTATGTATATTTTCTACTCTGTTCTTCTACGTTTACATGAAAAAAATCCATTCTTCAAATCGATAGTGCTAAAAGTTTGGGCATCTTGCAGTTTGTCTAATTGGTCCTCAATTAATGGCAATGGATAACGATCCTTCACCACCATTCTGTTTATTTTACGGAAATCGATGCATACTCTGGGCGATCCGTTCTTTTTACGAGCCACAACCACTTGACTTGAGTAATCAGATGTACTCGGTTCTATTATTCCATTATTCAACCATTCCTCGACTTGTTGATCCACAATTGATCTTTCCATAAATGGCAATCGTCTCGGTCTATGTGCACTTGGTTCTTCGTTCTTGGTGATAATCTTCATTTCGACATTCGCACTTTTGGCCTTCTTGGGCTCATAAGAATAAACCATATCTTTTATTTCATCCTTCAATTCGTCGCTTATTTCCAATTCGATGTCTAATTCTTCTTCCTGGATTTCCATATTTGCAAACAATACATTTTCATGCTTTTTAATCACCTTGATGCCATCTCGATTACTTACCAAATCGGCCTGAGTTAGCAGTTCATTTCCTAACACGCCTCCCACTGGCATAACACCATTGCCAACCACATGAAAAGTACAAAAATATCTACCCTCATCTATGTTAACCATACACTGGAAAAAACCTATGGTTTCTATACTTGACATACCAAATCCATTCAATGTTATACTTGATTTGTACAATACAGGTGATCCAATAGCTTCCAACATGTCTTCCCTGATGATGTTGACTTGACTTCCGGTATCGACTAACAAATCTACGGAAACACCATTGATTCCCACTGTCTTGAATAATTTACTGTCTGAATTCTCAATTATATGGACGTTCGCTGTAGATGTACTTTGATTTGATCTTCCATCATCTCTCCCCTTATACTCAAAACTTCGATGACCAAAATTGTTACACTTAAAACATTTTGTTCCAAGATTCTTTGATTTACAATCAACAGACTTATGGCCTATTATTCCACAATTGAAACATCGCAAAGGCCTTCCCTGTTTTGGTTCATTTCTCGATCTCGTTTCCATCCTTGAAGTAACACTAGTTGTTGGCCCTCTTGTTGTTTTACTCCTAATGTCATTGTAGATTTTCAGCCTTCTTTTAAAATCGGCAATGTCTAAGGCACCGTGTAAAACCATTTTATTTGTGTTATCATCTTGAATTCCTTCGATAATATACTGCAACAAAGCGTCTGTTTCCATACCACGACTTGCTAATTCCTTCATTACTAGAAAATATTCTTGTACACTCTCATTTCTTAACATTTTTCGTTGAGACAATAGTTGATGGAGTTGAGCACTATTTAATTTTGACGAAAATTCTGTCAAAGCTTCTTTCAATGCTTTCCATGTCGTTATTTTAGACTCGCCTTGAATGAAAAGTCTGGCGAAGCCTTTTAGAGACTTTTTTGCGAAAATAAATGTGTGCAACTCACCCCATTTAAATAATATTGATAAATCTTCAATGTCTGATATCCATTTCTCTACCGGATATGTGCTGCCATCAAACGGACGAATAGAATCTTCTATGTCTCGAAAATTTAAAGCGAAACATACCTACATTTGCTGATACGGTTCTGTCCAAATTCGATGCAATACCAGATGAGCATACGCTATTTTCTTCCTGGCGGTTGTTCTCTTTGTTCTTGTTTTCTTCATCACCATTTCCTTCTTCATCTTCTTCTTCAGTTTCGTCATCTTGTCTGCCACTTTCTATTGTGCATTTTAAAGTATTTAAATCCATTAAACTTACACAAATCGCCTTGGCTAATTTCTCCGCCGTAGTATTATAATCTACACGTATAATACAAGAAATTAAAGTTAATTCACTAACGGTAAAATTGTCTCTAATAAATTGCAGTTTGTCTTTATATTCATCACTCCCGTTGTCGAAAGCAAAGCCCGAAAATTCACGCACTTTTTTCCGACTATGTCTATCACCCTCGTATTTAAAAATAAGTTTGTAAAATGTTTTTATAACTGGCATCGGAGCCGTGTTAATACTATCGGTAACGTATGGAATTTGTCCCAAATTCATTTTTATTAGTTTTGACTGTTATTTACACTTGTACTTTTACTTTTTTTTTAAGTAAATAAAAAGAATTCTTTCAAATCTAAACATAAACGGTTATCGTCTTCAAAGCGTTCTTACCGAGCAAGCAAAAATGATACTTATTTCACTATACCTTAAATGCTATTTTGATCAAAAAAGGCAGGCGAAATATGTTCTCGACGCACTCGAAAATAGTTCATATGTCACCTTAGCGTTAAAGTTATTGTCCCAATCGCGTATGAATCACCGCTTTACTAGGATATTAAAATGTTTGTTATAGATTATAACTTACCGGTTTATCGAATATTTAACTTATTTAGTTTGTCTTGCATCAAACCATTTGTCTAGTAATACACTTAATTTTCTTTTCACAAAATACAATGTTTCACCTGCCACACGCTTAACACCTTATGCAATCACTGTTTATGGCTGATAATCCCGGGCGAGCCCCCATATTGTGTAGGATTTTATTTCAACAGTTACAAGATAGGTGTTATATTTAACTAAGGTACCACAAGAATGTTTCATCTTTAATTTCGTCTTCAATTTCGTCTTCAGTTTCGTCTTCAATTTCGTCTTCAGTTTCGTCTTAACTTACTAACACACACACACACCCTTTCTTCATATCGTCTTCACTACTACTACTACTACCTTTTTCCATTTTCGCTCGGCACTCCCTCTCTTCTCGCATCTAACCCTACATTATTGTACATCAAAATTGTAGTTTATGTCTCTTGTCTTGCTGATTCTGAATCTGATTTAAAATTTGCTCCATCACGTTAGGATTTTGAGATATTTTCTTAAATAGTTTTTTAAAAAACGCATTAAATTTTACAAAAATTTCGAAGTTACTTTTATATAAGAAAAAAATATTTTTCTGTAGAACATTGTTACGATATTTTAGCTACTTATGGGTTGGTCCTTGTATCATTCGCGTTATTATAACTCATTGCTACGTCATCCGCTTTTGGGAGAAAGAAGATGCGTCTTACGGACACATCCGTTTTAGCCTTCTACGGGATTAGTAATTTTACCTTTGGGAATACACGTTAACGTTCTTGCAGCTTGTCAATGTTCCAATGAATTTATGGTTTAATTGAGGGTGCTTTGTTTTATCGCAACTTATAATTGCTGATGCAACGTGTGTGACTAGGCCGTAAATAATTGTACCCTTTCTTTCCTGAGAGTAACACCGGAAGGTCTGAGAACGTGTGACAACTTTTTCACCCCCCACGAGGTCCAATTCCGTCTCCATTTTGCAGAAAGAAACCGAGGAGCGATTTCGGACCGCAACCTCAGCAGGCAGCTAAGCACAATTAAGCATCATTTAATTACGTCGAAACGTAATATTAATATTCGTTCAATTAATCCTCTGACTACAAAACTTACGACGAGCCATAAGGTAATAAGTGATAAAAGCGAACCATATGTTCGTTACGAGAAATATTTAAATTCACCTTTTTTTAGTAAATTCCTAACATTAAAACAAACCCGTAAAATGGTTTGTTTTAATGTTAGCACTTTAGTCACCCAATGGCGATTTGGTGAAGAGCAAATCTTCAAAGGTTTTAACTTAACCAAAGACGCTACGTTTAGCATTATTTTAATTTTCAGCTTGTTCTACTGAAGATGGCAACTTAGTTGCTGAAATACATATATAGAATTTATTAATATATTTTGTGGTTAGAGATTTTTCTTGTTTTCGTGTGATTGACTCAGTATAGTAACGTTTCGTTTAGAATCGCACGACCATCTCACCGAGTTTTAAGCCGTTGGTAACTGGCCAGCTGCTTTGTCGCTTTAAGTTCAACCCACTCACGCAAGGTAAGTCCCTGGAGGGTGTTTGTATTAAGCCACTTTTGATAAGCCAGTTTTTGTGGATCTTAACTGCTTGCTACTTTTGTAGGTAGCAACTGAGTGGATATGTCTGAACTTAAATCATGCTCATTTTTGCTCTGGAGCCAATCAAATTCAGAATTGGTAGATATCTGACTATACGGGTTTATAAAGAGCTACACACGGCTCTTACGATTCAATGTAAGTCGATTTAGGATAGCTGAACGTCTTTTTATTTCATAATGTCGCGTGCGTGTGTAAATAATCCAAACAGTTTCTTTTATGTATGTGGAGAATTCACTACCCACCAGCATAACAGGATTATTACACATTTAATAGAAAAGTTATATTTTCACTATTTTGGTTCAACCATTGAACATCAAGACAATCCATGGGCTTCTAGCATTTGCTGCGCCTGCTGTGCTGTTACTTTGAGGGGCTGGTCAAATGTTAAGAAAAGCGCTGTCCTTTGCAAGACCTATGATTTGGCGTGAACCATTCGAATAATTGCTACTTTTGCTGCATGAAAACTTGCGGATTTTCCAATAAAAATAAGAAAAAATATTAGTTATGGTAGTCTGCCCTCTGCTACTCGTTCAATACCTCATTCGGAAGCCTTTCCAGTACCAAGACCCATTTATTCATCCATCCCCACTTAAAGGAAATGTATGAAAATATGACTTTTCTTCTAGACAGAATTAACTAGAAAATGTACAAATAGTATATCAGCGCAAACCTCATAGTTGTAGCAATTCTATTCGGTTTACAACTAGGGTATACAGTCGGTCGAGAAATTCCCACTACATTGTTAAAGACTGGCCAGTTAGGGCTCAGTTTATTCCTGGACAAAAGAATATACTTCATAAATCACTAGTTGAAGCTGATAAGATACTTTTACCGCCATTCACATAAAATTAGGTTTGATGAAAAATTTCGTGAAAGCAATGGATAAAGATGGCCGTGGATTCCAATACCTTAAACAAAAATTTCTCAAAATCTCAGATGCAAAATTTAAAGAGGGAATTTGTGTAGGACCCCAAATTAAACTTCTACAACAAGATACAAAATTTGAAGAAACTTTAAGAGACTTGAACCGTGTTGCTTGGAATACTTTCAAAACCGTGGCAGACAATTTTCTAGGAAACAGAAAGTCTGACAATTAAATAGCATTTCTTAATGAACTTCTTAGAAGTTACCATAAATTGAGCTGTACCATGAGCCTTAAAATACATTTTTTGCACTTGCGTCTGGATTTCCTCCGCCCGAACGTCGGCGACGTAAGTAAACACGGCGAAAGGTTTCATCAAGACATTTCTTTTATTGAAAAACGTTATCAGGACACGTGGGACAGTGAAACGCTTGCTGATTATTGTTGGGACATTGATATCAGAAAGTGCCGAAGAACAGTATAAAAGAAAATGAAAAGAAAAATATTTTAAACAGGACGGTACTATACAGCTCCATATAATGTACTGCCGCGAGCAATAAATTCTGGTCGTCAATGTAACTTCAAAATTTGATTAAATTGTCAGTAATTGTAAATTTTCCTCGCCTGATAATACCTATGTCAATTAATTGTCCACATGACATTTACGACAGTTATATAATAGAACATTTAGTTAGTGTCAGTTTATTGTAAGTCAGAAGCGTACACAATTTTTAAAATACCTCAATTAAACGAACTGCAAAAGTCGATAAATAGAACTAGGCTAGAGAACGGCACATCGCAAATGAAATAAATGTTGATAAAAACACAATAAAAGTCACTGATATATTGCAAATGCCAATAATTTTTAAATAATTAATACCTTTTGCCACCTATTTGTTTTGCTTTTACAGATTTAATATTCTCATCATGCCGTGATTTACGAGCTTCCATCTTGAAAAATCCAGATTTCATCAAGAAAAACAAACTGGAATGCATTTTCATTTTAAAAACACATATATTGTTGCAATTTGTTGTTATTTGTATTTGAATTTTTCTATTTTTCAAATTTTTTATTTTATACGCCACTGACTTTCTTTCAGTTAGGTGAGATTTTATAAACTTCAATATTAAGACCATGCTACCAAGCCAACATTTAATATTTGTCAAACTGTCTGATTTCAATATTCCTTTTTCCAAAACCTGATGTGCCAGAATTAAATTTGTTGTTATTACTATTGTTAGAACTACGAGTATAAAAGAAACGAAAATTGTACATATGTAATTTTCCAAAAAAATTAAAAAAGAAAATGAAAATTAGTTGACCAGTATTATTACTTAGTTACACTTAGTTACTTTATATTAGTTACTAGTTATGTTTTTGTTAATGTGCAAATAAATTTAAAAAAAATCATACTTTCAGGTTAGCAAAAAAGTAATTTCGCTTTTTACAAATAGAGCCGTTATATTGTTGTTTGGATGACTTCTATCAATGTTATAATTTTTAACTTTTGACATTTGATAGTTGTTACTTTTAGCTTGCGTTAGAAGGAAATTGCGCTTAATTTTGTCCACTGCCATTAATTCAGTGTCAATTTTAACTTATATTGCAAAATAGAATATTTTCAACATATTTTGCTTTTTTATTTCCGTAAAGAAATCGGCACAATAAATGAACATTAAACACATTAATGGATTATATATGTATGGCTTGGGTTTTCTCTAAATCCCCTTTCAAGTGAAATTCCTATACGACCTTCACCTAGTATTCAGTATTACTTCATATTTCGTCTAACTAAAATCGAATAACTGCATGGGCCATGGGGAAATGTTTTGTGTTTGTTATACATTAGCTTAGTGATTAAATATCGTTTTACATATTTAATACACCGGCTTATAAATGTCCAATATAGATTTGCAAGTAATTATAATTTTATTTCATTTTGATTTCCTACAGGTCCTACAAAAACGTTAGCGAAGAAAAGAAGAAGATTATTATACATAATTATTGTAAAGTAAGAAATTTAATCAAATGCAACAATTGTTGAAGATTTTTCACCGCTGTTTCAACTATAACAAAATTATTAACTAATATTTATTACTACACTCTCTGTCCTGAAAATAAAATATATTTTAACGAAATTACTGGTGTCATCTCTTAGCGGGACATTAATTTAACAAGTGTTAGCATTCTTAAGTAATCTGTAAAAGTTTCATAACATTTAGTGTACTAGATGCTAAAATAGAACAAATTTAAGTGAACTTTAAGTGAAGTAGTTTGTATTCGGTGGAAGAATGAGCAAAGAATAAAGAAATGACATTAAATTATGGTTAAAAACGAGAAGGTGCTACGAAAAAGCTTCAAATTTATAAAATCGCTTACGAAAATAATTGTTTATCACTAATACAATCAAGTTTTTGGGTGGTATCGACGATTCAAAGAAGGCAAAGAGAAATGGATGATTATTTCTATTAGACCGATCAATTAAAACGATACCCAAAGAAATTTTGAAAAACTACGTTATTTTGTGAAAATTTCGAAAAGAAGTTCAGTGAAATTCATGGGAATGAAACTTGGAATATCCAAGACAATGACAACGAACAATTTGTTCCGCCTTTATTGACGAATGACAAAAAATTGTATCGAATTGGGTATTGCAGAAACATCACACAAAATCTCAAAGAGACGAAAAGTTATTAAAAACCATTAAATCATGAGACGTGGTGTTTCGAATATGAAATTGAAACTAAGTGTCAAAATGCTGAATAGCGACTGGCAGATGAAGAAAGTCAAAAAATGCAAATAATTCCTTCCAAATGATACAACGGCTAGTGCTGGGTGTTGGTATATTGGAGCGTTTTGTTGTAGTCTGTATTCGTCATGTTCGCGCTGAATATTGAGAATCAGGCAGTTGGCGAATATTGCACGATTATTTTTTATTGTCTAAGCTGCATTCGATGATGAAATGACATCATTTTCCATCAATTGAAGATATTCAATTGTTACTTTCTAATGTCTACACACTTCCCTATAAAGTAAGAGTTGATGCGTAGAGACTTCCGCGTAATTATTATGCTCTACTCAAGTATCGGGATTGTTCGGAAACTACGTAGCCTAACATAGAGATGGCGCGAATTTGCAGGTATCTTCTTTACCATTCTGTAGAATTAACCTTTAATAAGTTAAATATGACAGTACAGAGCGATCTGTCAGTTAGTCTGTTTTTGACAGTACTCCAAAGTGAACGTCTCGTGTGATTTTGTAATAATGGAAAAAACTGAGTTGAGAGCAATGATAAAGTATTTTCATTTGAAAGGATTAACACCAAACGAAATCAAAGCAGAGCTAGATTCAACACTATTAGAATCCGCTCCTTCGTTTTCAATGGTTAAAAACTGGGTTGCTGAATTTAAGAGTGGTCGTATGAGCACAATGATAAACCCCGTAGTGTACGTCCAAAAACTGCTACTGTTCCGGATATGATTGAAAAGTCTACCGTATCGTCTTGGATGACCGTCGAGTAAAGGTGCGCGAGATTGCAGACATTGTAGGTATTTCAAATGACGGTGTGCACAGAATTTTAACTGAAGAATTGCAAATAGAAAAATATTTGGGGCGTTGGGTGCCGCGGTTACTCACACCAGAGGAAAAACTGAGCCGTTTGAGTGTTTCTCGCGATCTATTAGGACCTTGTTCGCCGTTTCATTACCGTCGATGAAACCTGGGTCAACCATTACATTCCCAAAACCAAAGAACAAACCAAACAATGGACGAAAAAGGTTCTCCGCCACCCAAAGAAGGCAAAACGGTTTTGTAAACAGGAAAGGGTTATGGTAACTGTTTTTTGTGATTCCCATGGAATTAACTTGATAGATTACTTAGAAAATGGCAAAACAATAAATGGGGAGTATTATGCCAATTTGTTGCAACAAATAAGCGTCGAAATCAAAGAGAAACGGCCTCATTTGGCAAAGAAGAAAGTGTTTTTCCATCAGAATAACGCACCTGCCCACAAGTTCCCAGATTTGGCTCCCAGCGATTATTATCTCTTTCCAAACCTGAAAAAAATGTCTCGGCGGGAGAAGATTTTCGTTTAATTCCGAGATAATCGCTGCTGTAAATAGCTATTTCGATATAGTAAATATGTACTTGTAAATACATACTGTTTTAATATTATTTAAAACAATCTTGAATTGCTTACTATCTTAAGTAATTGGATAAATAATCTTTATTTAAGTAACATTCAAATAATTCGTATCAAGAATATTTCTGTATTTTTTTGTAAGTGCTTCTTCTAATAATTTACAGACACGTATTATAATTACTAGCCCAGGTCTTAAATTCTCTGTAATTAAAATTTAATTAGTAGCGTACTTACCGTTGATGTACTAGCTACTACAATAGGTATAGAACACTCTGACTCATTACTCTCTGATCCTGGAGATAAACTACGCTTTTTCCGTTTTCCTCGAGGCCTTCCTTTAAGCTTGGGAGCTAGATGATTACATAGGAGTTCGTGTCCTTCCAGTTCTGGATAATCGAATGTGTCTCTGCAGAATAATATTCTAGTATTGCAATTCGGAACTCCGAAACCTCCTAAGGCATTCACCAGTTTGTGTCTTAAATATTGATCCTCTACACCTTCTAACCTCTTCATCACCGATCTATATCGACAATATCTGGGATAACTGAGGATGATCACCGATGGCCCCTTATGGTTTAAAAAATCTGAAAATTGCTTAAATTGAAACAGAGAATAACGAAGTCAATAAAAGTTATTATTGTTAAATTTCAAATATCCTATTACTTTAAAATTTTATGTATTGTAAACAAACATATAGAAAGGAAACCAATATACAAGGTGTGGCAATTTAATCCTCTTATTGATGCTGCTGTAGTGTAAAAAATAAAACAGCATGTAATAGTTCGCAGTCTCACCAATAGATGCCGGTCAACCGAAAATTAAACAGACAATTTGAAGTTTTCCCAATCTTAGCAAAATTGTGATATGATATTCTTATAATACTAAATCAAGTTTTAGACTGGGAATTGCAACTAATACATCACGCAAATTAAAGATACCCGATTTCGAACATCGTAAGTTCACATCTTTTAAATAATGCGATTTTAATGTTATAAATTCTTCAGATTTCTGGCTAGTCCAGAGAAATTCTTTGAAAATATAACTGTTCTATGACTATAAATGAAAGTTCTATCTTAATAGCATCATTTATTGCGATTAAATGTATTAGAAATTTATCCTTTCTTTGCTCAGGGCCCTATCTGCAATTATATGCATTTTTATTATGAATTAGGTAATTAGTCAAAGAATCATTAAGGACAACTTAGGACGGAATGTGCGCAAGATATTATTGTTCCTTAATGAGTTTCAAATATGAAAGTTTATTTACCTGTCTCTACCTGCCCCTGAAGGTGCTAGAGCCTATAAAAGGTTCCGAGTCATGGGCAAATAAAATCATTTTGCAGAGTTTTGCCTTGTGAAATATTTGTGTGTTTTCATGAGACTCTATATCAGTGTTTCCAGTTGTAAACTTTGTTAGTTTCTTGTGATTTTGAGTTTTTCTTTTCGAATTTCCGCGAATCGGCCAATAATACGCATGATCCTGCATGAAAAGATTATGGAATTTTGTGAAGAATCCACGGAATTGCGAAAAACTCGAGTTCTTGATTTCCTGAAAAGCATTTTTAAACAAATGGTGACAAATTGCAAAAAAGAATATTGTGCATTTTACCAGAGAATCTTTCTTTTTTCCTTCCTATTATCGAAATTGGAAAAATGCGCAGAGAACGAACAATCGCTTGACAAAATTTGGCACCTGGTTGCAAGAAGAAATAAAGTTTGCTGATGCAGTTCTTCGTTGTATTCTTGGTCCTCCTTCAACTAGTGGGGCCGACCATCGAAACGTCGAAAAACCCAACAGTTTAGAAAATATACATCGATTGCCGAATTAGTTTTTGCGACACCAATGAAGCTAAGAGTAAGTGGTGTTCTAGCTGGAGCACGGCTTCTCGACGAAATGACCACAACAACCCCTTCACGATCGAAGCGATTTTTAACTCATTGGAGGTCTCCAGAAAATGAACCGTCGAGTTATTCATTAGAACTTCTAATTTCTGCAAATTTAGCTACGAAACAGTACAACACATTAAGAAGTAGAGCTAACCGGACATGATTTGTATCCGCCATATTATAAAGTTCGAGAAAGGAAAAATTTTTTTGGTCCACCGCGCTTAACAATGGTGGACGGGAATGTGTGCAGTGCGTTGACAAACCCAATGCATGCAAACGCTAGAAGGTGCATTGGGTTGGAAAAAATTACCGAGACCCGAAAATTTTCGTTTGCAAGAATCCATAATCAAATGCTAATTATGTTTTTCGATAGTCAGGGTGTAATCCATAAAGAATTTTTATCGGAAGGACAATTAGTTACTGGTGCATACTACATTGAAATGATGAAGAGATTACTGAAGCGCATTTCTCGAGTGCCGAGAAAGAGATAGTTGGTTCTTGTTACATGACAATGCACCGTCACATTCTTCACTAATTGTAAGCGCAATTCTTGTGAAAGAATGAGTTATTGAGATTATCATCCAAGGTATTCACCGGACCTTGCTCTGGCAGATTTTTTCCTCTTTCCTACAGTGAAAACTGTCCTCAAAGGGAAACGTAGAAGACGTAGAAGATATTCAGAAAAATGTAACCGCCGAATTGAACACCATTTCTTCGCATGCATTTGTTGACTGTTTTCAAAAAAAATTAGAACGTTACAATAAGTCTTTTTCATAAATGTGAATGGAAATGATTTTGAATAAATATCAAACATTGCATCTCATTACTTCAATTGTGTTCTTGTATTTTGTACCAATCCGGGAATTAAATTGCCATACCTCGTAGAAAGATTTATCATTTCATATCATTAAACTAGAATCATCATTCAAATACGGAATAGAATATTACCTCTACAATCCTCTTATAACGGTCATTATCTCATGTTATATATCATCGTTAATTGGTTTACTTTATTTCCGATAAGTAGGCAGTAGTTGCAGGTCATATTATAGTAAAAATTAAGTGTTTTGAGGTTAAGTCAATCCCATTGTGATGTGTGTTATATGTATATGTAATATATTTATTGCAATTGTACTTAATTTGAAAATGAGTATTGATGTGAGTAAAACAAAAATATAATAGTGAAAAAGAGCAATGTATTTCAATAGTAAAATATGTTTCGCATTATCTTATTAATTAAATTGCAAGGGTATAGTTTGTGATTCAAGCTAAGGAAAAATTTGAATAGATTTTCGGAACGTTACATTGTTTAAACTAGTATGTTATTGCTATGTAAATAATCTAAATTATGATATATTAGTAACGATAATTCAAAGCTCAAATATATGTATATAGATAATTATTTCTTAACCTTTGTATATTATAGAAGATTTAGTTATTCGGCGATTTAAGGTCTGTTTTACTGTAATATGTATATATTTAAAATAATCTTATATGTTTCGACAATTACTGCCCGTTTCAAAGAATTTTAAATTATAAATAACAGTATATTAATGTCATATTGCATTTTTCATATTTTATTATATTAAACTGACTTCCTTTGACAGCTGCTTAAAATCAATAGTTATGCGTCAAATATAATTTTAATACGTAGAATTGTATACAAGAATGTAAAATAGAAACAAACATCTACTAAATACTAAATAAAATGACAAAAATTAAACAGGTATTTTAATATTTTATAATATTATCCCTTAATCACCGATTCTGGGGCGACGCGGTATTGGAAGTATAAATGGCCGATCTGAGACACGCCGTAGCTGCTAAGAAAAGCCAGAAAATGATTCAAGATAGTCAGGTAAAAAGTGATTTAGGAACTATTCGCAAGAGCTACTATGGATTAGCAGAGGGAATTGAAAAATGACAAACTGATTCGATGTCGTTTGTGGATTCTGTTCAAATTGTGGATGATCTTCACTCATACCTATGTGCGGCGGAAGGCGAAAAAAATGAGTGTGTAATACGAAAATTTGAAAGTGTTATTGACGAGGATTCAGATTTTCTCATACTAAGACAAATTTGTGAAGGTGCGTCGAAAGATCCATTAAGCTGTCACAAGGATTACTTTACATTTGCAAATATAACATCACTTGGTGTGGAACGGTCATTTCCATCATTAAAAAATATTTATTCCGCACGCCGTGCTCATTTGACTAAAACAAGTGTGGAAACATATTTAATGATTCAAATATTTAATAGATGCCACCCAGGTTGTGATTTCGTGGAAGCTTTTTAAAACAGTAAGTGTTTCAGCACGTTATATAATATATTTTTTTTTATTATTTTATGTATAAACATTAATTGCCACACCTCGTATATGATATGCCTATGATTTCTACAATCTTGCTTTCGATTGGTCAACACTATATCGTGAATTTTTGCAATTTCTTCGGGTGTAGTGACTTCAATTGGTGGTCCAGAATGTTCAACGTCATTTGTGCTTGTGCGACCAGAACGAAATTCAGTAAGCCACTTCTTTACCATTGATTCTGATGGTGCAGAGTTCCCATAGTATTTTTCAAACTTAGCCTTGGTTTGAGTGATGTTTTTTTCCGCAAAAAAGCTTGATGAGCAAATGAAATTAAATTTTTTTCCATTTTCGTAAAAATACACGAGGTTGTTTGATTTAAATGGCTGTCACACTTATGACGCAGCTTTTTTAATTTTGACGGAAGCTTTCCAATTTATAACGCGAGAAATTAAAAAAGTCATAATGATTCACCCTCGTACTATTGACTCGCTAAGAAATCTGAAATTGCGGTTACTTGAAATTTTGGTAGCGATGTTTACATTGATACTTCTTCATTATTAAGAAAACAATCAGTTGAGGATTGATTTAGTGAAATGTATAAGCATTAAAAGGTTATATAGCTCTTAAAACAGTTACGAAAGGCTTTCTCAAAACGGTACATCCAAAAACTTCAATTTCCCCGGACTGCCACCTTAATTGTTCAATAAATAAACTGGTTCTTGTTTAATATATGCCATATAAGTGTACAAGTTCATGAAAACAACTTGAAATAATACTGCCGAATTAGGTCAGTGCATTTCATTGAACTTTTTTAGTCCTTATTTAAGTAAAATATATTAATCAAAATTAATTATACTTACAAACATCATTCGCATTCTTTCTCGAAATCTACACCAGATTTATTATAGAAATCAATTGTAATTTAATATTTATTTTGCCAATGCATTCCTTAAGCATAAACTTCTAAAAATAACCAACCTGTTATGAACCGTTAAATTAAATAAGTATTATGGCAATTCGCTATACACAATCCGGTCAACATAAGTGGAAATTACGAAAAATCCTGTTAAATTGGGAATACAGAAGATTGAGTAACGTTTTGCCTGCATATTTGCCTCTTGACCAACGGTACTTCACAGGTTAAAAGATAAGAAAATCACGTGAAGTTTTTTTGACCCGCATTACATTCCACGGGAACATAATATAAAAGGAATTGTCTAAAAAAATATTTTAGTTGTCGGTTAGCTCTCAGCAGAGTATTATTTTGACAGGGTAAGTACGAAAGGTTTATATTGTAAAACCAAATGTACAATGTTAATTGTTAAATTTTACTTTATACGTATATTTTTTAACAATATTTCAGTGAAGTAAATTAAGTATCGAGTTGAAAACAAATACAGTTATAATAAATTTTTTACTCTTTATAGGTAAATCAAATAATTGATTCTGAGAAAATAATTTTCGCGACACAATTATGTTGAATATTAAAATAAATATAAATATATCCAGATATATAATATCTGTAATTACAGACTTATTAACATTCTTTGTAATTTTGCAAATGTGTTTTTCGCAATTAATCAACATGATTTTTGTTAGAGGCAGACTGCTGTCATTAAGAGAGAGCGGACTGAAGCGATTGAATGACCAATTGCCCCGATAAAACGTGGCGGTCTCAGGTATAGTATGCATGTTATAACAGCCCCACTATTTGCTTGCTCCCTTGCATTCGTCGACCAGATGTTATTTTCGTCGTTATGAATAGTATATTGTATATATTCCGTCATAAATTTAATTCACCAGTGGCGTGTAAGACGGAATATACATTTATATATTATTTCGTTGGACTTCTTGAAATAATTGCTTAAAAAAATATATTCGCTAATTTCCCAAGGGTATTCTTGTGTTTACATGCTGTTATACATGCATATACATATATGTATTTATTGTTCTTGCGATAGTATATTCTCTATTCTCTTCTATAAGGGATTGTTTCTGGTTTCGTTTCTTTTGATTACCACGTTTGGTATTTTAAAAAATCCGTTTTATATTATATTGTAAATTTATCCTACAATTTTTTATAAATATTAAGTTTAATTTATTACCCTATTTTTGGAGTAGTTTTCGTTTCTTCTTTTTAGTCCATTTCTTTCTGTTCTTAGTATTTCTCTTTATTTTCATTAACTATGCAGAATTCTCGTAGGGCAACCATGGTAGGATGGATTAGAGGCCATACAGACTGGTTGCATATTCGTAATGATACCGAGATATATTGCAGTGCCTGTTCATTCAGTTTAAAGCGTCCACAAAAGTTTAATGTGCAGAGACATGTTTCTTCGAAAACTCATCAAGATAATATATGACCATCTGCACCTGACACTTTTAACGAAGAACTATGTGAAGCTTTCATGCCGGCCAATATCCCATTCAAAAAAATACCAGATGAATCTACTTTGTGAAATTCCCACTTACCAAAATGTTATTTGAGAACCATTGAAAAAAAACGAACCAACCTATTTGGTCATTATCTTTGGGTAAGTGCAAACGAAGCAGCGGATGTATTGGGACGATGTGTTAAATGTAGTTGTTGGTATTCTTCATCTGGCAACTTCCTACCAACCGTACTTAATTGTAACTAAAATATTGTCACGTAAATGCAGCACATGCACTATACAGAGTATGTGAATACATCAAGGGTCATTTTCCAGATGTTGATAAGTTTGTTCCACCATTTAAAGAGATATTTCTCAAAGCTGAAACAAAAAGTTGATGCCATATTTGGCAGAAATCCAGACTTGAATATATTATATCGATTCTGCACAGAGCCGATTGAAAAATCTATACATTCGAAGTATGGCGCACTTTTGCAACATTTTAATCACGCATCCATCACTAGTTGTGATGTGGAACGGACATTCTCTATTTTTAAAGACGTTTTAACATCTAAAAGAACTATTTTAACACAGGAACATCTTGAACAAATTTTACTTGTTCATGGTAATGTTTTACAATTTCAATGTTTCACAGAAAAACATAGTTTTGAGATTTGTTCTTTGTAAATTATTTTTATTCAAAATTCGACACGCAACTCGCTTGTCAACATTACTTTTGTTTCAGCAGTAGTTACTGCCGGTTACCATACCGTTTAGTACATTCGCTCTGTTGTGCATTGACAGATACATATTAACTGCATATGTAGGTATGTGCCACTTATGCAGCTTGCTATTGCAAATGCAAAGCAGACGCCTATGGGCTATGAATCTTCAATCGCTCGAGTCCGCTCTCTAGTCATTAACTTGCTCGACCTTACGCAGTACATAGGTGAAGCTTAGGATGTTGTCTAGAATCCTAAGCTTTACCTATGTACTGCGTAAGTTCGAGAAGGTTAATGACAGTAGATCTGCCTCTAATAAAAATCATGTCGATTAATTCAGAAAAAAACATTGGATGTTGTCTATACTGATTTTAGTAAAGCGTTCGATAACAATTAACCACTCTCTACTGTTGGCGAAGTCACAATTTATAGGTGCTTCACCGAGAACTCTATCCTTTTTAAAAACCTATCTATCGAACCGATTGTATTATATTGAATATAACGGATATAATTCCGATGTCTTTACTGCAACCGCTGGCGTTCCCTAAGGCTCCAATTTTAACAACATATATCTTAATGATATTTTGATGCTTCTAGATTGTAAAGTTCTCGCGTATGCAGATGACTTAAAAAATCTTAAATATCATCACTTGTCCAGCAGACTGCCTACTTCTGCTGAGAAAACTAATTAATATTCACTCATGATTCTCATGAATGGTGTTCAAATAATAATCAAGTGCGCTTAAATGTTGACAAATAGTGTATTCTTTCTTTTTCTAAACGTTCAAGTGTTATTTTCTTTTATTATATACGCTGATGGACAAAATTAGCGCACCACCTATAAATTTATGAATATACAATGTCAACATAATTTGAAACATACTTGAGTGCGTAAAACCTCACTAAATTTGTATAATACAAAAGTATTTTTAATAATATAAAAAATATTATTAAAAATGGGGTGTGAAGAACACAATACAAGTTCATTTATGTATTTTTGAATGTATCTTCTCCAAAGACGTAGATACGTATTTCACATTTCTACATGTTCGTCGGTACGCCCCTGTTGGAGAAGAGACACATTCAAAACAAACATAACTACGTCACTATCTAGCCGAAATTATTCAGACAGAGCGAGAAGGAATATTCAGCGCTGTCTATATAATAACAGCCGAACTAGACGTGTTTTTTATAGTCGGTAACCACCGTATCTATAAAAAACTGTATTCTCGTGTCTTCACTACTTGTCGGCGTGAACCGAATGTGTATATGACAACATAATTTGAAACATACTTGAGTGGGTAAAACCTCACTAAATTTGTATAATACAAAAGTATTTTTAATAATATAAAACATATTATTAAAAATGGGGTGTGAAGAACACAATACAAGTTCATTTATGTATTTTTGAATGTATCTTCTCCAAAGACGTAGATACGTATTTCAAATTTCTACATGTTCGTCGGTACGCCTCTGTTGGAGAAGAGACACATTCAAAACAAACATAACTACGTCACTATCTAGCCGAAATTATTCAGACAGAGCGTGAAGGAATATTCAGCGCTGTCTATATAATAACAGCCGAACTAGACGTGTTTTTTATAGTCGGTAACCACCGTATCTATAAAAAACTGTATTCTCGTGTCTTCACTACTTGTCGGCGTGAACCGAATGTGTATATGACAACATAATTTGAAACATACTTGAGTGGGTAAAAAATATACAATGTGTTTCAAAAAGAACTTCATCTCAGTAGGCACTGAGTAACTAGTACTTGCAAATTATTATGAGCCACTTGCCTTTTATTTATAACTATTTATCTAATGTCATTTTGACATTTGTCATTTTGTGACTAGCAATATAATTTTTTCTTATAAATATTTTTTTTACTTAATAAACGATACTACTAAATAATGTACACATTGCAAGAAAATATTTTTATTATCGAAGCATTTTTCCGAAGTGCACAATTTCTTAACGGAAAATGGCAGTATTCCTACGCGGAATGTAAGCGACAGTTTCAGTTGAAGTTTTCTAATAGAGTTGTGGATAATACCGTTGTACATCATCACATTCGTCTAGTCGTGGAGAAGTTTCGGACTATAGGATCTGTGCTAAAAGGCAAAAGTTCTGGTAGACCACGTACACAGCAAAATATTGTTGAACATGTAGAAAACCTTGTTGAAGAAAACCCACATACATCAGTTCGTCGTTTATCAGATCAAACGAATCTTCCAGTACCGTTCATAGAATTTTGAAGTGTAGTTTACATATGTATCCATACAAAGTATCGATTATTCAACAGATCTTACTTAGAGATCACGCTAGTAGGCTTAATTAATGCAACTTCTTTCAAGAAAATTTAAATAATGACGAAATTCTTGATCTAAGTTTTTTTAACTGATGAAGCATGGTTTCATATATGCGGGTTTGTAAATAAACAAAATTATAGAACATTGTCTATAAATAATCCAAACAATCACATCGTCGTAGAAAAGTAGGACCAATATTTTTTCACAATAATATTAATAACCAACGATACCGACGGTACGACTTATCCGAGTTATACCGAATTAACACTATTATTAACTCAAGTGTAACAGGACGAATTCAATGGGGGTTATTTTCAACAAGATGGGGCTACTGCACATACAACTCGTGAAAATTTAGCGCTTTTAGAATATTACTTCCCTCATCGAGTTATAAGCAGAGGTGTTTGGCTAGCAAGGTCACCAGATCTTACTCCGTTAGATTTTTCTATCTTCGGATTACTAAAAAATTAACTATATAAGACAATAATGAATAACTTAAATGACTTGTTGAATACAATTACAATTAAATGTAATAATAACACCAAAAGTATTGCAGAATATTTTTGATAACATGAAACGTCGTATTGCGTTATGCATTCAACATAGTTTTTTTTTCTGTCTATATTGAAATTGTACTAGATAAATCGTATGCTTAACCATAACGCTTCCTATTGAAGAGTTTTAAATTAGAGACCCATATTGCAATGTTCGCCGCGCTGTAGTTATCACTAGACTGCGGAAACGGCGCTAGCCCGTATCGGGTCTGATTCATCGGTGTCGACAATGTACAACTGATCAACTTAACATGTATACATGAATATTATAGCGCGATGGTATTGATAAAAGTTGTCCGTTTGTACGTATTTTAATGCAAACAGACGGAGTTGTGAAATATATTTCGCCAGAGTCGTAATAAAGGCAATGAAATGTATATACGGAAATTTATTTTTACGAAAATAAATAAAACATTGAACTTAAATGAATTTAAATGAACTTGACTTGAAATTAATTTCAGATATATATACAAAATGCATTTACTTTATACAGTGAAAAAATTCAAAATATTGAAAAAATATAAACTTGAATTAAAATATATCACCTATAGTTAAAGTAAATGCTTAGTCAAACCAGAACAAACATTTTTTATTCACATTAATTATTACAATATATGTATTCTAAACTTTGTTCTGTAAAGTGCGCTCTTTTATTAGACAGTATGTCTTTAAATATAGAAAAACTTCGCTCAACATCAGAGCTAGTGAGTGACGCATAGAAATAATAATCTTTAAATTTAATATATCTATCGACTTACGTATTTTGAACATTACTACAAAAGCCTTTCAGGACATTAAAATCAGGGCTACGATTGCATCAATCTTATTATTTAAGTGAACATCAAATTCTCCAGAAATAGTTTTAAAGTTATTTAGAATATTGTTTAAAGTTTTAATTACATCTTCAAGTTTTATCGCTTGCGTATTTAAAATATTCAATTTGTTTAGGTAAGTTGCGAAAATGCTCATGGATAAAATTCAAATAATTTTTTAAGGAAGAATTCTTTAAAACAGTTTTACATTTGATAAGGCTTTGCGCGTCCTCCTCTAAATTGTCCACTACACTTGCAACATTTCCAGATTATGATAGTAAAACGAACATACTTTTAATCATGTTTCCCATCTAGTCACAACTGGAGAAGGAGGAATTGGAAGATACGGATATTTTTGTTTGTACAAGGAAATTTGTGTTGGCGGTTTTAGAAAGACCTTTTTAGTGGTACTAATTAATTCGTTGACATTAGGGAATTCCTCTCTAATAAACTCTGCAAATCTATGCAATTCATGTGCAGTACATGTGTGATGTAAAATATTGGGGAATCTTTCCTTCATTAGTTTACCAGTCTTTATCATATATGCTGCTGCATCACTCACAAACAGCAAGGCTTTTTTGTGGTTCACATCACTATCAAAAATGTTATCGACAGCATTAACAATAATTTCGACTACCTTCTTTGCATTTACGTGCTCGATTACTTTAGTTGCTATTAAATAGGGTTCTGTGGGTATGTCGGGATGTAAAACGGCGATAATAATATTAATTATACCTCTACCTAGTAAATCTGTAGTTTCATCTGCGCTGATCCAGAAGTAATGGTCTTTTATTTCGTTTTTTATTTTACTAATAACTTCTTTATATATTTTTGGAAGATATGTTTTTCGAAGATTTTATTCATCAGGAATATGTTTAGATGAATATTTCGCTAAAAGCTATCTAAGGACGATATTGTCCAGTTTTCTGAAGGGTATATTTGCAGCAACAAAGGCTTTACAGAGGTCCGTATAAAAACTGTCTGGTTAATCGCGATGCATTTTAGTATTTAGATGAGCGGTTAGTGTCGACTTTTTCAAACATTTAAATGTATTTGAACAGATGCGCGGTTAGTCTCGACTTTTTCAAACATTTAAATGTATTTGAACAAATTTTACAATTAATCTCCATATCACTAACAATTAAAAAAAAAACAAAATCTTTAATCGAGCTGCCTAACAGTTCTTCATGCGGGCGTTTTGGAGGGACATAGTATAATGCTATATATACAAAACGATAATATATATGTATTAAAAAAATGGAAAAAGTAATGATAAAACCCAACTCAATTTTTTTTTTATAAAAAAATTTTAAAAGAAACTCTAAAATCAAAATAAATAAAATAAAAGAATTTCTGGTACAACAGAAATGAATAACTAAAAAAGAAGTGTTTCTAGATCTATCGAAATAGTAAAGTGTAAGCAATACGCATCTAAATGTGAAAGACGCGCGCCTACATTCACCTTCCGCGTTCGCTAGGCACTGACTACCAGTCAGAAAGTTGAAACCGACTTGTGTCTGCGCCTGCATGACTCATTAGAGGATAGCATCTGTGCCGCAGTCTAGTTATCACTATCGGACGGCTATATTCATTTAATTAGTTTTAAAAAGTCACTTTATTAGCTGTGCTGTCTTTTGTTATTTGAAATAATGTTTAAAATAAAGCGTTAAAGTTTTTTTTTTACAATTTATGTAATCTCGTCATTTTAAGAACATTTCGATAATATAAATTTATGTCCAAGTTAATTAACATATCTATGTGCGAAACTAACCTACAGATAGTTTCACTTCCTTTTTCCGTAACGATAAGTTATCTGACAATATTTAAAACAAAGTATATATAGCGGGTGACAATCAATGATTGAAGCTTTTGTTATTAATATGGTACAATTCTGCAATTTTATGCTGACAACATGCCTGATTTTTAAATTTAAATTTGTTAAAAATTTGACAAATTTAAAGTAAAGTAAATAAAAGTCAAACTAGCAAATAAATAATTCGATTTTTTTTTGAGATTCAAAATTATTTTTACCGTTGAGTAAAATACATTTTTGGTCAACCGGTCGCGAAGTTATCAATTCGCGAACGTAACACAGCCCGCGAAATATAATTTCGCGGCTGTTACTATAGCAGCGGCCGCTAAAGTAAATAAACATTTTAACACATGTTTAATTTGGCTGCTTTTGAATTTAATCTAAATTTATGTGATCACTTTTGAAAAGTGAAATTGCACTAGATTAACCGATGACTTTATAGATTACAAACGTATCGCTTTTGGTATTCTAATAGCGTTATTATAACAGTAAATTAGTAACATATTTTAAAACATGTATATTTCGATAATTACATTATCACTACAAGCAAGATGTGAAAAAAGCGTTTTAATTGGGTCATCTGCAGCAACTTCACAGTACATTAAGAATCTCATAAGTTAACAATATAGAATGCATTATTATTAAACTACATTGATATCAAGGCTGCTTCTTATTTTACACATTTTTTTAAAATTATTTAATAATAATAATACTATATTTTGTCAGAATATTTCGTTAACAGGATAAACTAAATACAGTTCAAGAAGTGTTTCTTGGCAGTCACCTGACCAAAGCATGCGATTCAACTCAATACTGCAGAGTCAAATGAAGTCAGTATTCAATTGCGGAAACAACCGGATGTCATCATAAAATGTGAAGGCCATGTTTTTCAAAATTGTTAAAATTTTAGTGTGCTACTTACAACATAACCAAAGATAGTATATACATAACCTACATAACTATTAAGATAAAATTTGTTTTATTTTATCTTAATAGTTATAATGGAATTTCATCAAGTAAAGGCCGAAACAATCATATACATAACCTACATGTCAAAATAATAATAAAAATGCGTAAAGTGGGAACATGCAATAATTCAAAAGTATTGATTCATTTCTAGTTTTGTGTAAACATTTTCCACTCAAGAAAACTATGCGGAACAGATTTTGTAACTTTTGATAACAAACTAAATATTCAAATCTGAAGTGTGAATTCGGAAAAAAGTCAATAAACAACCGTATTGAAATAATTTGACAGTAAGCCGAATATCATAAGACATCTCTTGGACAACTTATAACTTATCCTTTTTATATAACATAATAGTTCAAGGACGTAGGTCTTAACTAAAAATGACAAACATGTATAGTATCACAGCGCGCGTTCATATGTATTAGAAAGAGATAAAGCAGAATATGCAGTTCACACTTGGGTAACACGAACTGCATAGACACACTTCATAAATTGTATACAGCGTTCTGTATAATTCTGATTTTACTACATGTTGCCCAAATAATAGATGTCTCCTGTGATCCAATGTCTTACAATTACACAGTTTTGCTGTTTCTAGTTTCTAATTGCATAGTCTGCACCTAAGGTCCCTTTCATACTGTGCTATTTTATATAAATGCTCCTTTACTAGTGCTTGATCAGTCATGGAGCTTACAATAACACATAGCTGGTTTCTGCTCAGTAGTAGCTGTCCTTTTGCTTTTCTACAGCACATACCTCCTGTGTTTCTGTTCGGGTTCATTTGCCCAATATATCTAAAGTCTTCCTCAGATCCAGTCTGTTATTTGATTCTGGGCTAAACTGTTATTATTGCCAGAGTCGGCTCTGGTCTGGCAAATATTGTTTTAGCTTCTCGCCTAGAGAGTTCAGTAACTTTATCACTGCCTTCGATCCCATGTCGTCCTGGCACCCAGACTAGCTTTATTCCAATCTGTTAGTCCCCCGAGTTCATCGAGACATTCCCATACCAGTGTAGGCTTAAACTTTCGTGTGGATAAAGCCTTGAGTGCCGCTAACATATACAGATCCGCCTGTTAAAAACAAGTCTTCTATACCTCCGTCTGAAAAAAAGAGGCATACTTGCCAAATGCATAGATGTGCGCATCTAAGTTTTAGTATATTTTATCATCCACGGGATTTAGAGTTGGAAAACATAAAAGTCATGTTTCTTCCATCATGTACTATCGTGAGCAATTGAAAGTAAACGCACTATTATAGCTGCGTAAATTTTACCAAATTGTCAAGCTAATGTCATTTATATTATGATTAAATGCTGACACTGACACTACAAAAGTACTGTATACATTAGATAAATTTTGAAATTTCGACATGCCAACATAATAAAGTGTGCACTTTCATTTGCTCACGATAGTACAACTGCTGTTAGTCAACCATTAGACCAGGGTATCATAACGAACTTTAAAACTTGGTACAAATTTTTTATAATGAAACATATTTTATGTGAAGTAGTTGGCTTATTAGATGCTATATATTTCATTGATAAAGCATGGCAAAGTGTGACCAATACAACAATACAAAAGTTTTCGACAACCAGGATTTAGATGCAGTACTAATGACGACAGTGACGAAGATATTGAAGCAGAAGATTATCTACTATTATAATTATCGATGTTTTCCCAGCTGGCAATACAGACTAGCTTAAACAGAACTAGTGTTGAAGATTTTATAAATATGGACGCTGACCACATAATTGAAGATGAAGATATAAATTCCGGAACTTCCATTAACGAAGATAGAACAAACTCCGACGAAAAAGAGGATTATGAAGAAAACTATCCAAATTCAATAAAAAAATACAGTGATGCATTAAAAGTGATAAGAGATTAAAACAATTCAATATAAATGATGGAGATGTTGAAACTTTTGGTTTAGTGAAAAACTCGGAGATGAGGTACAATGTACTTAAATTAACTCGTCAAAAAACACATCAAATGTTAGAATTTTTTGTATAAGTCTTTTTATTTATTAGATTTCATATTTTATAGGCTTTTATTTATATAAGACCGGACGCATTAGGCTGAAATTACGATGGACCATATAAATAGTCTATAACATCGCCAAGTACAACACGCAGTTATTGAATAGCACTATTCATTCGGTTAACCGCACATCTGTTTTTTGTCGTTGAATTGTGACGCAATTACTTCAATATTATAGTTAAATTCCTTTCTTCGTGGGCGTAGATAGAAGGGTGACGAGTTTTAATAATTTATTTTATTTATTAGTTTATACTTAGTAAAAAAAATAATGTAGGGTCAGCTAGTTTCTTTTTTTCATTGTTTTAACTGTTAAATGGAAAACAAACGGGTGGTGATATATAAAATACGAAATACATTTTCATTTGTTCAGTTAGTAGTTCAAGTTGAGTAAAAAAGTATTAATATTAACTAGCAATACTTTTTCAAGGTTCTCTTCTGTAAAATTTGTTCTCTTTGAATGAAATACATGCTTGTAGATAGACAACGCCCTTTCTACATCGCAACTGGTTATAGGTGCACACTAGAAATATTCCTTATTTCAGAGTATTTAACAGTTAGATTTTGAGGCATTGCCCCCATACACAATTGCCGCAATGTTATTAAATCTGGATTTCTATTAAAAACTGCGTCTAACTCTTGCCGAAGGCCACATCCGAAGTTACTTGGAATATTTTTCAAATTATTAATAGCCACATCTAATATGGTTAATCCATCATTTAATTTGGGATTTTGATTTTCAAAATAAGTGATTAGTTTTGGCAAATTTCCAAAGTGTTTCTGAAGAAAGTACAACTGATTTTTTAAATTTGGAATTTGTATTAGTACCTTGCACTCAGAAATACATACTTCGAGCATCGTCATTTAAACATGTAACGAAATTTTGTAAACTATCGACATTCTCTGCATAAAAACTAGTAGCTTCCAACCATGTTCCCCATCCAGTTATTGTTGGAGAGGGAGGCAGTGACAAAGATGGAAGTTCTTCCCTATACAGAACTACCTTCAATGGTGTTTTTCTGAAAGCTTTTCTAAAAGCGGATACAAGTCTATCAACTTCCGGAAAGGTGTCTCTGAGGAAACATATCCTAATATGCTGCATATTACTTGCGTAGTACATGCTCTCCACAGAATTTGTGAATATATCGGAGATACCTTTCCGTTGGATGCAGTTTTTAATAAAAATCCACATTTATTAACGTTGCAACAATTGTGTATGAGGACAATAACTTCAAAATCTAACATCTAAATATGCTGAAATAAAAGAATATTTCCAGTATGCACCTATAACCAGTTGCGATGTAGAAAGGACGTTTTCTATCTACAAGGATGTACTTCATTCAAAGAGAACAAATGTTACAGAAGAGAACCTTGAGAAAGTATTGCTAGTTAATATTAATACTGCTTTATTCAACTTGAACTGCAAAATGAACAAATAAAAATGTATTTCGTATTTTATAGATCACCACCCGTTTGTTTTCCAATTATATAAATAGAATTAAAAACACATTAAAAATACAAATTTTCAATAGTACGCCCGCGGGCGATGAGTCATCGGCCTCTCGTGTCCGGTCTCTAATTGTTATGCAAATGGAAAATATCTTTTTGTTAATACTTTTGTTACTGTAAAAACTATCCAAACTTAATAATTTCAGGACAATTTCCTTAAACGGACATCCCTCTTGTCCACACAAAAGTTAGGGATTGAACAGTGTCCGTTTTAGAGATTTCACTCTATTAAATAAAATTGTGAAAATGTCTTTGCAATTTTTTAGTAAGAAACTCGGTATTCTCCTGTTGTAGGCCTGTTCAGTAGCTTCTTCGACGATGTATTAATGACAGTAGCCTCAATATCATTATTATCCTTAATTGTTATGCATTTCCATATGTCACATAATTAAAAATATTTGGGTATTTATAGAAATCACAAATGCATATTATATTATAAAACATAATTCCGTTAAGTGGCTCAAAAAGATCTGTGGATTGTCGTTGTTCAATTTCGGAGAAATTTTAACGTTGTTATTATAAATTTACCTGTATTAATAAACATAATTAGTATGCAAATTGATATTTCTCAAAAATAATATACCTGGAAATTCCACAAAAAACGCATTCTTCTTACAGATGCATATACATATATTTTTTACTTACTAATAATGAGAAACATTTCAAAAACGATTGGAATAAAAATATAATTAAATATTCACGTAATTTATTTATTGTACGATAGCGAGATTATAATTAGGTAGCCTAACAATGAAACAATGACTCTATGTTCACAAAAATATCGTAATTTTTCAATGTAATCCCCCAAACGTTCAATACAATTTTCCAGCGATGTTCCAAATGTTCTTATCCTGTCGCGGAATGTGTTTTTTCAAGTCCCGCAAGATAGCCGTCTATGGCAGCTCTGACATCCTCGTCCAGGGAAAACCTCTGTCTATTTAAGAAAGTTTTAAGCTTTGGAAAAAGATGATTCGAGGCAGCTAAAATGGGGAAATATGGTGGGTGCGGAAGCGAATCAAATTTAATGAATTTTAGCCATTGAAACAATCTAAAAAATTTGTAATATCTCCGTTTATTGTTTTTCCCTTTGAAAGGTAATCATCGACTTTTGCGTCTCAAATAACTGATACCATTATCTTACTAGTTAACTTCGTGACCACATGTTTCTTTAGCGTCGAACAGCCGGGTTCTGTACACTGTGTAGAGTGAAGTTTTGTTTCGGGGGTATAATAATAGACCCATGTTTCGCTGGTGATAATAAATTGTCGCATATAATCAGATGGACTTTTCTGAAAACGGTCCAGAGATTTTTGTGACAGTTGCATTCTTACACGTTTCTGCTCCATTGTGAGTAAACGCGGCATCCACCTTACTGACAGCTTCTTCATCCCTAATTCTTGGGTGACGATATTGTACACCGGCTTCTTTGAAATACCCACGGAATTGACTATATCACTTAATTTGAGTCGTCGGTTTTTTATCACAACATCCTGTATTTTAGTGACCACTTCTGAAATGGTGACACTTCCCGATCGGTGTTCATCCTTGACACTAGTGCGACCGCGTTAGTGTCTGCAGTGTTATATATTTGGTGGGTTCTTTTTTTAATTGTTTGTTCTATAAGTTGTGGCAGATAGTTATTGTCTGTTAAGATCGTTTTCATTTACTTGATGTTATCTCTTCTGTGTTGAGTATGTGATAGTTTTATTGCTCTATCAGTTAGATTATTTATAATAATTTTATTGACCCCTGTCTATCACAGGACCCTGTCTATCATAGGTTAAAGAAATATCAAGAAAATTAATAGTGTTATTCATTTCTTCTTCAATTGTGAATTTTAATTTGTTGTGAAAGTTGTTGAATTTATTGAAAAGGTAGTCTATTTTATTTATCGGTAAACATGTTATAATGTCGTCTACATATCTTTTAAAGAAAATGGGGTTGAAGTCTAATGAATTGATAATGCTTTGTTCTACATGTTCCATTACCAGATTTGCAATAGGAGCAGTTAAATGAGAGCCCATGGCAATACCAAATGTTTGACTGTAAAAAGAATTTTTGTATTGAAACTATGTGTTGCCGAGACAGTAACGTATACCTCAAATAAATTCGTTTTTATTTAGTGATGTGTGTGGACTAATTTCATCCCATTTGGATCTTATTATATTTATAGCTAGATTTGTAGGAATGTTAGTGTATAAAGATTCTACATCAAGTGATATAATTTTGTGATCAGTTGGTACTTTTTGTTTCTTGATGAAATTTCGTAATTGCTATAAGTCTTTGGTGTTGGCTGTTTTTCTTAGAATCTTAGATTTGCTATCACCTAGGAATTTTGCTATATTATAAGTAGGGGCTTGCATATTTTATACTAATGGCAAATAAATGGCATAGACAAAATCTAATATTTCAAACACTAAAAACAAATTTCGCATTTTTAATTCCCAACCTCCATCAAAATATGGATTACCAAAAATCACAAAAATAATATCTCTGTAAGACCAATAGTATCAAACACCATTTCGATTTTGAAAACACACACTATTATTATTAATATTATTAGTATTAAACAAGAAAAAAATTCAATTAACAGCAAAAGTGATATAAAAATCTAAGCAGCATATACTATAACCATCTGCAACTTTACCATCATTAATATATACAATTGTCATATAAATATCTATCATAAGTTATTTAAATATCTGCACACTGGCTTATCATGCTGCCAGTCCCGAGTTTAGATTCGGGACTAGGCTCTCCAAGTAGGTTTTCGTGGTTTTCCTTCTCGTTCTAAGCGAATGCCAAGCAGCTGAATATCTTAAGTCGCGCAGACATAATAACTCATGGCTTGCCAATGCCCCCTGTAAACTTGAATGTATTTATTGAGTAATTTAATTTTATCCATGATAACATCACATATATAAAAATGACACTAATATTCTGTCATTTATCACTTAAAATTTTTTGAAAAAGGCAGTAATTGCCGAAACATGTAAGATTTGAATTATTTTAAATATATACATACTAAAGTAAAACAGATCTTAAATCACCAACTAACTAAATCTCCTATAATATACAAAGATCAAGAAATAATTATATATATATATATATATATACGACTATATATATATATATATATATATATAAATATAGTATTTTCGTGACCTTGGTATGATAAGGTAAACTTAATTAGTCGGCGATTAAAGGTCTGGTTATTACTTCAAAGTGTATATATTTAAAATAATCCTACATGTTTCGGCAATGATGCCTTTGTCAAGGATATAAAAAATATTTTTTATATCCTTGACAAAGGCATCATTGCCGAAACATGTAGGATTATTTTAAATATATACACTTTGAAGTAATAACCAGACCTTTAATCGCCGACTAATTAAGTTTACCTTATATATATATATATATATATATATATATATATATATATATAGTAAATTCAATTTGTTGGCGATTTAAGGTCTGGTTTTACTTCAAAATGTATATATTTAAAACAATCCTACATGTTTCGGCAAATGATTCCTTTTTCAGGGAATATAAAATATAAATGACAGTATATTAATGTCATACGTATGACATTAATGTACTGTCATTTAATTGATATTTGTAAATATTTCATATAAAAGCCGAAAAACTCCAATAAATTATCAATTGATATATTTAATAAACGGCTAAGAAATTATTTAAACACTCATATAGCTATGGAGTAATAATTAGCAATTTCAAACCTTCAAAACTGACATCTGCTCTCAAAATACTGACATCTGCTGTCAATAACTGACATCTGCTATCAAAACTTACATCAGCTTTCAAAGCTGACTTCTGCTTTCAACTTGACATCTACATTCAATAACTGACATCTGATTCATTGACATTGTTACTTTATAATGCATTTCTAAATAGCTTGAACCAAGGTCTATCGTGGCTTAAATGGTAAAAGCGACAGTCCGGCAAACTGTAGACTTGGGATCAAGTCCCAACGTAGACAATATTTTTCAATTAAAAAAAACTTCGTATGATTTGCTTTGTAATTTGTAGACAGCAATGTTTACATCCCCACTTACTATGCAATTACATACTAATTTGATATTTGTAAATATTTCATATAAAAGCCTAAAACTCCAATAATTTATCAATTGATATATATATATATATATATATATATATATATATATATATATATATATATATATATACCTATATATATATATATATATATGATTAGAAATTTAAAATGTATTGAATTAGTCTTCTTACCGCTGAATGTGACGAGCATTTTGCAACCAATGGATCCAGGAGTCATACGATTATTGCAATCTCATTATAGAAAATTATTCATTGTTCGACTTATTCAGGCTCTAGACGAAAAACATGCTAGTTTCTACAAATATGAAAATGGATTTGAACCAGAAGATGATTTATCTCTTTACCAGTATCTTCTATTAGTTCAAGACAATAACGACGAAGATGATCTACCCCTTTCTCTTTGGGCAAAAGCAAACAAAATTACTGAATTTGAGGGCCCTGATGATACAGAAGACGATTCTAATTTACTATTATTAGTCTCAGAGAACTTTAAAGACGACACAGTGTTAGACAATGAGAATTAAGAACTAAAAGCTCTCAAAATGATGGACGTTAAGAATGTGCTCCAGAATTTTAGGACGCGCTCTGATAATCTAAGCACCAACTTCCATAATGCCGTAGGCTTTATTCAAACTGAATTTGACAATCACTTTTTGTCAAAAAGAAAAGCTCACCAAAATTGAATTGCTGATTATTTCACATAGTGCATTACATGTATAGAGTATGCATTTTCAATAAAGAATTTTGCTTTGGTACATATATTTTTAAACTTGTTTATAACGTATGTCTGCTTATAACGAACATATTGTGTGATCCATTGATTGTTTGTTATAACCGAGTTCATCTGTATTGTTTCCATCATTGTAATAACTGCATTGATGAAATTAGTGGAAATTATATTGAAAATTTAAAATTATAAAATTTTCAAAACTTTCCCTTTCTATGTCAGAGCGGGAGTATATGACCTATGCTTACCTAGTTTATTAATAACTTATTTATTATGTTTGACACGAATATATATAAGAAAATTTCACGAAGTTTTAAATAAATACTTGGTCTACATTACAAGCGTTTTCATTCTGTTCTTGGCAGTCTGTGCCTCAAGATTATAACCACTCGCATTCCATTTACGGTATGTAAACATGTTTATTGCATTGTCTAAAATCTCCGTGTAAATTATGAAAAGATTAATAATATAGCAATTACTAATTAAATAATAATTTACATATTTTAATTTCACGAATTAACAGTTTTTAACGTTATCATAAAATTATCTTTTTTTTGTTTCCAATCGTAGTTTTATAAATAAATAATGAACGTAATTAACTAATCTTGATTTGTTAGTCATGACCGCATTTAAGCATGTATTTACACATGTATAATTAATGAATAATGATATGCGAGAATTTGACTGTACATAATTTTATATCTATATTTTCATTGTTAAATATGTTTATGTGAGTACATAAATTTTGTATGAATGTATAAGAAAATTTTGATAACAAATAGTATAAAGTTGTTTGTTTTTGTAGCGGTCAAGATGAATAATGCTAAAGTAATGGGTGTGTTCTTCGCTATTTGCATTCTTTTAATGGTTGAAGCCTCTATTTTTCCAATTCCTAATAAGGAACAAGATGCGTATTATCCATCTGCTAGTAAACCATGCACGTGTATGAATTGGAGGAATTGCCATGGAGAGATAAACTCAGAGTAAGATGCCTGTACTATTACATATAACTAGGCTTAGGGTAATTATGCATTAAAAAACTTGAAAATATGAATGCAAAGATGCACCAAAACATGCATCATCTACATCTAAAATTAGATTGATTTTTCAGGCTTTATGTTTAATAACATTTAGACTACCTCAAACTAGATTTGATAGCTCATGTTTTAGGTATGAGTGATACTTTGCGCAATTCCAACTGTAATTACTTTTGCTCATTTCCTTTTGGTAAGAATTTCTTATGACAATAACTCTGTAAATTTTGCATTTAATTTTGTTAAACGATATTTAAATTTAAAATTAAGGCTCTTGCTCTATTATATTTCTGGTGCTGCTAACCGGTAACCTCCTTTTAAAATTTGCAAGTCCAAAAATGGTGCATTTTGTGGTTATGCAGAAAAAACAAAATAACTTGTCAGATGTGTATAGGAGTCGTTCAATTTTTCATGCTCCCTGTGGTACCTATAATATGCTCTGTTCTTTGCTTGAATTCGATGTTTCACCTCGTCTGTTTTCTGATTCTTACTACTTATCGCGGATCCTGGGTACTTAAATGTATCCACTTTCTTCAAATTGTAATTTATCATCGCCACCCCTTTACTTTCCTCAATGTTTTCTTGTCTTGCGATTCACATATACTTGGTTTTCACTTGGTTTATTTCAAGTCTTCTTTTCCTTGCCTCTGAGTCGAATCTCAGCAAGGCTTCTCTTAGACTATTTGGATCTCTTGCTATAAATGTTATATCATCTGCATACGCTATGACTTGAATTGATTTTTCAATAATAGCCCCTTTAAAACCGCAATCTCTTACAATACCTCCTAAAGCTATATTGAATATTGTCGCTGATAG
The DNA here is from genome assembly GCA_935421215.2 of Melolontha melolontha. Lineage (NCBI taxonomy): Eukaryota > Metazoa > Arthropoda > Insecta > Coleoptera > Scarabaeidae > Melolontha > Melolontha melolontha. The sequence goes on from OW285243.1 coordinate 41,720,102, forward strand.
TCCATCTCCCTGGGTACTCCCGAATTGAATTAAAATTCTTTTGATATACCGTCCGCAGCAAAACTGCTGCTCTGGATCGTTTCATCGTCAATTTCATTAGTTTTATTAACTTGCTAGGTATTCCTAATTTTTCGACATCTCTAAAGATCGCATCACGTCTCAAGCTGTCAAATGCTTGCTTAAAATCAATGAATAATATTCGAAGTTTTGTTCATAGCATTTCTTTATAAATTGCTTTATTATATATATAACGAGCCATCGAAAAATTCATAATTGGAGTAGACTGTGAAATTGGGTTGGTACTTTAGCCACTTCCACATAATGACATTTATTATTTGACATTGAAACTATAAGTTTGTGTCAAATTTTTCAAAGTTAAAAAGTTAGAGTTGGTTTGTGTTTAGATGTAAATGGACAACATTTTCAACAACTTCTGTAGCTATATGTAAATTTTGATTATGATTTCGATATTAAATAAATTATTTGTTTTCTTTTTTTTCTTTTTTGTTGTAGTATCATTTCAATGCCATATCCTTTTTTTTACAATGAAACCAAATGAAACTGTCAAGCATCAAGTAATGTGTCATTATGTGGAAGTGGCTAAAGTACCAACCCAATTTCACAGTCCACTCCAATTATGAATTTTTTCGATGGCTCGTTATATATATATATATATATATATATATATATATATATATATATATATATATAACAAGTGTTCATTTGAAAAGTCAATCTAGGTTACTTTGCAATTTTGATAGAATAAAACGCAAATATATTAGTATGTGTTTATTGTTCCGTAAACGTAAATTCAAATGACATTTGATGTCAATCACAAATATCAGTTAGTGCAATCGTGCGTCGATTCTGGTTTAAATAAATTGCTTCTCAGTTTTAAAATGGCTTTCACTTTAGAACATAAAATTTTTTTAGTCCAGGCTTATTTTCGAAGTGGTAATAAAATTGATGGTTTATGGGTTTATACAGTTCAAGATTGCATGGTAGAATTTCAAGTTGAGTTTCCACATTTTGTAATATTATATACAATTTAAGAATACTTTGGATAGAACTTTAAAACTGTTTTCTGAAACTGGTAGTCTCTTAAGAAAATCAGGCAGCGGAGCAGTTAAGAAACGTACACCTCAAGTTGTCAATCGTGTTGAAGAAATAATGGAAAATGAACCACAAATATCTGTTCGACATTTGAGTCAACAAATAAACCTTTCTGTTGGTACAACTCACAAGTTATTAATTAAAAAAAGATATGCAACTTTATCCATACCGTGTCACAGCAGTACAAGAATTGTCAGAAATTGATTACCCACTAGACTACAGTTTTGTAATTGGTTTGTAAATATGAACAATAATGGAGAACTTTCTTTACTGATGAAGCATGGTTTTATAAAACGGGATACCTAAATTTACAAAATACAAGAATTTGGAGTAGTGAAAATCCACATGTAATTAATGAAGAATCGCTACATCCAGAGAAAATTGGTGTTTGGGCAGCGATAAGCCAAAGGCGAATCATTGGACCAATATTTTTTCAGGGAACGTTAACTGCTCAAAGGTACCGTACGGAAATTTTACAACCATTTGTCAATCAGTTGCATGATGATGAACTTCAAAATGCATATTTCCAACAAGACGGAGCACCTTGTCACTGTACTGCAGAATCTTTGAATTATTTAAGAGAATTTTTTGATGAGCGTATAATTAGTCGAAATACTGAAATTGCCTGGCTGCACGTTCATGCGATTTAACACCTTGCGACTTCTTTTTGTGGCCTTATCTAAAAAATAACATATTTCGAACACCTATATTGAATTTGAATGATATGCTACAGAGAATCGAACAGAAATGCATGGAAATTAATAACAATCCAGTAATGTTGCAGAATATCATCAGAAATTTTGAACGGAGGATTTTAAAGTGCATTGATCTTGAAGGGCAACATTTTCAACATTTGTTATAGTTTTCAATAAATACCTATTATTTGTTATTTATTTGTATGTATGAAACTGTCAAAATATACGACTTCGTAGGTTAAGTAGTAAATTTTAATTTACGACATACTTCAAAATGTTCTCAGTAAATCACATGCTACTAGATTGACTTTTCAAATGAACACTTGTTATATATATAGCGTCGATAGTCGATCTTCTCTGTCTAAAACCCAGCTGATATTCCCCAATGCATTACTGTCTGATTGGCACTTTTTCATATATTAAAGATGTCACTAGCTTGTAACATACAGTCAAAAGTGATATTCCTCCATAGTTTTGGCATAGCATTGGATTTCCTTTTTTGTATACTGAAATTATTAATGAACAACTCCATTCATTAGGCATCGCTTCCTTTTTCCATATCTGTAGGTGTTCGGGCAAAATAGATTTCATTTTGTATTTTTGTTTCATTTAGATATAAGCAAATAGATGTAGGTATATTTATATTTAATCCTAGTTTTAAATTGTAAATATTATATATTGTATATAGAAAAGATCTTGGAGTTCAGATATCTTTAATATTGTTAATTACCTTAGGCCTGGTCAGGTATTACATTTCTTCATTGTCTTATTTTCTACAGTCATAAAAACTATTTATTTTATTACAGGCACAACCCTCTGCCATTAATCCATCTATTATGTAAATGTATTTGAATAAGCATAATTATAATAGAATAAGTTTTATTGTACATATTTCCTGTTATATATTATTATAATAGGTTTAATAATTTGGTCCGAGGCGATTCTGCGAAATATTAGTTTATCTCTGTGCATTGTATATTTATTACTTTAAGAGGTATTTTATTTTCTATAATTAAGGGTTTCCGGTGTATATTGTTTATTTTAATACATTTATGACGTCGGAAACTACAGCATATACTTTTCTTGGAAAGGCAAAAATGGTTATATGGAAATTTCCGTATACTCTTTTTCATTGTTTTCTCCCTCTCTTTGATTGGCGGGGAGAAAACTTTCTTGCCGAAAAATAAGGGAATGAAGAAACAGTTCCAAACAAGATCTCTTAGAGCTCACTACAATTACAAGTACGATCTCTTCGAGTTAAAGCTTAGGTCTCAGTGATCTAACAAACAGCTCCTACTAAGATCTCAGTGATCTAAATAGAAGCAATATTATTTATTTGCCAGTTTTTCCCGATCTTTAGTATTAAGACCAGATACTGCATTTATTTAACGGAACTCTAAGATTAAACTTGTAAATATATTAGTGTAATATAAAAAATATTGTATTATTTCAACACATACTTCGGTCTACACATACCGACTTCCTTCAAACCAGGAGGATGAAACAGTAGGATTAATTTATATATTCGTTGTTTAAGTTCATCTCCTCCATATTTGATCAACTCGCTGTATATTTCGTCTAGGCCAGACGATTTTCTTTGCTTCATTCTTTCAATCATCTCATAACATTCTTCCACAGAGGGAATCATTTGGTCCTCATACTCTTCTATGCCAAAGGAATCGCTATATTCATTTTGCTGTAACTGCTTGTGCTTAATTAGTAGCTCTTTAAAGTGTTTGTCCCATTCTTGACTATCGACATTCGCAGTCAGATTTCTCGTGTTTTCTTTTCTTACTTGTCGATATAACTTGTTGTTATCATTGTTATCATTCTCAATATCATCCATCAATTCGTCAATTCATTGTGTTTTCTTTCGTTTTACCTTCTTTCGCTCCTGTATTCAACCATTTCAAACTCATTTCTTTCTTCCTCTTCATTGCCCTTTCACATTCAGTATCAAACCGTTCATTCCCTTTCTCTGATTGTTTCCTTCCTAATACTTTCTCTGCTGCCTAATAATAATATAATTGTAATATTTTAATCATTTTAAAATTACAGTGTTCCATGTACCCAAAGCTATGTCTTTGTATGCTGCATCATACCGGGGAAATCAAGTGTCGCACTGGACAATGTTAATTTAAAAAATTAAAATTTGATTTGGCATCAATGGATGCCATCAATGTATTAGTTATAAGATTGTAATATTTAGGTATAAATAAAGAATGTCAAAATATGCTTGCTACGATTTTTTGCAACCTTGCCACGTCTAGCGTATAATGATTTTGTTTATTTATAAAGTTTGTTTATTCTGAAAATGGTAAAGGTAAAAGTCTGTTTTGTATAGGTAAATAATAAGTCTTGATTATTATTGACATTTTAATTTGAAATAAATAATCAGTAGAGAGTATTAGTTGATTCTGCCTCCCCGAGTGGAGGTACTAACCCAAGCCAAGCCAACTCAGCCCAGCCAAAAGCAATTCAGTTCAAACCAATCCAGCCCAACTCGACTATCGAAGCGGACTAGTAAACAGTACCTGTTAGGTATCCAACAGATATACATATTCAATAGATAATGAATGGGATACCTGATTAGGGACCTGTTCATTACTTTCATTAGTTTAATATCTGTTAGATATGTAAGAGATATTAAACATGGTACAGGTAAATGTTCATTATTTCACTTTGATAGTCAAGTTGCGTTAAATTGGGTTGGGTTGAGTTGGTTTTGGTCAGATTGGAAGAGGCTGAGCTGGACTAAGTTGGAATTAACTAGACAGCACTTTCGAATCATAATTTATTATGATTTTAAAAGAGGAGATTGGATTGCGCTTCACTGAGCGGGGTTGCGTTGGGTAGTGCTGACTTGAATTAGCTTGGGTTGGCATCTCCAGTCGGGGAAACGGAGGCGGTACCAGAATCAACCACTCCTCTCTACTTTAATCAATAGTTTAAGTTAATTTAATTGAAGTAGCAGCAATTAAACATGATACAGGATCAATAACATTGACAGACTGTTTGCTTAGAAATTAGAACTTACGCGGGATAAGCTGAATTTATTGAAAATAAGAAAATCTAGTAGATTGTGAAAAATAATTATATAGTTTGATTAAGAGCAACTCTTTAATCTGAAATTTGACGTTTTGTTGTTGAAGTTACGTTTGTAATAACTCAGCTATTTATTTTTTAAAAGTAAAAGAAAATGTAATTAACTAGAGACCACTTTCGAATCATAATTTAATATGATTTTAAAAGAGGTTTAAGCGCTTATGAGTGCAAAGAGAGTTTAGATTCAGTTTTTAGTGAAGAAGTACCTTCCTCAGCTACAATTTACCGATGGTATAAGGAATTTGAACGCGAAAGGAATTCTGTTCAGCATAAAAAAGAAGCAGAGTGTCCTCCTACGGCTGTTACCAACAAAAACATTGCTGATGTTAAAACAATAATTGAAGAAGGCAATAAAGCCACTTATGCGGTAATAGAGCATCAACTCTAGATCGGATCCTCAGCTGTTAAAACAATCATACACGATCATCTGTATTTCCAAAAGTGGTAAGTCGTTTTGTGTCGCATCACTTTTCTGACTTCCAAAAAGCAGAGCGTGTAAGGAATTGCCACTTTATTTGAAACTTTAATTTTCTTAAATAATGACGGGCACCAAAGTTTTTCCAAAATTGTGACTTATATTCCTTTTTTCGACCTTCCTTCCCGTCAAGAGAGTCGTGTAAGGATTCACGAAGATGACGAAACTCATAAATTAATTAAGCTAGATGGACAAAAGACTCGTATATGAGGTGCTCTCCACAAACCGGATTAAATTAAATATACGGTGTTTGTCTAAAAATTATTTAAAAAACGAAAACACGCTCAGCCGAAAGGGCATTAATAAATATTAAAAAATCAAACTGGCACTCAGCTGAAAGGGCAGTAATATAACTTTAAAAATCAAAATGGCGCATAATCAAATGGACATTAATATAAATTTCAAAATGAACATGACGCTTAACCAAATGGGCATTAATATAAATTTAAAAGTCAATATGGTGCTTATCCAACGGAGCATTTACAAAAATTCTGCCTGTTCATATACAGCGGGTTCCTTACCTACATCGTCGTCCAAAAGAATGTGCCGTTCCATTGTGCGTTGGTCGCTCGGAGTGCTGCGTAGGCGTAAGGAAGTTCATCGTCGGGGGTATTTCGAGACGCATTACGCGCGAGCACGTTGTATATATATATATATATATATATATATATATATATATATATATATATATATTATAGCAATATTATATAAATAGCAAAATAATTACAATATCTGCTCATGTGTTCAGTGTAATATTAATAAAAGTGGATAATAAAATTAAACAATTTTTTAATGTCTAATGCATCAGCGAAGTACCGGCATTTAATAGTTAATAACTGGCGGGGGAGGTTTCATGCGTCCGGAAGTGATGTATGTAATGGTTTATCCATTTCGTGGTTTCAAAACCGTAGGCCTGTCATTTGACAGCATATTTATGTTAACCGAACCATCAAATTTTTAGATGAATGTTTGCCATTTACGAAAATGCATTAAATATAACAGAAAATGGCGTTAAAATTGTTAAAACATACACAAAATTGGGGATTCAAACGTAGTCACGTTTCGCGCAATTAGATTTTGGCCGTCATAATCGTCCTACTGTGCAAGCAATTGGCAAGATAGTGAAAAAATTGAAGAAACAGGGATCGTGTTAGATATTCAAAGGCATCTGCATAATCGTAATGTACGCTCTGCTGAAAATATCGCCGCCGTGAGTGAAAGTGTGGCCGAAGAGCCGAATTTGTCGATTCCATGGCGTTCTCAGCAATTGGGCTTGTCTTACGGCTCATTATAGCGAATTTTGCATCTGGATTTACACCTACATCCGGTATAAAGTCCAGCTCACGCAACAATTAAAGCCTGCTGACCATCAACAACGCAGGAGATACGTCAAAAGGGCCTTTCAGCAACAAGCCATAAATGATGTTTTTTCGAACAAAATTCTTTTCAGCGATGGGACACATTTCTCACTTGGTGAGTACGTAAATAAACAGAATTTTCGCATTTGGGGCTGTGGTAATCCTCAAATAATTGAAGAGAGGCCGTTACATGCAGAAAAGTGACTTTGTGGTGCGCATTATGGTCTGGAGGCGTCATAGGGCCGTATTTTTTCGCAGATGACGAGAGAAGAGCGGCTACTGTCAATTCGGAGCGGTATGGTTGCATGATAACAGACTTTTTTGGACTGCGATTGATGATATGGATTTGGACTATATGTAGTTCCAGCAAGACGGTGCAACAAGCCACACAATACGACCTATTTTAGCTCTATTGTGCGAGAAGTTTGCTGGTCGTCTAATTTCATGTTTTGGCGACGTCAATTGGCCACCGAGACCATGCGAATTGACGCCGCTAGATTTTTTTTGTAGGGCCAAACAAAAGACCGTGTTTATGCGAACAATCCTCTAACTTTAGAGCATTTGAAGGACGACATTAGCCAACTGATGGTCGAGATACCGTCCGAAATGTGTCAAAAAGTGATCCAAAATTGCCTCAAATGGATCGAGTGTTGCCACAAATCCCAAGGCGGCCACTTGAATGATATTGTACTTCAAACATAATTAAAAAAAAATTCAACAAGAATTAAATTTTGTATCTTTTTTACGTTTGTTTTGAAACCTAAAAATGGATAACCCTTTATATATTTAATTTAAAAAAGAAATGAGTAGTATATTCATGTAAATGATTCCAGTAAGACGTATAAATAAAAAAAATGTCGAAATATAATGTGGAATATACGAATAAAATAAATACGCGGTTCAGTTTGTGCATGAAAACCATGGAGACCAAGGACACTTTAAGCAAGTTCGTATGCCGCCGAAGACAAATTAAAAAAGCATATTTAATATTCATATTATTTTACCATTAACATGTATTGTATATGTATATACTCGTAATTCGTTAGATTTAAATAAAAACGTATTATCCAATAGTCCTATAATCTTTTGCTTTTTTAGTTATTCATTTTTAAAATGTATATTGATAAGACAAACACATAAAAAAAACTGCGCTTTTATTGCCTTTAATAAGACATTTTAGAAATACCGTTTTATATCTAATCAGCTATCTGTTTTAACGCTAAGAAATAAGTAATTAAACTTCTAGTTTCAAAAATTCTTTTATTGTAGTGGTATTTACAATAAAAGAATTTTTGAAGCTAGAAGTTTAATTACTTATTTCTTAGCGTTATAATGAAGTTTCAACAAGTATCTCCTTCGTCATTTAACTATCTGTTTTATGTATGTACGAGTATATTGAAAAATATTTGTCTTGTGAATTTGAAATAAAACTGAAAAAATTTGAAATAAAACTTCACATCATCTAAATATTTATTATATGTATAAGAAATATGTATAAGAAATGTATATAGCTTAAGGTTTAAAAAGTTAATAAATATGAATAAATAATAATTAAAAAAGGTTTTATATTAATTTAAGAAAAAAAAGGAAAAAAAAAACTTAATCGTTTTATTTAGATCGTAAATAATTATAGAGAAGCTTTACATTCTATTAAGTACACATACATTTTTGTTCGCAAACTTTCTTATCATGATATACAGATGGGGAATCAGTTTTCACTAAATTAGGGTCATTATCATAATTTTCGAAATTAATAATTTCTACATTTACAGTTCATAAAGTATAAGTTTTCAGTTCGTACTGCCCAAGTGCGAACCGCAAATTGTACTTTATCTCTTTCTAACACACATGAATACGCGCTGTAATACTATCCACGTTTGCCATTTTAAGTTAAGACGTACGTCTTTGAAATATTATATTAAATAAAAAGGGATAGGTTGTCTAGGAGATAGTCTTATGACATTCGACTTGGTGTCAAATTATTTCAATATTGTTGTTTATTGACTTTGTTTCCGGTATTCTGACTTTTAGGTTAAGCATTCTTCTAATTTGAATATTTAGTTTATCAAAAATTACAAAATCTTCTCTTTTGAGAACAATACTGATAATAAATAGTAGTATCAATTAGTGGCAATAAGTACAAAATTGTTTGATTATCACTTTGACATTTCTAACCTATTTATTTTACAGAATATTTCTTAGATGCTTTGTAAACCTCTTGGTTCTCAAGCTCAACAGCTTGTATTAAATCTTACAGCGTATTTTTATGTCCATCGACCGTGTTTATGAAGTAATTCACATAATCAGTTAGATAAGGCGGTGTTATAAAATAAGTTTTATGTTAGAGGGTAGCAGAAGCCCTTAATATTTCTAGTAGAACGGTCTACACTATTAAACAATCATAGCATTCAGAATCCAGTCTGGCAAAAAAGGTCTTGTAAGAAGCCAAAAACTAAGGACTTACCAGAAGCAACTAAAATTGAAGTTCGAAATACTGTTTATGACATGTATAAAGAAAGTATGTTTTTAATATTACATTTACAATATTCATTTATTACATGTTCAAATTTTTCAGAAAAACGTCTTATCTTAAAAACTCTAAGCAATGTTTTGGCTATGAAAGAATTTGTTCATGCAAGTACAACTTCTTTAGCAATATTGCTTAAGATATTGGTTTTAAATATAAGGAAGAGTGTAACAGGAGAGCGCGCACAGAGAAATTAAATATAGTCTGCATTAGAAATGTGTTTTTAAGGGAATATAACTTAAATCCAACTTTACATCAGGTCGTGTTTCCTTGATGAAACTTGGATCTTTTCGAAAGGAAGTAGAATAAAATCCTGTCAAAATTATAATATAAAAAGTGTTAGGAAACCCCAAGGCTATGATGGTAAACGGTTTATTATTATACATGCTGGCACAGAAAATGGCTTCATTAAAGGAGCTAGTCTAATTTTTCCATCAAAAACAATCACTGGTAATTACCACGGAGAAATAAATGGTGACTCCTTTACGCAATGGGTAAATGATCAGCTTATACCAAACCTTGAGGTACCATCACTTATAATAATGGATAATGCTCCTTATCGTAGTGCTATTCAAAATAAACAACCAAATACCTCCTCAAAAAAAAACAGAAATTATGGAATGGTTGAGAAAAAAAGATATAAGCTATTCGCCTGAAATTACTAAGAATGAGTAATTAGCAATAGTAAAATATCATAAAGAAGTGAAGATATTTATTATAGATGAAATAAAAAGAGAAAGTGGACACGAAGTTTTAAGGTTACCCCGTACCATAGTGACTTCAACGCAATTGAAATGATTTGGGCTAAAGGATAAAAATTATTATAATTCAAATATTGGAAGAAATGGTTATTCAGATGAAAGTGTTAAAGAAATGTGGAATGAAGCTATGCAACAGTGAAGAAATTACTTGGTATAATTGTGTTAGATTTATGGAATATTTAACTAAAAAATGGCATGAGCGAGAGCACTTTCTCGATAGGGCAGAGATTGCTCCAATAATAATGTAAACGACTCAAGTTCTGAGTCAGAATTAGAAACTGACTAGTTTTCATTTATTTTTGTAATATATACTCCATTCACATTAATAATAAACATATTGCAAATAATACAAGTAATATTTTCGAGGATTTATTCTGTTGAAACAGGCAGATTTACTTCTCTAAAAGTTCACTAAACATTAATAACCAGGTAACTATCTTATTTTGGCAAAATATTTTTGTATTTATATTTTGTAGAAGTTTAATATGGTAACATTAATACTGCAATAAAAGCCATTAATGTGCATCATTTGCATGCACATAATATGAAGCAGCAAAGAAATTACTGCCACTGGTTCAACGAAACATTACATGATAAAGATCTTGCGGCAATGTTTTATTTGAATTAAGTTTGTTTTTTTCTTATTGGTGGTGTACTGTTTGTTTTTTCTTTCTTATTGGTGGTGTAATAACTTGCAAAATTATCAAATTTAGTTATCAGAAAATCCTCATGTGTTTGATAAATATTATCTTCATCTAATAAAGGATAATATGGATTTGGATTGTATTATCTGCAAGACGAATGATTATACCATTATTTTCTTAAGAACCAATAAAATGTTAAATGTAGACTATATAAATGTTTTCTTTTATGTATAATTTTATAAATGTAATTTGAAAACATATATTGACAACTCTCAAAAGGTTTTAATTCTTTTTCAAAGAGTTACGAAGATAACTTTTACATTCTTTTCCAATATATTTCAATTTATTTAAAATATAAACAATATATAAATTAAGTGGAAATCTAAATTATACATTGAATTAATATATTCCCAATCTTCTTAGCCCAGATATAGTGCAAGAAAATGATTTCGGTAGGTATGTCATTCTTAATAATGCAAACATTTTTTAACACTAAAGATCTTTTTCAATACCCATGCATTTCACTATTGATATCTGACTTGAAATATTTCTTTTTAAATAAATTTTTGATCGAATATTATCGTGAGTTTATAATTATAAATACGATTTAAAATAATTTGTTGGAATAATAAAGTTATAATTTCCGCATAGCTTTCTTGGATAGAATATATTTATACAAAACTAGAAAAGAAACAATACTTTTGAACTATTCATGTTCTCACTTTACTCATTATTATTATTTTGACATGTAGGTTATGTATATGCTTTCTTTGCAAAACATGACGTTTATATTTTATGATGACAGACGGTTGTTTCCGCGATTGAATACTGACTTTATTTGACTCTGCAGTACTGATCTGAATCATATGCTTCGAATTTGACCTTGAACTGAAAACTTATACTTTATGAACTATAAATATTTTTCAAGAAAATCGCGTGATGATGACATTTACGATAAATTTTTTCACAGGCGGTTTAAATAAGAAATGAAGATTCCTCTCACTGTCTGCTATGCTTATTTATTTGGGTGTAGCAAATCTGAATGTCTATAACGAGGAAGGGTTCAAATTTTAGATTTTGGTCCTATATGATTTTGTTAAAATTTAAACCAAAATTTTCTCCAAATTTCGAATTCGTCGATGAAAACGGTCTCTGTTGGTAGCGATACGCATCTAATCGAAAGATCGATCTGTTTCATCGATCCGCTGCTATCACACTATCATTAAATACAACTTCTTTTCCCATATTGTTTAGTGAATGATTGAATTTGAATTTATTTTGTATGAAGATTTAAATGTACGTTAACATAGCTAAAAATTATGTTTCACTCTTTTAAATTATTGCCATTGTATTCAAGGTCATTATCGTGCATAATGATACAATATGCTATAGTTTCTTCTTTAAATGTCTGTTCGGATTCTAATTTTATATCGACAATAGCTAATTTTAGAGATTTGTTTCTTTATATGACGCTAAGCACTTGTGGAGTTCTCTCTTAAATTTTGTACTTCTCTTAATGCAAGGATCTTGATTTGAGAAATGTATCTTCTACTGATCGGCCATTTTTACACTTTTTTGAGTAAAATGCTTCATTTTTAACACTAACACATATTTAGAACATTCATAAAGTTTATTTTGAAGAAATTTAAAGACTAGAATATCGGTGGACTAAATATAACGAGTTACAACGAGATTACACTGCTCAACAAAATTAGCGGAACACTACTTTGAATTCTTGTACCTTTTTTTGTGAGTAGAAGACAATGTTTTTTTTGTTTTTTATTATTATCTGGAATGTTTTAGTTAAGCACAAAAGAAAATTACGTCGATACATTATTTCTTCTTCTCCTTAGATGTTCAAATGTAAAACTCTTTAAAGGTCAATTTTCTTCTAAGATTGAAATGCCTTATTTAAGTGAAATCGAAGTCGCGAGGGCGGTTGCTTTCCTTGAAGATGGTAAATCTATGCGATATGTCACCTATCAACAACAAACCAGTCCATCGATTATCCGCAGAACATGGCATAAGTATAAAGAAAGGGGCAGATACTCTAGAATTGGGGACGTAGAAGATAAACTAGTCGTCGGGATGACCGTTACATCATAAATTCTTGCCTTTGTCGTCGAACTTCCACCGTCCGTGATTTACAAAACCTACTTCGAAATGCTACCGGTGTAACAATCTCTGATCAAACGGTTAGAAGAAGACTTAAAGAAGCAAATTTTACTTCTCGGAGGTCTGTGCGAGCTCCTCGTTTGATGAGGGATCACAAACGGGTCCGTCTAAACTTCGCTCGCGAACATTTGGAATGGAAACTTCGGCATTGGAGGTCTGTGCTTTTAGTGATAAATCCCAGTTTACTTTAATTCGTTGCGATGTGTACGAGTCGTGAACGAGTGTACAGACGTCCTAGAGAGAGATATACTGAAGAGTGTATACAGAAAGTGGATCGATTTGAATCAGAATCAATTATGATATGGAGTTGAATCAGCATAGATGGTCGTACCGACTTGGTTGTTGTTCCTCAATGTCTCAATGCACATAATTATGTTAGAATGATCCTTTAGCAGCATGTTGTACCATTCGCCAACAATTTTGGTGATGGCTTTATTTTTCAGCAGGATAATTGCCGAATTCACATAGCAAATTTTACGATCAATTTTCTTCGAGAACAAGAAATCCAGGTGATGGAGTGGCCAACAATGAATCCAGACTTGAATCCTATCGAACTTGTTTGGGATTCACTTGGTACGAATATTAGAAGGCGCCCTTTCCACCTCATGCTCTCCAGAAGTTAGTCGCAATTCCTGTAGAAGAATGGCAAAATTTACCACAAGAGATGTTAAGGCACTATATTCGCTGCATGCGTCGACGATGCCAAGCCGTAATTAATGCTAACAGAGGGCACGCACGATATTAAATCTGGATATTCGGATATAAACAGAATTTTTAAAAAATTTAAGTAATAAAATACATTTTGATTTTGGTAGTATTCTTAATTGTTTATTATTGTACAAGAAAATTGATAAATTAAAAATATAATATTCCAAAGTTGATAATTATGTTTCTTTTTTAATTAAAAAATGTTGCAGTATTAAATTTGCGTTCCGTTAATTTTGTTGAGCAGTGTATTATGTTGTAATCTAATTTATGGGAAAATAAATAAACAAGTTCTGTACCATTTCCACTACGAGTCACTGTTTATTTTTTTTCACAGAGCAAATAGTTAATAGTAATGCTAATTGCTAACAAGCTATTTGCATGTAGGTAATTAGAATCAAATATACAGGAGTTTTCACGCTACCCGTTCATTAGAAATTTTCTATGTTAACGGCTTTGGATACTTTTGAAAATTTGTGGCACGTAATCTTGATACGTTATGTGTTAAAATAAAATATTTACATTCATGAACTATGTACTTTCGGTTATACCGGAAGTCATAGCCAACTTTGATATTTTAAATAGAATGTTATACTTTTTATTGCTTTTTTAGATTCCTTGTAAAGTACTATAACACTTTGTATTAAACTTTCTTTAGCAAAAAATTAACCGTTTTTGAATTATTTTGATTTTTGTGAAATTTTTTGTTTTTTCAATGTACTTTTTAAAACCATATATCTCAGGCGTATTTAATCTAAACTACGTCATGTTTCTACTGCAGACAGCGAAAGGTATCAGATTCCGAGTAATGTCGAAACATTTAAGAAATCTATTACAGGGTGTTCAAAATTTATTGATTATTTAAGTAATCTTTAATTAAAGAAAAATCGATTTTTTTAAATGGAATATCCTGTAGATGAGCACGCCATAGCAAGTAGATAAATATTTTGCATCGTACAGGTATAGGTTCCCTACGTCTACCTCTCATAGTTTTAGAGTTATTAATGATTATTTTCTAAATTCTAAATTGAGCACCAAAAATCGTTGTAGTAAGCCTTGAAAAATAAATCTGATCTGTCCAAAATTGTCATAAAGTGTATTTCGTGTCTAACTGATTTTATGTTGTTCGCAAATATTTTGAATTTATTCTACATTCATGGTGAATCTCTTCAAATGATTGAAATATATCATGTGAGATAACAATAATACCACACATTAACAAGCAAAAAAATGAATAAGATCAATATATTAAAGACACATAATGCATTAATAATGATATTCACAAATGTTCAAAATGATCTGCGATCTAAACAAAGCATGACTCTTCTTAAGTCTGTTGTAGTTGCTTCTCTTATTTGCTCAGCGTTCAAAATACGAAAACCGTCTCTTTCTCTAGTTATAAGCTATTGTCTGTTTTGCACGGTAGGCGCATAAACCTAATTTTTTTATTTGACCCCATAAATAAAAATCAGGTAGAGACAAATCGGGGAATCTAGGTGGCCAGAATCAAGGTGCATTGCGACCAATCCACTTATCTTCAAAGATATTGCTTAATTTCCGATATACCTCATGTGAAGAGTGAGCAGGTGCTCGATCCATTTGAAACCAACATAGGTTATTCAAAAATGGCAGTACTACTTTCCTTAACAATTGTAGATACCTGACGCTTGTTAAATTCTCGATATAAATTTCATTTTCAACGTGGATATGTATAATTATTGCAAAAACATTAGAGCTAAAAATGTCGTGCAAATTTGCTTCTCTAATGGCATGTGGATTTCGTTGTGCCCAATGATGACAATTTCTTCTATTATAAATCCATAAAATTTTAGATAAAAAATTGGGATCTTCTTGTATTTTAGTTAAAATGAACTCGCACAATTGAATTCTTCTATCTTGATCTCCTGGACAAAAAGCTGATTTGAAAGAATAAGGATGCATTTTATTTTTCTTTAAAATCATTTGATATACATGAAATTCCTATATCTCCAGACGCCGCTGGTATAGAACTCGTTGGATGCGCATGAAAATATCCCAAAAGAACGATTTCATTAGCTTCGTCGCTTGTGATCGGTTTTGGAACTGTCTTCTTGACTTGAATACCAAAGCGAATGGAGTTTGACACTATTTGCTTGACTTTAGTTTTATTTATTGCTGGTAAATGTGGGTATCTTTCATTAAAAAGTCGACATGTTCTTTCAATAATATGAAGAGATTCACCATGAATGTAGAATAAATTAAAATATCTCTATTAGAATAAATATTTAATTCGTCTTGGATATTTGTGAACAACATAAAACCAGTTAGACACGAAATACACTTTGTGACAATTTTGACAGATCAGATTTATTTTTCAAGTCTTACTACAACGATTTTTCTTGATAATGCTCAATTTAGAAAATAATCATTAATAACTCTAAAACTATGAGAGATAGACATAGGGAAACCTATACCTGTATGATGCAAAATGTTTATCTACTGACTATGGCGTGCTCATCTACTTCTTCTATTTAAAAAAATCAATTTTTCTTTAATTAAAGATTACTTAAATAATCAATAAATTTTGAACACCCTGTAAGAGATTTCTTAAATGTTTCGACATTACTCGGAATATTATACCTTTCACTGTTTGTAGTAGAAATATGACGTAGTTTAGATCAAATACGCCTGAGATATATGGGTTTAAAACGTACATTGAAAAAAAAATTCACAAAAATCAAAATAATTCGAAAACGGTTTTTACAAAAGAAACCTTAATAGTACTCTACAAGGAATCTAAAAAAGCAACAAAAAGTATAACATTTCATTTAAAATATCAAAGTTGGCTATGACTTCCGGTATAACCGAAAGTGGTTCATGAGTGTAAAAATTTTATTTTACATCAAGTATCAAGATTACGTGCCACAAATTTTCAAAAGCATCCTAAGGTGTTAACATAGAAAACTTCTAATGAACGGGTTGCGTGAAAAACCCTGTATAGTCATTATTACTCTTAATTTAAGTAATTATATTTGTCCACTAGCTTTCATGTTTTCTCTTCAAATTCAATATGATTACATTTATGAAGAGATACACTAAACTAAAGAAGTATATATGTATCAGAATAATTGAAACATACATGAGTAGGTAAACCCCACCAGTTTTGTATAATACAAAGGTATTTTTAATAATATAAAATATTATTAAAAATCTGGTGTGAAGAACACAAATGCAGGTTCACTATTAATATTTTCTGTGAACGTGTCCGAATATATCCTATCCCCAGAGACGTAGATACGTATTTCGCTTTTCTACAAGCTCATCGGTACGCCCCTGCTGGAGAAAGGATATTTCCAGACACATTCACAGAAAAAAACCACCTCGCCCTATCACCGTAATTATCCAGACCGAGCGCAGAAGTAAATTCGGCGCTACCTGTTGTCAGACAGCCGAAGTACCTCGCATACCGTCCACATAATTAATGTGAAGTAACGATGCCCTTCCAAAGAGGGCTTCCAGCAGGGGCGTACCGATGAGCTTGTAGAAAAGCGAAATACGTATCTACGTCTCTGGGGATAGGATATATTCGGACACGTTCACAGAAAATATTAATAGTGAACCTGCATTTGTGTTCTTCACACCAGATTTTTAATAATATTTTATATTATTAAAAATACCTTTGTATTATACAAAACTGGTGGGGTGTACCTACTCATGTATGTTTCAATTATTCTGATACATTACACATGCGGTTAAGCCGTAGTATGAGTGAAGGCACAAACAAAATGCAGTTTTCTAGAGAGTTGGCTGTGCTAACCTCTTTGGAAGGGCATCGTTACTTCACATTAATTATGTGGACGGTATGCGAGGTACTTCGGCTGTCTGACAACAGGTAGCGCCGAATTTACTTCTGCGCTCGGTCTGGATAATTACGGTGATAGGGCGAGGTGGTTTTTTTCTGTGAATGTGTCTGGAAATATCCTTTCTCCAGCAGGGGCGTACCGATGAGCTTGTAGAAAAGCGAAATACGTATCTACGTCTCTGGGGATAGGATATATTCGGACACGTTCACAGAAAATATTAATAGTGAACCTGCATTTGTGTTCTTCACACCAGATTTTTAATAATATTTTATATTATTAAAAATACCTTTGTAAGTATATATGTATTTATATATAACAGATTTCCCATTATCGGAGGTCAATGGGACCGAGATGGCCTCGTTGAAATATAAATGTTGATTTAGAAGGAACAATTCAATTTTGAAAATCGAATAATTATATATAATAGAAATATAATCAGCTGATTATATTTATGAACAAATTATGATATTTAATAGAAGCAATGAAGAATGAAAAGCAATATTTTAGCACAAAAACACACATTGTAATGTATGTATTATGTTATTATAGAGAACGGACACGCTTACCGACCAGTGCAGTACTGGCGAAAGGCTGTATTTCTAAAATATTTAATTTTATTTATATAATTGGAAAACGAACGGGTGGTGATCTACAAAATTACGAAATACATATTTATTTGTTGAAAAGTTGTATTTATAAAGTTTTTAATTTTATTTATATAATTGGAAAACAAACGGGTGGTGATCTATAAAATTACGAAATACATATGTAAGTTACGAGTCCGCATATAATACAACCTATTCATAATTACCAGACGTACACTCAGCAATTTCATTCATTCAGCCGGATACACGTGGAGTAAGATAAGCTAATATTTAATATATAAAGATGGGCAAAGCATTAGTTGATAGAGTTATCAGTGTAACTGTACGCGACACAGATCGCTAGTAAATCTCAGTGTAATCTAGTTTAAGTCTATATTGTAACGTATTGTCAAAACCGTAAAACAAATAAATTTTTTTTGTTAAATTTCAACGCTCTCGAAATTTAACTGGCGCAGTCAGGACGGATCTTGGCAATCACTGTTGGAGAATTACAAACGTCGAAAATAGTGAATGTGAATTTCAATTCTTTGGCCCAGAGAAAGAACAAAAAGCGACAGTACGTGCAATTAGATTCAACGACGGTTACACAAGGCCTGGAGGATCAAAATTTCCAAAAGGTACAACGTTTGAACTGGGACGAACGCCGAAACGATCAAAATCTCGTCGAGGTACCCATCAACGTTATAAAAATTAAGAAACACGACTGGAGGATCAAAATTTCCAAAGGTGCAATATTGAATTGGAAAAAACACAGAAACGATCAAAATCTCGTCGAAGTGCCAATCAATATTATGATTAAGAAGAAGCAACAAGCATATAAAAGAAGTAACACAAGAAAACAACAATACTTAACAAGAAGAATAACAAGCCAACAAAGAAACCAAACCAATACAGCAACTAATAAAAGAAGTAACACAAGAAAACAACAATACTTAACAAGAAGAATAACAAAGAGAATAACACAAAGAACAAACTAACCAAAATCGAATGAAGAACAATTCTGTAAGTAGATTTTTAAATTATTTTACAAATCTACAATTTTATGTAGTGATTGTAACACGAATTTTTGCTTTTGTGAAAAAAGTATTGAAATACACGACGGAAAGCAAAACTTTATATGTCAATAGAAAATATTTTAGAAGAACTAGTAAATTCAATTAATACATTAAATTTAAACGAAATGCCTAACCAAACTTATACGAGAAGTTCTATAAGCCAAGTAGAAATCTGCACGATACCAATATACAATGGTGATCCAAATACATTACCATTATTTATTGATGCCTGTGAAGAATTGATAAAAACTTATTTCGATAAAAATAATAGAGATAACCCTTTAAACCCATATTTAATAAGAATAATAAAATCAAGATTGAGTGGAGAACCGCAATCGATAATAGGGGCAAGATTAAAAACTTGGCATGATATTAAAGCATTACTAGAATTAACATTCTTAGACCAGAGATCAGAAGATTGTCTTTTAAATGATGTAACAATGGAACAGCCTAGGAAAAATGAAAATCCTTACATATTCGGACAAAGGATTAGGGACATGTTAAATTTACTATTAACTAAAATGCAACTAGATACTGAAGAAGAATTAATACCGTTAAAAACAAACATGTATAAGAAAACTGCATTAAAAACATTTAAAAGAGGATTAATGAATTACGGTAGAATTGGCGAAATAATGTATTTAAAAATCCAGAGACATTAGAAAATGCTCTAGCTGAAGTACTAGAATACCAAAATTGGCAGTACAGATGCGGAAAATCAACAATGCCGCAAAATAACTACAAAATAATACATCAGATAACACCAGGACACATGAAAACACCAGCTCAACAAGAACAACTTCCACGAATACAACAAGTGCCACGAATACAACAATTTCAACACCAACCACAAGTAAAACAATTCCAATACCAGCCAAAAACAAATTATCAAAATCCATTTCCTATCAAACCAAATTTCCAAAACCAAAGTAAACAAAATTCCCATATTAAGCAAAATTCCTTTAAATTTGCAAAATCTCCTGCACAATTAATGGAAAGAAGAAAACCTAGACAACAACCAATGGAAATTGACCCAAGCATGAGCCGAATGAGACAAACATCATATGGACCATCAACATCACAGCAAAAATGGAAACTTGAAGAAATGAACAATCAAGGCCAAGAAGAGGAAGAAGAAAATCCAGATTATGAAGAGTATGGAGAATCAGAAGACTACGAATTTCAACCAATTTGGGACGAAGATACAGAACCATTTCCATTCGAACCAGAGGAGCAGCCAAATTTTCCAATTGGAGCCTCAGCGAACGAGACACCACCGAATGTCCAACAACCGGTATAAAGTTAAGAAATCATTTAGAATTTAATCAACAACATTGTGTACGATTACTTTATATTTATGTACCAGAAATTAATGCAAAATTTCTAATTGATACAGGTGCATCAGCATCCTCAATTTCAACTGAATTAGCTCAAAATCATTTTCCAAATTATATTAAATATTCACCATTTTCAGTAACAACAATGCACGGTACCACATATCATAATTACGTTCTTAGAATACCTTCTTTACACACATTTAACGCGTACGGACAAATACACGAATAAAATATAGTAGATTTTTCTAAAAAATATGATGGAATAATAGGTTTAAGATTATTAGAAAAAATGAATTCCATAATAGATTTTAAAACTAAAAAACTTCGCACAAGTTTCGCGGAAATACAATTATATTTTGACAACCCAAAAATTAAAATAGGACCAAGAGAAAGAAAAATAATTAAAATACCTGTAGATCGAAATCTAAAAGAAGTACATATAAATCATCAAAGAATAGCACCAGGAGTAGAAATACCTGAAAACATCACGACCACAGAAGATTACTACGCAATTACTGAAATCGTAAACTTCAATAATTACCCAGTGGAAATAAACTTCGAAAAACCAATTTTAACTGAAGAATACAATTATGTTGAAGAAAACACAATAAAAGGAAAATTATCAATGAAAAGCTACGATTAAATCATCTGAATAAAGAAGAAAAAGAAATGATAAGAAAATTATGTATAGAATATCAAGATTTATGTCACAGTGAAGAATTACCTTTAACATTCACATCAGAAATTAAACATCAGATACGATTAAAAGATGAAACTCCAATATATCAAAAGCCTTATAGAAAATCACCAATACAAAGAGAAGAAATAAATAAACAAATAAAGAGCATGTTAGAACAAAACATTATACAACCCAGTATAAGCCCATGGTCAGCACCAGTAGTGATAGTACCAAAAAAAATGGATGCATCAGGAATTAAGAAATATAGAATGGTAATAGATTATAGAAAATTAAATGAAAAAACCATCGACGATAAATTTCCAATTCCTAATATACACGATATATTAGATAAATTAGGAAGAGCTAAATATTTCACAACATTAGATTTAGCGTCTGGCTATCATCAAGTCGAGATGGAAGAAAAAGATAGAGAGAAAACAGCATTTAGCACAGAAGATAATCACTATGAATTTTTAAGAATGCCATTTGGTCTTAAAAACAGCCCAGCAACATTTCAAAGAGTAATGAATCATATTTTAAGAGGTCTAACAGTAGACACATGTCACGTATATCTAGATGATATAATAATATATGCAGCATCACTAGAAGAACATCAACAAAAATTAAGGAAAGTATTTAAACGCTTAAGAGAAGCTAATTTGAAATTATCAATGGATAAATGTGAATTTTTAAGAAAAGAAATTGCTTATTTAGGACAATTAATAACGAAAGATGGAGTAAAACCAAATCCAGATAAGATTGAAGCAATAAAGGGGTATCCAATACCAAAAACACAAAAAGAAATCAAAGCATTTCTAGGATTATTAGGATATTACAGAAAATTTATAAAAGACTTTGCTAAAATTACAAAACCATTAACCAAATATTTAAAAAAGGGAAGTAAAATAGAATTCACAGAAGAATATACAACAACATTTGAACTTTGTAAAAAGATACTTTGTAATGAACCAGTATTACAATATCCAGTTTTTAACAAACAATTTTTAGTAACAACGGATGCAAGCAATGTAGCAATAGGAGCAGTATTATCACAAGGAACGATAGGACAAGACAGACCAATATTTTATGCATCAAGAACATTATCGGAAACAGAACAAAAATATTCAACAGTAGAAAAAGAACTGTTAGCAATTATTTGGGCATGCAAACAATTTCGACCTTATATATTTGGAAGAAAATTTACGATAATCACAGATCATAGACCATTAGTGTGGTTACATAATTTGAAAGAACCAAACTCGAAATTACAACGATGGAAGATAAAATTAAGTGAGTACGATTATGAAATTATATATAAAAAGGGAAAAATTAATAAAAATGCGGATGCATTACCGAGAATCGAATTACATAACCAAGAAGATAATGTAGATGCATTATTACAAGAAGATACATCATCTATAATACCACAAGTTGATAATGAAGAACTAGATGACTTACTACGAAATCTAGAACCACGAGAATTAACAATGGAAGAAATAATACAAAAATCAAGAAATCAGGAAGAAATAGATAACATTCTACAAGAACTAGGAAGAATAGAACATAATCCTAATAAACAACAAGAAGACGATGACTCACTGCATAGCAATGTAAATGTAGAACCAGAAACATCAATACCAATAACCGATATGGCAATAGATATACAGAAGATACAAGTATTCATAGAAACACATATATTTCCGACAACAGTAACATTTGATACGAAAAATGCTAAAGTAATATACCACGCAAAATTGGAGAAGAAAAATTTGAAACAAGAATTGATAGATTTAATAAAGGATATAATGCCTCAAGGAAATTACTACATATACACTACAGATGAAATTTATAAAGAAATGTGTCAAGTTTATATCGAACACTTCAATAACAACGGACCAAAAATTTACAGATGTCTTCGAAGGGTAAGAATAATCGAAACACCAGAGGAAAAGATTGAAATCATAATGCAAAACCATGAAGGAAAAACTAATCACAGAGGAATCAATGAAACTCTAAAACAAATAAGGAAGAATTATTACTGGAGTCAAATGAAGGATGATATAACGAATTATATTAAAAGATGCGAAATATGTCAGATATGTTAGATTAATAAAAAATCAAAAACTAACTCAAGATATAAAACAGATAATGAAATTATCACTGTTAGCATACAACTCGACTAATCATTCAGCAACAGGAACCTCACCTTTTGAACTCTTGTATGGACACACTAATACAAAAGAACCAATGGACCTATATTACGATGAAACGTATTATCAAGATTATATTCAAAAACATAAAGAACGCACGAAATATCTCTATAATAAAATTGCAAATAAAATGCAAGAAGATAAAGAAAAGAAAATCATTAAAATAAATAAAAATAGAGAAAACGAAGAAATAAAAATAGGTCAGGCACTATATGTAAAACCCCATAAATACTATTCACAGAAAACGAAAGAAAGATATCAAGGGCCATACACAGTTATGAAAATCAATGAAAATGGAACAGTTGAAGTCAAAACAAAAAAGAATAAAATTTTACGTTATCATATAAATTCAGTAAAATTAGCCAATGTTCCAGAATCCTCATCGGAAGAGGACTAACAGAAGTATTGAAGATAGAAGATAAGATAGGATTACTACCTGTAAAAATAGGAATAGCACATAACACGGAGAACCAATACGAATTAATCATAAGGAAAGATTATTCCCAATTAATTGATGTATGGGAAAATTATTTAAAGATTAGAGATAAAGAAAATTCAACACTAGGGATAGAGAAACACGGGAAATAAGGAAATTAAAAGGTCTGCGATTGGAAAAAGAAAAGAAAATTCAAGAACTAATAGAAGCAGTACAGCTGAAAACTAGAAGCAAAAGAGGAGCCTTTAACTTTTTAGGAAATATAGTAAAAGCAATTACAGGTAACCTAGATGAAGAAGATGGCAGAAGATATGAAGAACAAATAACGGAATTACAACAAAACCAAGGAAAAATAAAAACAGTAATGGAAAACCAATTAAAAATACTGGAAGATGCCACAACACATTACGAAAATAATATTAAAACAATGCAAACCAATCAAGATAAAATGCGGAGACGAATTAAACAAAATGAAGATAACATCAACCCTCTGCAATTAATATATTACCAAGTACAACAACTTGAAATAATGGAAAATACGATCAAAGAGTTAATTGATACAATAACCTTTGCTAAAACTGGAGTATTACATCCAATGGTAATATCTCCCAAATTATTACTCAGTAGTATTAAGAATATTCATTTAAATGTAAATAACGAATTTCCGTTTGAGCTACTCATAAATAACCTGTACCAAATAGAAAGTTTATTTGAAATTAGAGTATATCAAACTAACACTTATTTTACATTTATATTGTTAATACCAATTGTAAGTAATGAAGCATTTCAATATTTCATGTTAAATGCTCTGCCCATTTACGAAGGAAATAATACTTTTAAACAAATTACTCCTAAAATTAAAAACGTTGGCATAAAAGACAATAAGTATATCATGTCAAATCAAATTTGTCCTCAAATATCAAAACAAAACATTCTTATGTAATCATGATTCAGAATTTTATATTTCAAATAATTCATTATGTGAAGTCCATATTTTACAAATGGATAATAATTATAAAAATTGTATTTATCAATCTTTCACTATTCAAGATTTTGAAGTAAGAGATATTGAAAATAATATGAAATTAATTCTTAGTCCTACAGAAAATAAATTAGTTCAAAAATGCAATGAACAAATTGATATTAAATTAATAAAAGGAATTTATTTGATTAATAACTTTAATAATTGTGAATTTCATATTAAAAACCAAATTATAAAAAATTATAAATCAACAATTAATATGAAACTAAATTTAATGGAATACAGTGAAAATCATAATCAAATTAAAACAATAAATTTAACTGAAGTAAGTATTTTAAATCTTTCAGATAGAATTAATAATCAAAAGGAAATGTTAAGCAAAATTACTATCTCACATAAAGCAAGTAGTTCTTTAGTTTATATAATTACATTCATATTAATACTATTAATACTTGCAATTCTTTTGTTTAAATTATATAAAAAGATAAGGACTAAACAGAAGGTTAAAAAATAAACAGATGCCGATAAGAAAAGAATGCAAGATTTGCCTTTTAAAGGATAATCTCGCATGTAAGGCGGAAGGAGTTACGAGTCCGCATATAATACAACCTATTCATAATTACCAGACGTACACTCAGCAATTTCATTCATTCAGCCGGATACACGTGGAGTAAGATAAGATAATATTTAATATATAAAGATGGGCAAAGCATTAGTTGATAGAGTTATTAGTGTAACTGTACGCGACACAGATCGCTAGTAAATCTCAGTGTAATCTAGTTTAAGTCTATATTGTAACGTATTGTCAAAACCGTAAAACAAATAAATTTTTTTTGTTAAATTTCAACGCTCTCGAAATTGAACTTGTATTTGTTGAAAAGTTGTATTTTTAAAGTTTTTAATTTTATTTCTATAATTGGAACATTTTTATTTGTTCATTTTGTCGTTCTAGTTGAGTAAAGGAGTATTAATATTGACTAGCAATAGTTTATCAAGGTTTTCTTCTGTCAATTTTGTTCTCTTTGAATTAAGTACATCCTTATAAATAGAAAACGTCCTTTCTACATCGCAACTGGTTATAGGTGCATACTGGAAATATTCTTTTATTTCTTCATATTTAGCCGTTAGATTTTGTGGATTTGGCAATTTTCCAAAATGTTCGTGAAGAAAGTACAACTGATTTTTTAAATTTGGGATTTGTGTGAGCTCCTTGCACTCACAAATACTTCTAGCATCCTCCTTTAGCAGTGTTACGAAATGTTTTAGACTATCGAAATTCTCAGCATAATAACTAGTAGCTTCCAGCCATGTTCCCCATCTAGTTATTACTGGTGTGGGAGGCAGTGACAGAGATGGAAATTTTTCGCTGAAAAGAGCTACTCTCAATGGTGCTTTTCTGAAAACTTTTTTAAAAGCTGATACAAGTCTATCAACTTCCGGAAAAGTGTCTCTGATATATTCACAGATTCTGTGGAGAGCATGTGCTACACAAGTAATATGCAGCATATTAGGATATGTTTTCTTCAATAGTCTGCCTGTTTTTAACATATACGCAGCACTATCACTGACAAATAAAAGTATTTTTTCTTTGTACGTGGCGTCTGAATGAAGCATTTTTTGCATATTCTCCTTAATGGTTTCAGCAACTGTTTCCGCATCAACTCTATTTATAACACTTGTTGCTATTACATATGAGTTATAGGGAATAGTTGGATGTAGTACACCAGCTATAACATTTACCACACAGCGTCCTAACATATCCACCGTTTCGTCGGCGCTTATCCATATGTATTGATTTAAAAGATGGTATAGCACCTAGAAACATAATATTTGCGTAAGTTGATTCATCAGGAACATTTCGACCAGTATATTTTTGAAGAAATATTTTTAAAGTGGGGTTGCTAAGTTTATTTAATGGAATATTAGTCGCCATAAAAGTTTTACAGAGTTCAGATGTGCTTGCGATCCTAACTGACGAATTTTTGACGATATTTTACGGATTTTGTAATAAATTTCGGAATCACTGACAATGGATACAATCAGTATGACCGTCAATCCAACTCGCCATTGTTTTACAATGCCGTTCTCGACATTCTTCCATATCATGTCTGAAAAAGTAACTTAAACAATGCTCTAGATCTAAATAAATGAAAACTAAAAATGTGTGCGTAAGTTATTGAAACTGAACGAAATTCAATGCACACTCTTACGTCGAAATAATTGGTAGAAATAGATTCAATCAAACGATATTAAACAGGATCTATCACAAATATTACGATGTAATTAACAGTTAAAACTACGAAAACAAGAAACTTACTCACAGCACTTTATTTATCTTACGAAATATAAACTAATAAATAAAACACATACATTATAAAAACTCCACTTCTATCTACGCTCATGAAAACACTTTAAAAAGCACTATATTCTCGGAATACAATAGCTAGCTTGTCCATTGTTATCGCGGCGAGACCAGGTGTCCGAGTAAGTCAAACAAATACTTCATTGAATTACGGATGTACTGAGCGACGTTATACACAATTCCAATTGCCGATTGCGTTTTATGGAAATGGCGTCCGTTCTCTAAAATTTATGTATTGCAAATACATAATTTACAAATATTACAAATATTACACTTTATAATAATAAAGTGTAAATCTAAAAACATCTTATGTGTGTTTTATTTATTTGTGATATGGATTTACATCAAGCAAAGGTCGCAACAATGAAAGAATTATTATGTATTATTCGTGTATTTATTTGTGGAATGTTGGTAGTTTTTTTAGAGAAAGGGATTTATTGTTTCAATCAATAAACTAATAAAGGTGTTATAATTAACAGAAATAAAACATAAATAATAGAATTATAATTACCTATTTTATTAATAACTCGAACAGATGCGAAAGTTTGCAGATAACTGTCATCTCGACGGCAAAAATTTATAAATTTGCATACATTTACATATCCGAACTGATACGAATTTATTTAAAGAAATTCCTTAACAGTTAACATTTCGTTCTAAGAAAACTTTTTTACGACAGAAAGTATCTATGTTAAGATGCATTTTAAAATATGGTTATCAATTATGGACGATAATTGTTAACCAGGTTCCAGTAGTGATGCTGTCAGATAATTGTACAGTCCAAAAGTTATTGGGATTATTAAAGAAATAGTAACATATTTATTACCTACAGAAATTTCCCACTACTGCTTTTTAACATAAATTTCTCCATTCTATAAAACCACTTATCCGTAAGGATACCACGAGGAGTTATTTGTTTTTATCGTGTTACTGAAATGCCCCCTATACGTTACCTTCGGTAATTTATTAGAAGTAATGTGAGAACGTCCTGCAATTCATAAAATGGTAAAATCTATTTGTACTTTTTGTTATATTTTCTACCTTTTTTGATACACTAATTTTACTATCTTAGATATATTTCAACCTTAAAGAAATACGTTCCAACTTCTTTGAATCTGTTAAAAATATTTAAAATTGTCTTCGCACAGGGTATACGGCTGTATTTAATTTAAGATTTAAGTATGAACGAAAAACAGAAATATTTGACAATTTGAAAAATGTTACTGGTGAATAACTGGTTGCCTACTATGCCACCGCCATACATTTTGGCCTATGTGTAAGAGTAAATGAAAAAAAGTCAATTCATTATACCTATGTGCAATGACAAAAAAAAATCCGATATATATATATATATATATACAGTGTGTCCACAGATTCATTCTCAACATGGCGATCTCGCTTATTCTGAGAGATAGAGATTTGGTTAAATGGGATCAAATACTCCAGAGGTAAAGTTGTATCAAACCCTATACATTAGCTTTGAGTATTTAACGTACTTCGGGCGCTATTGCGAAAAAAAGTGAACTTTTGTTTTTTCGATTTTCTTTAATAACTCATTTATTTTGAAAGTAAGACAAATTTATTTTACACTTCCTTAAGGCACTTTTTTAATAGGAATCTGATGGTATATTTAGATTTTTAAATACTACTATAGTAGTTGAGCTACAATGGTCAAGTTTCATTTTTCTTATGGGGGCATAGTTGGCTATGACACCATCGAAAACAATTTTTCTTTCCCTTTTCAAAAATGTATAATTTGTTATACCTGATACCAAAACTAATTTCAAAGATTAAAGAAAACAACATATTATTACATTAGCAGGTTAGAGCGGTTGTGGCATTTGACAATAGAAGGTTTTACAAACAAAGAAAGGAAGAAAACTTGATTTTGCAACAATTATTTATTAAATGAAAAACATAGGCAGCCCAAAAAATACTTAGCTATGATTTAAAACAAAATTATAGTAAGAAATTATACAAAATGTTCAAACAGTTGACCATCATTTTCCAAACATAAATAGGATCTACGAATAGTAGATTTACAACTTTATGTAAAATACGCCTTGGAATAGCTCGACATTCCCAGCGTGAACCACGCTTTCACGAAGTTCATTTACGTTATTGTAGCTGCGGGCATACACTTTGTTTTTAATATAACCCCACAAATAGAAATCGAGCGGCGTCAGATCAGGAGATCTTGGTGACCATGCAACTGGTCCACGAGTTCCGATCCACCTGTTATCAAACCGCTGACTGAGGAAATTGGTTACAATTCTGGAATTATGTGCTGGAGCACCGTCCTGATGAAATCAACAATTATGAGCCTCTTGTCAAGGTAATTCATCCAGCAAGTCTTCAATATTATTTTGCAGTAAATGCAAATAAACGTCGGACGTTAGTGTTTCATTAAAAATTATAGGACCAATTAATCGTGATCCTTATGCCACACCAGACATTAAATCTAAAATGCACTTGATGTCGAGCAGGTCTGATTACATGAGGGTTTTCTGTAGATCAAAATCGTACATTTGGTCTGTTGAATAAACCATTGTTTGTGAATTTAGCTTCATCGTACCATAACAGTTGAGAAGAAAAAATATCATTATCATCGCATTGCCTAGTGTACCATTCACAAAATTCTCTTCTTCTTTCATTATCCCCTGGTCTTAAAGATTGACATACATTGTATTTATATGGATGATATTTGTGAAAGGTCAAAATCTTATGAGCAGAAAATTTGGGAGCGCCGGTGTTATATTGAATTTCCCGAACTGATGGGTTTGGATTTTCAACAATTGCTTGTAAAACATAAGTTTTAGCTTCATTACTAATGCGCTGCGGTTTTGTATATGGCTTAGTAAATGATCCATGATGTATTAAATTTACCGTTAAATTTCTGTAAGTAGAAAGAAGGGGTTGTCTGCGTTCTGGATACTGGTTTATGTACATTTTGGCAGCTTTCGTCGAATTTTTGTGACAGAGAATGTAACAGGACAACATATAAAATTTGTCACTATTACTAAACGGCTCCATGACAGCAAAATTATTTAATAATAATCACTAAATTTAGTATTTAAATGGTACTTTATATTTTATTATGCCAGGTATTTATTTTGCTATTCGATTTGTAAATTTTACACAACATAAACTAAATGTCAACTATAAACAAACACTAACAATGACAGTTGTATCTTAGATTGTATTATGTTTCCAAGGTTTCCTATTGTCAAATTTCACAAGCGCTCTAACCTGCTAATGTAACAATATGTTGTTTTTTTTTAAATTTTTTAAATTAGTTTTCGTAGAACAAATTATACATTTTTGAAAAGGGAAAGAAAAATTGTTTGATGGTGTCATAGCCAACTACGACCCCCATAATAAAAATGAAACTTGACCATTGTAGTTCAACTACTATAGCAGTATTCAAAAATCTGAATACACCACCAGATTCCTATTGAAAAAGTGCCTTAAGGAAGTGCAAGCTAAATTTATCTTTCTTTATAAATAAATGAGTTATTAAAGAAAATTGAAAAAACAAAAATTCACTTTTTTTGAAATAGCGCCCGAAGTACGTTAAATATTCAAAACTAGTGTATAGGGTTTGGCACAACTTTACATCTGAAGTATTTGATTCCATTTAAACAAATCTCTATCTCTCATTATAAGCGAGATCACCATGTTGAGAATGAATCTGTGGACACACTGAATATATATATATATATATATATATATATATATATATATATATATATATATATATATATAGTAGATTTAGTTAGTCGGCGACTTAAGGTCGGTTTTACTTTAATATGTATATATTTAAAATAATCTTACATGTTCCCGCAATTACTGCCATTTTCAAAAAATTTTAAATTATAAAATTTGAAAAAGGCGGTAATTGCCGACGTATGGCCAGCTTATTCTTTCCAAGCAGCTCATTTTAATAAGCTGAACTAATCGTTTCTCTTTCTTCGAGAAAATCGACGTAAATTTCTCCAATAGCGTCCCAGAATACAGTCAACATCACTTTGCCAGCCGATGATTGTGTTTTGAATTTTTTGAGCGGAGGTGGCTTGGAGGTGGGAGAATATGTTAAAAAGTGCGTGTAATTCTGAGGAGGGTCTAGTATTGAGCAAAATGAGAACAAAAATTGCGATTTTAATTTTCTTTGTCTTCCTTGAAGTGATTCAGGCATACATAACACCGCTGTCGATGAAAGCGTATGACCAGAAATCTCCAAAAGCTTGCAAGTGCGTCGATTATTCCGACTGCAATGAAGAAATTAATGAATAGTAAGATCAAAATTAATTATGTACATAATATAAAATTTGAATTTAATATAACAGAATATTCTCAATTCAAAAAAGGTATAAAACCCCTTACCACGATTAATAATCGTATTTTAAATACGTATTTCGAGAACTAAGTTGTCATCATCAGTAGTCATTAGAGCTCTTGACGTTAATTTAATACGCTTAACTCGGACAACAGTCCTATCCCATACAGTTGTCTTTTTTCATTCTTATAAAACAGGTGGAAAAGGTTGAGAGCGTTGAGAATAAACACATGATGTTGCCATTTTCTTAAGAAGGGTAAGTTGACGTAATTTTAGTTTGTGTTTTCACTTTAAAGTCAGGCGCGGCTCATGATGACGTATTGTAGGGGCACGTACAATAATGCGAATGCTTCGTGCGTTTTTCGGTGTTCAATTAGTACACGAAAATACACGAAGCACTCGCATAATTGTACGTGCCCCAGCAGTACGTCATCACGAGCCGCGCCTATTTAAAGTCAGTGTATACGTGGACGCCGTGTAAAGATCTGTGCGATTCTGTGTGTTAGCTTTACTGTGCCCCATGTGCAACACTTTGATTAGTGGTTTTACGTACTGACGATGACAACTTAGTTGTCGAAATACGTATTTAGGATACGACTATTAATTGTGGTAAGGGGTTTTATTCTTCTTTTGAGGTTTGTACTTAACCACAGACTCCAAAGAAAGACTTTTTAGAATATTCTCATTCTATTTTATTAAACCGCAACCGCAATTATGTATTTAATATCTGACTTAGATTGAATATTGAGAATAAACCCCTTGGCTATATTTTATCAGAATAACTCTAACATATGTATTTAAATTTATACGTGTGATAAAAACTGGTTATTCGAGGTTGATCTGATCGAGAGGCCTTGTAAAATTCAGGGAAACGAAGATCTACTATTAAATGAGACAGTTGTGTTTATTGAAAGATAGATATATTATATATAAATTAGTTCGGATTGATTTGAATGTGTTAATTAGTTGTTTGTAGTTTGATATTCAATTCCCGATATATTTTAGAGATATTTATTCTCGAAATTTTTTTTTTATGAATTCATAAAACGTAAATTAAAATTATAAGAATATTTCTATTGTATTCAAGATTGTTATTTAAGAGATTTATTATTAGAAATATAAATAATAAAGATTATTATTAACATTTCTATGTTAATATTATAATTGAAAAGTTTGTTCGAGAGGATTAAAGGGTTTTTTTACATGTTAGTTTGCGCATGTGTAGATTTTGATCGTGTATCAGATTTGATTATACAGTGTGGTTCTCTGGGGAGAAATTAAAAATAAACTTTATTATTTTTAGATAAGTTTGATCGGAATTAATTAAGAGGAAGTTTTTTCATCCACTTAGCGGTCAAATGTACACTGGATATATTTTACCTCATGTATTATTGAAAGATACAATATCTTTATACTTTATAAAGATAGTTTTTTTTTCTTTTTTATTTTTGTATTAAATATTCGGTTTAAATTTTATCCTGTGTTTTATTTTTGCTATAACGTTAATACTGCTGTTTAATTAAAAATAAGTAACTCATAATTAAATAAGTATATAAATATCGTGAACTATTCACTGGCGCCAGACTTATTTTAGTTTTAACACGGATTTCCTTATTGGAACCCGAGAAGTTAGAAGTCTCATATTTGGAAATCAACCAGCTGAGTAACCTCGTTGGGAAGACTAGTTGTGGATAGTGGCCTGCCCAATTTTCAAACCACTATTCATAGCAATATGTTCCGGCTGTTACGCCGTTATCAAAGATATATCTTTAAATATAACTTAATGTTACAAATGAAAGAGACATGCATTACACACATCTGTATCTATACACATGGACATACACCTCGTATTATCCAACGTTTATTTCAGCCAAAGACACGTGTTTCTGTCGCATATAGACTTCGTCAGTTTGGCTAATGAAGTAAAGTTTGATGGATCGCCTCACGTCTAAGTAGCAAATTTTGTATTATCAGGTGGCACCAAATAATCTTGTGACATCTGATGGACATAAGAGACTACGCCGAAAATAGCGATTATAATCGATGTAATAGATACAGATGTATGTAACGCATGTCTGTTTCATTTGTAACAAATGCGTAATGCTTGCTTAACGTATTGATGTACTGAAATTTCTTTGGTATATTTGCTGCCATCTGACAGCGTGTTAATGGACCTACACCATCACCGACTTCTTTAGGAGGTCAAAATCTTGAAGAGAAAACATAATGCATCTGGTTATGTGGGTATATAAAGAGCTACATACAGATAATTCTATAGATGTTATTTAATAACATAATAACTTACAAATAAGTTATTATGTTATTAAGTAACATCCATAGAATTATATGTATAGTTATTATTAAAGGCCGGATTATATGCAGTTTGCATAAATTTGCATAATATATGCATTTTGTATATTATTTGCATATTTTGTAGTTTTTCAGCATTTTTGCATATTTTAAGTATTCGAGTTTTATTTATTTACTAAATCAAATTTATTATATGCATTACTTAAAATATGTTGTGGATGTAACAAACAAACAAAAATTAAACAGCCTTCTTTAAATTAAAAATAGCATTTTATTAAGCCTCTTCCTCGTTAGGTTTCCGCAAGAATTTATTAATGCTTTTTCCATACATCCAGGCCGAGACAAAATTCCAGGAAAAGCTAATACCTTAAAACTTCTACATAAATACAAAAATACATTTTACCAGAAAATTAGGAGTATATGTGTTTCTTTCCTATTCGGAGAAACTTATTCCCATATTCGAAAGTAATTTTATTTTAAACGTCATTTTACGCTGGCTTTTCGAAGTGTGAACTTGTTAGTTGTGATATATAATAGCAAAAATGCATGAGTATGTTTGAGTAAAATTGTAATTGCTGTGAGTAAAATTTTAAGTTTGTTTCCTCTTATTAATTAATTAATCAAGTTTTTCATTATTCCTTTATCTTTTACTAACATTTATTTTATAAGAAAACAACCGATGATGTGATATCTTTTTGTCGATTACAAGTGAAGTTCAAGTCGACCAACATATGAAAACTCTATCTCATGCCGCAAAACTAACAAAGATGAAGGTGGCGAAGAAGAGTCAGCAAACATTACCGCAATGTTTGCCATCAACTTCCAAAAAATCGGAACAAGAACAATTTAATGAAGATTTGTGTCAAATGTTTGTGTCGGCAGATATTCCACTACATAAATTAAACAATTTAAATGTCAAGTTATTTTTGTTGCTGTTGCAAACAATTATCTTTATATATGCGTAGATGAAACTACTGATAGTGTGGGCCGATACATAGTTCATTTAATGATTGGTATCCTTAACGTATCGGTTCCAGCAAAATCTTATTTAATTTCATCCAAACAACAAGGTTTATACAGGAAGAACTGGCAACTTTCTTCTTACCGGAATACAACAGATAAAATTCTATTGTTATTGTCGGATGCTGCACCATACATGGTGAAGGCAGCTTTCAACTTGAAAATCTTTTACCCAAATTTACGCAAAACTTTCTTGGCACACGGACTAAATCGTGTTGCAGAAAAAGTCAGAAACCCTTTTCCCTTAGTAAATACTTTAATTAGTAGTGTTAAGAAAGAATTTTTAAAGGCCCCATTACGAGTCCAGTTTTACAAACAACATCTACTCGATGTTCCGCTTACTCCTCAACCAGTAATCACACGATGGGGAACGTGGTTGGAGGCTGCTATTTTTAATTCAAATCATTATGAAGGAATAAAGACAATTATTATGGATCTTGATAGGGATGCACAATCTGTTATAGACGCCCAAAAGGTGTATTGGAGTAAAGAAATACCTTAATAGTTAG
Source organism: Melolontha melolontha (assembly GCA_935421215.2). Classification (NCBI taxonomy): domain Eukaryota; kingdom Metazoa; phylum Arthropoda; class Insecta; order Coleoptera; family Scarabaeidae; genus Melolontha; species Melolontha melolontha. The sequence continues at coordinate 41,755,343 of OW285243.1, forward strand.
CCTTTATTAAAGCCAATTACAGTTTTATTTCCACTTCTATATTGCAGTTGGAAAAACAATTTATGTCGCTAATCGAGAGCGTTGAAATAATAAACAAATTTGAAAAGTCTTGTTTTATGTTAAAGAAGGAGTGGGCCAGTCCGTGTATGAAAAATTGTTAAGTGTAATAGGAAAAAGTGAAGGTTTTAAAAAGCTAAAGGACATTGCTAAAATCTTGTGTGGTGATTCAGTAGAAAATATTGAGTTGATAATAGATGATATTTTTAATTTGAAATATACTCCTACAACAAGCGTCGACGTAGAACGAACCTTTTCAATATATAAATACATGTTTTCAGACAAGCGTCACAATTCTTCTGTTGAAAACTTTGAGAAATACCTATCTGATTGTTTTCATACAAATTAATTACGTTTTCCCGAAGTAATGTAATTCTAAATATTCTTTCTACACTTTACGACGCTATTTTATTCGAATTTTTTATAGAAAAAATTCGCCCTCAAGTAGGAATCGAACCTACGACCTCTAGCTTGCCGGACCATTGCTCGACCACTGAGCTATGTTCTAAAATGTTCTAAATAAACTTGTAGTAAACATAATAGAATATTTTTTTGTACAGTATTCCATTTTCTAGCATTCCTCGTCTTTTTTTACCTGCATATTTTTCATAAGGCAGTGCATATTTAGGCTAAAACATCTGCATCTTTACGCGCATATTTTCAGTTTTTTTTTTGCATATAATCCGGCCTTTAAATAATAACTATTGACTTTCGCAATGAGATCTACTTAACTTATTATTGTTCCTATTAATAATTAAGTGCTTTTCTTGATTTTGAACAATACAATTTTGTCTTCTATCGCTTAAAATATTTTTGTATGTAGAAAACGTTCTTTCGATTTCAACTGAAATGATAATTGCATATTTTAATGACGTCAGATGTTCGGGGTCTAAATGTAAATTATTATCTTTAATAGTCGAACTTAATTATAATGATAAAATCTTTAGTATTTCTATTATGTTTTGAAAACCATCATTCTTTGTTGTAACACTATCAAATGTATCTACTATAACTTTACCAGTTCGACCTAGAACATTTTTCAATAAATTTTCACAATGTTCTACAATAGAAATTGACCCCAATAAAGTCAATTGGTCACTCTCGAATTTTTTAATTAATCCACTTAAAAATCTATAATGGGCTTTAATATACGTTAACTGATATAGAATTTCGCGTTTTTCGAATAAACTTTTGGAGTTTATAATTGAATTAGCTGAATCAGAAAAATCTAGTACAATATTTTTTATATGATTTCACTTCTCATGTGGTTGATTATATTATAAACTAATGAATGGATAAAAAATATGCGATTTTATGTTGAAAATGTAAAAAAATATGCACACAAACTAAAATATGAACTAAAGCTTAATTTTATGCAAAACATGTAATTTTTTTATGCCATTAATTGCATTATTTCAGTGTAGAATGGATGTATCCACAATATTGGGGTGATGTTCCTAATAATAAATAAATATCATGTACTTACATGTACCAAAGCAGTGTATGTACTGACTATGTGGTAAATGATTCTTATCATTCGCATGTAAGCAACTAAAAAAAATCAATAAATCTCTTAGAATCAGTATTCTAGTAAAAATCAAACGTACAATTTGTTGTGAATTGAAATGCGAGATTTCTACTTTGGTTTAGCAAGACAGACAATTTTGTTACGAGCATATTAAAATTCGCCCACTCACAAATGGGACGCGACGCCCCTATAAACTGAACCATCGCTTATTAGTTGAATTCATTATAAAAAAGAGAGCACAAAATCGATAATTTTAGCTGGTAAACATTGTATTTTGTCACATGGGTTTCCAACATATAATTAGGTTACAGAAACGGTTTTTTCAAATATAATCACTTAAAGTACACATTGGTTGGAGGTGGGAGAATATGTTAAAAAGTGCGTGTAATTCTCAGGAGGGTTTAGTATTCAGTAAAATGAGAACGAAAATTGTAATTTTAATTTTCTGTGTCTTCCTTGAAGTGATTCAAGCATACATAACACCGCCTTCGGTGAAAGAGTATGACGAGAAATCTACAAAACCTTGCAAGTGCATGGTCTATAGCGACTGCAGAGGAGAAGTCAATGGATAGTAAGATTAAAATTAATTATACATTATAAATTACCCAGCCTTTATCAACGTTATTATTGCATAAATGAACAAAATGTTTCAAATAAAACTTGTGTAGCTGTGACTGAATTTTGTTTACACGCCATCAAAAACACAGTGGCGTGCAGATTCAATGGGATGCAAAAAATAATATATATTTTTTAATGGAATAACCTGTATACTGTATATATTTAAATTTTTATATATTTTTTTTTCTGATTTCAAATATATACCATATAATACCTTTAAACCGTTTTCGAGTTATTAAATGTCGAATATCGTAGATACTGTAATTTTATTATGGAAAAGTTAACATTATTAAAGCAAGCTATGAAAATGATAACTTTTTTTTTCTCTGATTTTTTTTACTGATTTCAAATATGTACCATTTAATACCTTTAAACCGTTTTCGAGTTATTAAATGTCGAATATTGTAGATACTGTAATTTTATTATGGAAAAGTTAACATTATTAAAGCAAGCTATGAAAATGATAACTATTATGTTTGATAAGTGATATTTCCTTAATAAAATAGTCAAAATGGTTTATAGTGAGGATGAAAAAGTGTAAATATTTACCTGTTTTATACAAACTAATAAATATTTATTTAAGAAATTTAAATATAATAATAAATAATTAATAAATTATAAAAGGTGTTCGATATGTAGATTTGTGACTGTTTCTGGCGTTCCCTTTTCGTGCGTTTCACAAAATTTTCCCCTTTCGGGCGTTCAGTTTATATATGGGAAGTGAATGTGCTTTTAGATTTCCGTTTCGTGCGTCAATTTTATATTTAAAAAAAATAGGGAAAAATAAAAACAAAATTAACGGGTTTTGCTGATTCAGCAGTTTAATTTCAAATTAAAAGAAATATACGATAACCCTTGAAGACAGATGCACAATATTGAATACATATTATTAGAAAGTAGTACATGTATTAAAAAAGTATAAAATAAAAGTAGCTTTAACTCTATGTAGAGTAATGTTTATCTGATCTCTATATTATACAATCATTAATTAAAATTAAAAGTAAACCTATCTGCAATTTTACAATATATTTCAGTTTGTCCAATGTGTCACTACGATTTTGTCTATATTGAATTAAGTTAAGTCACTTACAACTATTTTAAACCGCCTATCTAATTTACAGTTTCTTTTTTGCCTATTAGGGGCATACACAATTTTGCAGGAAAACACTATTATAACAATGTATTTCTTCTTGAAGAACTTTCATTAATTCAAATATATTGGGACTTGCTTTTCCGATCCGTCTGTTGAGTCTGTTATGCCATCCTTCTACAGAATTTGTAGTCCAATGACGTTCTCCATCGCAAGTCCATATTCGGCGAGAATTATGAATCCATTGATCAACAAAATAATCGTTAAATTTAACAATGGCTTCATCGGTAGGAGAATTTTCCATTATACAGAGCCAACCATCTGTAACTTTATCTTCTGGCAGATGAGCGAATGCCGCACATTTCCTTATGTTGTTTCTTACTTTCTCGTTTTCCTTATACAAGTTTGTTAGACCTAAATCTTGTACTTTACGCCAAAGAGCTTGATTAAAATGAAAGTTACATCCTTTGATAACTGTAGCCGGAAAAACTTCTTCTAAAGCATTAATTGCGGCAACTTCAAAATCAAAAATACATTTTTTTGGTAAAAAATTCTCAATTTTATTTTTTAATAAGAAGAAAAATCGTTTATACGTCGCCTCTTTTTTGTCGGGTAGCAGGGCATATACGGCAGGAATGATGCTTGTTCTTTCTTCTGTACTACGAATATCCACGTGAATTGTATATAATTGGCAAAACAGTGAACTACAGCTTTTAAAAGTCCCATCGAATAGGAAGCAAGAACCTCCTGCTAAAGTTCGTTATTTAAAATGTATATTATTTAATTAATAAAATCCTAAATAAGTTTCGAAAAAATGACAAATTATTTAATTAGAACGAAAAAGATTTTGGCGTTCTATACCTTTTCTACTTCGATTTGAGATTAATCGAGCCCAAATTGAGACTAAACACTTTCAAAATGAGAACAAACAATTTCAAATTGAGAATAATCAATTTAAAATCGAGAATAAACAAATTCAAATTAAGAATAACCCCTTCAAAATGAGAACAAACAATTACAAATGAAAATTGCTTTTATTATATTGTAACATGTAAAGTAACACAATTAATAAAAGGATTTTGTAAGTTACATGATCGTTTAAATTAAATGCGTCCGGTATAAATTGTTGAATATATGCTACATATTTTGGATAGTTTGCGGGATTTATTGCATCAACATTACTATTTATTATCTCCTCTAATTGTTGTAGACGAAACTCCGTCTGGTTTAAATTTGCTCTGCACTCACCAGCTAACATATGTGACAAACGCGGATTTAAATCCCGTTTAACACTAGCTCTTAAGTTGAACCAAGTCATTTCAATTGGATTTAACATTGGGCTGTAAGTCTTAGTAATTTATGATTGCTGAATTGATTTTCAGTAAACACAGTTTCTATACCGGCATGGCACAGAGCATGGTCAATTTTCAGCACCACATGAGTTTAAAAAATATAATAGGCTTCACGCAAACATTGACGGACAAATTGATGTGCGACTTCCATTCTGAAGGCACTTCTTCTGACCTTGTGAATCATTCCAATATTACCAATACAGCCTATAACGGGTATATTGGCTCCGCGACAACCAGCCATCATATTGCTGCAGCGGGATCCCTTTCTTGATCATCGTTGTCTTCTTGATGTGAATAAATTAAAATTTGTTTTGTGCATGTATATAATTGACATATTATCTACATGATAAATTAAAAGTTGCTAAATATACTAAGGACGTTTCATCTTATTATCATCACTATTTGCTCTTTCGAGTTCTTTTCGTATGTCTTTCAATGTGAACAACAATTTGTCCAAATGTTTTCGAAGTGTTTCTTTAGATTTTATGTTGTACTTACTTTCTTTTATAAGTTCTTTTAATATTAATTTTGGGTTTTCTTCAATGTATTGAACGATCAATCGACGATGCTCCTCGGTGAATTTCAGAAATTTTTGTCCCCACTTGGCTTTTCCATATTTTTTTGATTTTTTACCTATCGGTAGGGAGTCAATTTTTTACGCCCAATCTAATCGCAAGCCCTCTACGGTCACCTTGACAGTTGTATACAGTACAAATTTGTTGCTTAACTTTGTCAGCTTCGTTTGGTATTGTTTTATTACATCAACGCGTGTTGCAAATTTTAATATTAATCTCAATTTGAAGTTGATTATTTTCAATTTGAAGTTGAAAAGGTATAGAACATAAAAGTATTTCGCAGCTAGGTGACAAAAAAGACTCACTTTGTCAACTGAAAATTTAACGAAAATGTCAACTTTTGATGACAGTTTTCGAAAAAATATATTTAGGTGAGGAGAATAAAAACTGTTTTTTTTTAACACAGAATAAAATGATTCACACGTGTTAGTAAACCAATACATATTAGTTGTAAGAATTTGTGTTACATGCCCAAATTTTTGGAGGAAATTTAGCTTTTTCGAATATAACGGGTGCGGCAACTGTTAGTTCGTTTTAAAAATGCATATTAAATAAAAATGTAACAAACATTTTCAAATGATTTATACTTTATTTTCGAGAGTACACATTCCGATTAAGAATGAACTATTATTTTATTTAAATAACTGCCTCGGTTGGCTTTGCAGTAGCATACTTTGTCGATCCAATTTTTCAGTATAATTTCAATAGTTTGAGCGAATTTAATTGCGCCTTTCAAAGCCTCAATCGCCTCTGAATGATCGACATAGCATCTGTCCTTGACGGCTCCCCATAAATAATAATCTAAGGGAGTCAAATCGCAGCTCCTAGGCGGCCAGTTGACATCGCCATTTCGGCTGATAATGCGATTTTCGAAAATAGGGTGCAATACGTTGAAAGTAGCGTTGGTTGTGTGGGCAGTGGCACCATCCTGTTGAAACCAAACATCGGCCAAGTCTTCCTTTTCAATCGTAGGTAATAATAAGTCACTTAACATGGCACGATAACGGTCGCCATTGACTGTTAGTGCGATTTCTTGCTTATTTTCAAAGAAAAATGTCCCTATGGTGCCTTTGAACCATATTTAACATCATACAGCCACTCATTTCGGGTGCATTGGCATCTCTATTCGCACGTGTGGATTTTCTGTGTCCCAAATATGTCAATTTTGCTTATTCACACAACCTCCGAGGTGAGAATGAACTTCGTCGGAAAAGATGATTTTTTTTGTGAAAATACTCATCTTCTTCCAACCGTTGGAGGCCCATTCAGCGAAGCGAAAACGCGATAGTGGTCCACTGTCTTCAATTCTTGAACCTTGTAGGCCTTTATACCGCGTTGCAATAAAATTAAAGATGAAAATTCCCTTTTCTCTTTATATAAGAAAACAATTTAATTATCTTCTCTTGCTTTACGAATTTATATTTTTTAAGTTCCTGTGATAGCAATTATATGGATGGTAAATTTGAGTATTGTACAAAGTTTTTTTATCAACTGTTTACCATCTATGCTTTTAAAAACGGTTATTATTGTTCCGTCCATATAGATTTAATTTGTATTTTAGTTTTATTTAAGTATAATCAAATAGATTTAGTTGTATTTTTTTTACGAATTAAATCATATGTTTTAATTTTGTATTAATTGTAAATGTTAAGTGTATGGAAAGGTCTTGGAGTTTTCCAAATAATTAATTTTGTTAAAAGTCTGGTCAGGTATTATATTACTTTATGCATTGTCTTGTTTTCTACGGCTATAAAACTCTTTGCTCAATACAGATATAATCCTTGTAAATTCGTTCATTTGCATGTGTAAACGTATGTAATAACAATAACATAAGTTTTATTGTTGTATTTCATTTATTTTTTATATTATAATGAATGTTACAATGTATTTATTCATCTTTTTACGATAAGGTTTAGATATTTCGATTTAATTGCATTTCTCCTGTTTTCTTCGAATACTGTCCTTTATCTCCAGCCCACTTGCTGTTTATTATAATTTACGTACTCGGTACATTGCCATTCAGTACTTGTAAAAATTGTATTGATTGTTTTTAGTATTTATTTTATTTTCCAGTATTAAAATTAGAGACCGGGCGCATCGGGCCGAAATTACGATGAACCATATAAGTAGTCTACAACATCGCTAAGTACAACACGCGGTTACTGAATAGCACTATTCATTCGGTTAACCGCACATCTATTTTTTGTCGTTGACTTACGACGCAATAACTTCAATTTTACAGTAAAATTCCTTTCTTTATAGGCGTAGATAGCGTGAGGAGTTTTTAAAAATTATTTTCTTTGTTAGTTTATATTTCGTAAGAAATAAAGTGCGGAGTTAGTTGCTTTTTTTCATTGTTTTAACTGTAATTACATAGTGAATTTCGTTAAGTTTTAATAACTTACGCATACATTTTTAATTTTCATTTATTTAGATCTAGAACCTTGTTTAAGTTTCTTTTTCAAATATGATATGGAACAACGTCGAGAATGGCATCGTGATTGCAAAGTCTGAAAAATATCTTTAAAAAATTACAAGAAATCGCACGTAAAATGTCACTTAGCATCGCAAACACACACAGATATTAGATCCGATGGAATCTGATAATTTTAACGAAGGCCTCTGCGAAACTTTAATGGCGGCAAATATTCCATAAAATAAACTTAAAAATCCCACCTTCAAAACATTTCTCCAAAAATATACTGATCGAAATGTTCCTGATGAATGCACCTTACGCAAATATTATGTTTCTAAGTGCTACATGAAAGCAGTAGAACGCATTAGAAGCCATCTTTCAAATCAGTACCTATGGATAAGTGCCGACGAAACCGTCGATATATTAGAACGCTGTGTGGTAAATATTGTAGCTGGTGTACTACATGCAACTACTCCATATAACGCATATGCAATAGCAACAAAAGTTATAAATACAGTTGATGCGGAAACAGTAGCTGAAACCATTTACGAGAATATGCACCAAATGCTTCATTCGGACGATAGGTACAAAGAAAAAAATACTTTTATTTATCAGTGACAGTGCTGCATATATGTTAAAACAGGCAGACTATTAAAGGAAACATATCCTAATATGCTGTATATTACTTGTGCAGCACATGCTCTCCACAGAACCTGTGAATATATCAGAGACATCTTTTCGGAAGTTGATAGACCTGAATCCGCTTTTACAAAAAATTTCAGAAAAGCACCATTGAGAGTAGCTCTTTACAGGGAAAAACTTTCATTTTTGTCACTACCTGACTCTCTAGTAATAACTAGATAGGGAACATGGTTGGAAGCTACTAGTTTTTATGCAGAGAATTTCGAGTTTTTGGTTACAAGGAACTAATACAAATTCCTAAATTAAAAAAAGCAGTTGTACTTTCTTTAGGAACACTTTGAAAATTTGCCAAAACTAATCACTTATTTTGAAAATCAAAATCTCGAATTAAATGATGGATTAACCAGATTAGATGTGGGCTATTAATTATTTGAAAAATATTGCAAGTGACTTCTGACGTGGCCTTCGGCAAAAGTTAGACGCAGTTTTTAATAGAAAGGCAGATTTAATAACAGTGCGGCAATTGTGTATGGGGACAATGCCTTAAAATCTAACTGCTAAATATGCTGAAATAAAAGAATATTTCCAGTATGCACCTATAACCAGTTGCGATATAGAAAGGACGTTTTCTATCTACAAGGATGTATTTCATTCAAAGTGAACAAATTTTACAGAAGAGAACCTTGAGAAAGTATTTCTAGTTAATATTATTTCTCCTTTACTCAACTTGAATGAATAAATAATAATGTATTTCGTATTTTATAGATCATCACCCGTTTGTTTTCCAATTATATAAATAAAATTAAAACCTCTTTAAAAATATAAATTTTCAATAGTAGACTGCGCGACATATAAAACCTGCACAACTCTTATGAGCATAAAATCAGAGTTTTTTTGTTAAATACATTCATACTATCACTAAATAGACTTCATAGGTTATACATACATTGCTAAAACTTATAACTTTAAGTCAAATTTGACAGTTCATATAAGACATGTAAAATTTGATAAGTTGGCTTACATTGATAATATGTTAGTATACGGGTTTTATCTGTCGGGCAGTGTCCACCTGTGGGCAATGAGTCATCGGCCTCTCGTGTCCGGTCCGTAGTTGCATGGAATAATTGGATATAGTACACCAGCTACAACAGTTACTACACAGTGTCCTAATATATCGACAGTTTCGTCAGCACTTATCCATAGGTACAGTTAAAACAATGAAAAAAAGAAACTAACTCACGGTGCTTTATCTTACGAAATATTAACTAATAAATAAAATAAATTATAGAAATTTCTCACACTTATATCTAAGCCCTTGAAGAAAGGAATTCAAGTATAATATTGAAGTAATTGCGTCACAATTCAACGACAAAAAACAGATGTGCGGTTAACCGAATAAATAGTGCTATTCAATAACTGCGCCTTGTACTTAGCGATGTTATAGACTATTTATATCGTCCATCGTAATTTCGGCCTGATGCGTCCGGTCTCTACTTATCAAACATAATAGTTGTCATTTCCATAGCTTACTTTAATAATGTTAACTTTTCTATAATTACAGTAATTCAACATTTAATAACGCAAAAACGGTTTAAGATACGGGTACTATATGGTATATTTTTGAAATCTTAAGAAGAAAGATCATTATAAAAATTTAATAATATACAGGTTATTCCGTTTAAAAAAAAAAAATTATTTCTGTATCCTATTGAATCTGCATGCCATTGTATTTTTGATGGCATGTAAAAAAGACCAGTCATAGCCACAGAACTTTTATTGATACATTTTTTTTTATATGCAATAATAACAATGATAAAGGCTAGGTAATTTATAATGAATAAGCCTGTACATACATAAATAGCAATATAAAATTTGAATTTAAAATAAAAGAATGTTCTCATTCTATTTTATTAAATCACAACCGCAATTATGTATTTAATATTGTATTTTAGATGTTGCATATTCTTCATGTATTGCATTGTCAAACTGGTTTCTTTAATGATTCTTTTTTAGCATCCCGTGCCATCCGAGTTACGCGTTCGTGTGCTGCGTTGTACCTGATGCGAAGCCAATTCAGCTAAAGAAGCATGGTGGAAATGATAAAAACAGCACCGCGCCGTTCGAAGTTTAATTATCCAACGTAATTGTGTCTGCTGTTCGATTTTCTAAACAAATAATACTGTTTCCATTTAATTTTATTACTCTATTAAGTACAAACGGGGTCGGACTCCCTAGGGAGGTGGCACTGCATCGAGACAGCAGCGCATGAAAATAAAAGGGTGTCGAAATAAATTTTCATTTTACAAAAGGGGAAAATAATTCTGTATTTTATTTATTACCCATATGTTTATTATAGAATAAAGTAATATAAATGTGATTAAATTAGCAATGCAATCGGTATTCTTTTATGCCAAAAATTATAGCGTTTTCTAAAATAGTTTGCAAACAAAATAATTTAAATTAATTATCTTTATTTATTATTTGTGTAGTTATGTAATGAAATTTTCTGATTTATTTTTGGATACAAATAAAGCCTATTTTAAATTTATTTATGTGTATTTTTTTAAACAATAGAATAATAATAATAATAATAATAATAATAATAATAATAATAATAACAATAATTATAATTTCTTAAATGTCCAACAGATATTATTCAGAACTGCGCAAAAAAAGAAGTATAATAGTGAATATAAAGGTGCAAATCAATCCATTCGATGTTTTGACTTACGCCATTAATTTTCATCCATATGAACCAAAGCAACACCTCTGACTCAAATTTATTACTTATAGCATTGTATTTAAAAGTAAACTGATTTATATCCTAAATATTCTAAATTTTATAACATTTTTATTCATTAGCTAAAATGAGCTATATTTATTTAAATGAATTTTAATAACACGTCAAGAGCATGGTTATGAATGAAATTTTCCGTAATGTCAATCATGCATCTCATGACATGTAGGTTATGTATTTATTCGAACAACCCAACAAATCGTGCCAGTCTGAATATAGAACACATAATAGCTTTTTATTTACTATAAAAGCTTATTTAATATAGAAGAACCATGGCAAATTTAAAATGATCAAATGTCCTTCAAATATTCACATGCATATTATGTAGTTCATTTCAACCATAGAAAAGAGTTATGGGCTCTTATGCACTATTTCCCTCTTTTGCTATCTTACATACTTAACAATTAATACATCCTTTTCTAGCAGGTACAAAGTTATAAAATCATAATTATAGTAACTTTGTTCCATCTGTTACTGCACTGTAATCTGCCATTTAGCTTTGTTTGTGTTTCATTGTATATTAGTTTGCTTTTTTATTTATTTTGTATCTGTCTCAAGTAGTTACGCAACCAGTTTTATAAAACTATTAAGAAATATATTTTTTTAATACGCGTAAGTTATAAATTATAATTAGGTATGAGATGTGTGGGCATTTATTTGTATCTGAGTTCCGTTGTATTTGCAGTTTACTATGGAGTTTTCAGTTAAAAGGAGACGGCAAGGTGATGTTTATAAATCTAGAGAACGGCAGCTGATTCGTAATGCCTTTAATTATTTTAATAAAACAATGGGTGTATCAGCAGCAGTTGACGAAACTTGTAAAGCTCTTAGTTGTCGTAAAACCACTGTACTCGTATATGCAGTAGGTACGAAAATCACAGAGATTTACAAGCCCACGTAGACAAATGCCGAAAAGAAATGGTTTACAGAAAAACACTCGAGCAAAGATATATGATGAAAATGTGCATCATTTCTTTATGAATACCTAATACTCCATCTACGTTAAACAAAATTTTTGCTGCTGTTAACAGTGATTCTGTTTTACCAACATTTAGTAAAACGACATTGTATCAATTGTTGCAAGACATTGGTTTTGCTTATGAGAAAGTCGGTAAGAGGACAGTACTTAATGAAAATGATGACATTATAAGATGGCGACATAATTATCTACGACAAATAAAACAATTTCGACTGGAAGGAAGAAATATTGTATATACCGGCGAATTTTGGGTTAATGTTGAGCATTTTGTACGCAAAGCTTGGACAGATACAACTATTAAATCCTGTCGGCAGGCATTTATTGAAGGCTGTAGTACAGGGCTCACACCATCTACTGGTCGTGGGCAAAGATTTGCTATAATTCATGCTATGAATAAAAAAGGCTTTGTACCTGGTGCAAAATTTACATTACTGTGGAAAAGAAATACTGCCGATGTACATGATTACAGCTTTTTATTGTAAATAATTGATAAAAGACGAGTTTGTCAAATGTACTTAAATTCTTAAAATCAAATAACAGCAGGAAAATGTATTTTTTTCCATGAAAATGAAAAAAAGCATATTAATAATAAAGTATATTAAAAAACAAGTTTCATAAAATACGTTTTAAAGCACGAATTAAAGTTTAAAAGACGAAAGGAGATGCCACGAGTTTTTAATGAATGAGTGCTTTAATGTTTTCTGAAACGTGTTTTTTATAATTAGCTTTGTCAATATATTTTTTTAAGAGATAATGAGAAATTTAATAATTTAGGGAAATTTTATGGCAGTTGGTAGCGTCCGCGTATATTTAGAATAAAATTCGAATTTAGTTGCCTATGGTTAACTTGAATTAATTTGACATTTGACTCTTCATAATATAGTTATTTATGGTACTAGTGTGTTATATATCAAATAACACACGAGAGAAAAGAGTTAATTTACTTTTCTCAAGAGTGTTATGGTATATAATGCATGAGTGCCATACAAACTTTTATTTAACACCTCTTAATAATGTTTTAAATATGCATTTTTGAATGCAACGACTTGACATTTGAAAGGGACAATGTGACAAATTTCTATTATAAAAATTTATAAAGTAGGTAAGTGTACAGTTACTATGGTGAATACACATAATATAAATATAGATTCCAATGACCAAAATCATGTTACTAACAAATCCACATTCTTAAACTTTAAGATGAATATCAATATATAGTTGTATGAAATAAATAAAGATAATAAGTGTCAGGTGATGATTGTTTTCATTAATTGTAATTTAATTATTCCTTGTATGTGCATTATTTCTTAGTTTGACATTTGAAAATGACATACGATGATATACGTAAAATTTTACGCAGTTCGTATTCATGGTGACAAGTAAAATATTTCTAACGAGCCATCGAAAAAATTCATAATTGGAGTAGACTGTGAATTTGGGTTGGGACGTTAGCCACTTCCACATAATGACATTTATTATTTGACATTGTAACTATAAGTTTGTGTCAAATTTTTCAAAACGCTTATTAAGAAAATTAAATTTATTTAAAAAATGGTATTCAACACAGATAAAAAGCAAAAATTATCGAATGTTACTTCCGTACAGGTGTGAAAGTAATTGGTGAGTGGCAGTATTCAATTACGGAATGCATGGCTGATTTTAGTGAAGAACATCCTGAATTAGTGTTTGACTACAATGATTTTTACAATGTTTTGACAAATTGTGTAAAGTTATTCAGCGAGGCTGGTAGCGTCGGTCGAAGAACTGGAAGTGGACGGCCATCTAAACGTACAGCTGATAATATTTGAAGCCCTTCAGCATATTATTGATGAAAATACAAAAACATCCATTTCAATAGTGACCCAACAAACAAATTTATCTTATGGTAAGTACCAATTCATTCTTAAAAAACTCTTACATTGTCATCCATACAAGCTGCAATGTTTTCATGAACTTTATCCAGTGGATTATTTAAGACGAGTGGAATTTTGTCAATGGTTTCAAAATAATCTACACAATCAGGATATCCTTAACACAGTTTATTTCACGGATGAGGCCTGGCTTTATCTTTCTGGATACGTTAATTCATAGAATATGAGGTGTTGGTCCTCCGAAAATCCTCATTTTTTTTGTTGAAAAAACATTGCATCCCCAAAAAGTTGGTGTTTGGGTTAGAATATGTCGAAGAAGATTGGTGGGTCCCATTTTTTTGAAGGTACACTTACTGCTGCACGATATCGCAATGAGATACTCGGCTCATTCATAAATCAACTGGATAATGAGGAATTACAAAATAGGTATTTTCAACAAGATGGCGCAACAGCACATACGACCAGAGAAACACTTCAATATCTCAGGGAATTTTTTGATAACAGAATAATAAGCAGGAACACTGAAATCCCATATCGATTTATTCACGCCAATTCATAATCTGGAACAACTGAGAATTCGCATAACAGAAAAGTGTGAAGAGATCAACAACTCACCGCAAATGCTGCATAAAGTTTTTGCTGGATTGCGGAGAAGAGTTGGTTTGTGTTTAGATGTAAATGGACAACATTTTCAACAACTTCTGTAGCTATATGTAAATTTTTATTATGATTTCGATATTAAATAAATTATTTGTTTTCTTTTTTGTTGTAGTACCATTTCAATGCCATAACCTATTTTTACAATGAAACCAAATGAAACTGTCAAGCATCAAGTAATGTGTCATTATGTGGAAGTGGCTAAAGTACCAACCCAATTTCACAGTCTACTCCAATTATGAATTTTTTCGATGGCTCGTTATAGTTATAAGTTATAACATAACCCACTAGTGTGTTATAACTTATAACACACTAGTGGGTTATGTTATAATCCATAACCCACAAGTAGGTTATATATTATAACATAACTAGTGAGTTATTGGCTACTTTACTTATTCACAATTACCATAGTTATAGCTTCATAACATTGAGGTGCTGGATAAAAATGTTTACTATTGTATTATAAATATAATTACCGTATAATAAAATGTCTATTCATTGTCAGTTTAATTATAACCTTAAATTATCACCATGACTATCAACTTATAGACGTAGTGTGACCAACTTAAAACTGAATCCGTTAAATGTTCCATGCTTCAACGATTTATTAAAGCACTCATGTTGAATGCTTTAATAGGTCTCTTAGCAACGCTAATTGCAAGAAAATACCTATAGTACTCTCATTCTGGAGACTTGTAGTTAAGAAGTACACGTACTTTCGACACTAAAACTTTGTCTTCTATCGCTTAAAATATTTTTATATGTTGAAAAGGTTCCTTAGACTTCAACTGAAGTGATAGATGAATATTTTAATGACGCCAGATATTCGGGGTGTAAATGTAAATTATTATCTTTAACTATCGAACTAAATGATAAAATCTTTGATATCCCTGCTAACTTTTGAAAACCATCATTCTTTGTTGTCACACTATAAAACTTATCAAGTAAGTATGACTTTACCAGTTCGACCTGGAACATTTTTCAATAAATTTTCACAATCTTCTACAATAGAAATTGACTCTAATAAAGATATTTAGTCACTCTCTAATTTTTTAATTAATCCACTTTAAAAACTATAATGGGCTTTAATATGCGTCAACTGATCTAGAATCTCGCGTTTTTAGAATAAACTTTTAGATATTAAAATTGATTCAGCTGAATCAGAAAAATCTAATATAAGGTTTTTTATATGATTATAGTTATTCGCGTGGAATATGACTGCGTCTAACTAGTTCCCCATCGGGTAATGACCGGTTCAGGAGTTAGAAGAACATTCGGCCATTTTTTTTATATACTTGGAGTCGTAGAGGTGCTTTCTTAAATATTTTTGCGTTCGAAATTACTAAAGAAAGAACTAAAGGAAACTGACCTCTAATTTCCTCGCAAATTCTTATTCTTTTTGTTCCATGCGCTAGACAAGTTACGTGGATTAAATTTTTGTAAAAAATTTTAAATTTGCCCCTGCTTTAGTCATATACGCTGCCGCATCTGTGACGAAAAGAAGAATTTTGTCAGTCGGCAAGATATCTGAAGCAAAAAAAAGTCATCAAAGTTTCATTAACATTTTTACGCTATTGATTTTTTCTAACTCTTTCGTACTGATTAAAAAAGATTTTGGCAAAATATTTTGGTTAAGAACACCAACAATATAGCGACCACGAACGTCGGTTGTTTCATAAAAAATATGCGATTTCATTTTGAAAATATAAAAAATATTCACTTTATGCACACAAACTAAAAATATGAACTAAAGTTTAATTTTATGCGAAATATGTAATGTTAACCGCATTATTTCAGTTTAAAATTGATATATCCACAATATTGGGCTAATAATAAAAATTATGTTTTTTATATAAAATCCGAACTTTAGTCATTACTATATTTACATTTAAACGAATTGACGTAATTGTGAAGGAAGTATGAAATTAATTCATATTTACTAACATTTACGGTTACAAATTAGGTACCTACCACGATTGCAGACCGTGTTATTTGTAGGTTAAATTGTCATTTAAATCAGCTAAATGGCAATTTCTCTTCCTTTAACTAAAAACGGATTTTAAACAAGCTTTTAAGCTGAATGGTAATTATGAGACGAAATATTTCACTAAAGGCCCTTTTAAAAAATTAAATATATTAAATATATTTTGAAATCGGTCGTTATTCTTCTATATTTGGTAATAAAGGCACAATAGATAAAGTAAGCATTTATGACATTATATATATTACACGTTGTGGAACGTCTTGTGATGTATAGATAATCCATAATATAGTAAGCTGTATGTTGGTTTATGGTTCATGACATTTAAAAACCGCTCGTCCTGGTAATTACAAACTTTCAACGAAAAAAATTTCTCTAACTACAGAAACTTCGCTGACACTGAAAATAAAATTGTTTATAATCTTAGCTAAAACCATATTTATAACAAGAACGCAAAGTAATAAAATCATTACTGATTGGAGTATTTGTATAATAAAATTGTATTCGAAATGTTATCAAACTATATCACACAATAGTAAAACTTTCGCAAACCAGATAATCTACTTTAGTTAACTGACCATCAAACGAATCTAATATACCCGTATCCTTATATGAATGTAATATATTTTAATAATTAATATTTCTCTAATATCTATAATAAATACGATGGTGGATCGTAGTATGCGGTATAGGTGACCTCTAGTAGCGAAAGTCAGCACTAAGAAAATTTTTCCGTTAGAGCTAGTTATATCAAGTACTGCGTCCGTTTACGGTTAGATGGCAGCAGGGATACCTTTGCTTAATTTAATGAGAAGTTTTCCACATTTCAGAAGTTTATTTTTTATAAAAACTTTTTATAATCTTCAAAATATGAATTGTCAAATAGTTAAGGTTTTTCGTTGTTTTACATTGATTCACAACATATAATGATTCTAATCGATAAAAATAAATATAATTAAATTTTTAAATATTGTCCGCATGTTTAATAATCACATATACGCTTTCCACAAGAAAAAAATAGGAAATTGACGTACACAGAAATTTGTGTTTTATGATCGAATTATCTGACATTGTCATCCAAATGATTAATCATTAATAATTTAATTAGACGTGGTAAAATAATATGAATTCCAAATTCATTATGGTTTTTCCATTTTCAAGGTGAACTATTAAAAATTTTCTAGCCCGCTGGACTTCGTTTAATTGAAGCATACTTAAAACGGAAAACCAATAGTAACGTTTGACAACCGTTTGACAAGAATAAAACTGACGTAAGCTGACAATTAATAGAGCACGATCAAATTTAGATTTCCCATTTTTTTGTGTTGTACCGATTAAAAAAAAATGAACATCCAGAAAGAGCCGACCAACTGCAATGAAATTCTTTATACTACTTTGTTTTGTCTTTGAAAAGAAATGATAACAGTATAGACAAAAAAATTTAGTAAGTGTACAATTTTTTATTTTGTTTTATAAAAAAAATGTGTTTTTAAATTTGCATTTACTTCAGATTTTCTACAATTAGAACTTGAAAATAAGTGGATTGGGAATAAAGGGCCACATTTATGGCCTTCGAGATCGCCCGACCTTTCAATATTAGATTTTTTGTCTGGGGATTTATAAAAAATAAGGTCTATTGCACTTTGTCGAATATCCTAGAAGAACTCAAAAATAAAATACAATTGGCAGCACAAGAAATTACACCGGATATGTCGAGTAGATTCCAACATAATTTATTATGCCAACCTACTATACTCGTATGTGTGTATTAACAAAAATGGTGGACATTTTGAACAATTTTTTCAATAGGATTTTTACTTTATCGTGTTTTTGTTTTTCTACTGTTCTTTAACCAATACATACCGGGTTCCTTTTTATCATTACACTTACATCTTGCCCTATGTGTAATGATAAAAATAGGAAAAATCAATGCATTGGTGGCATAGTAGGCAAACAATTATATGCCAGTGATGTATTTTTTTAATGTAATATATTTCTGACTTTTTATTCATACATAGATCTTAAATTTGATTGAAAAATAGATAATTTATTTAAAACAATTGAATATCCTAACACGCCTATATCTTGTGCGAAGACAATTTTAAATATTTTTAACAAATTCAAAGAAGATGGATAGTATTTCTTTAAGGATGAAATAATCTAAGATAATAAAATTAGTGAAAAAGGTAGAAAATATGAAAGCGTTGATAAAGAGAAAGTACAAATAGATTTTACCATTTTATGAGATTGTAGAATGTTCTCACATTACGTACATCATACTACTAACGAATTACTGAACCTATCCCACGTATTGGGGGCTTTTCAGTAACACGATAAAAACAAATAACACCTCGTGGTATCTTACGAATTCAAGTCAGGACGTAGATCCTCTTTTATTTGGAAGGTAAGATTTAAAAAGAAGGGATAATTTCATTTTTTATTTGGATTTTCTTTTAGGTAAGAGGAATGGAGCCGAAACCCTTAAACTAAATATTTATATTTTATTTCATATTCTATATTATATCACGAAAATCAGTTCGTTTTACTTTATCTTGCTCGAAAAGCTCTTGATGGTTTGATATCTTGTATGGCTTAAATTTGAATTCTTTCAGCGTTTTGAACGCCGAACTGTACGATAATCCAAAATGCCTGGCTATATCTAAAAGCGATGCTACATAACACAGGATATTCAGCTTCATGTGTTCTGTTAACACGTGATTGATTTTATTTTTTTCGCGGGCATTTAGAAAACAACCATCTTCTTTGAATTTGTTAAAAATATTTTAAATTTTCTTCGCACAAGGTATACGCCTGTTAAGATAATTAACTCTTAAATAAATTAATTATTTTTCAATAAAATGTATTTCATTTAAGATTTATATATGAATAAAAAGTCAGAAATATTTTACATTTAGTAAAACACGTCACTGGTGTATAACTGGTTACCTACTATGCCACCCATGCATTGATGTTTCTTTTTTTATCATTACTAGAGAACGGACACGCTTACCACATGACGCAAAGCCCAGTGCAGTACTGGCGAAAGGCTGTATTTCTAAAATATTTAATTTTATTTATATAATTGGAAAACGAACGGGTGGTGATCTATAAAATTACGAAATACATATTTATTTGTTGAAAAGTTGTATTTATAAAGTTTTTAATTTTATATATATAATTGGAAAACAAACGGGTGGTGATCTATAAAATTACGAAATACATATGTATTTGTTGAAAAGTTGTATTTTTAAAGTTTTTAATTTTATTTCTATAATTGGAACATTTTTATTTGTTCATTTTGTCGTTCAAGTTGAGTAAAGGAGTATTAATATTGACTAGCAATAGTTTCTCAAGGTTTTCTTCTGTCAATTTTGTTCTCTAAGTACATAAATAGAAAACGTCCTTTCTACATCGCAACTGGTTATAGGTGCATACTGGAAATAACTGGAAATACTGGAAATAATTGGAAGATGTTGCTTAAATGAAAAGAAAAGGAATGTACGTGCTATTTCTCTTACAAAATACGATAAATTTATTTATTTTATCTACGTACACGACACCACTGACAAACACTATATTCTCCGAATACAATAGCAGGGTTGTCCATTGTTATCGCTGCGAGACCAGGTGGCCGAGTAAGTCAAACAAATACTTCATTGAATTACGCCGGGATGTACTGAGCGACGTTATACACAATTCCAATTACCGATTGCGTTTTATGGAAATTGCATCCGTTCTCTAATCATTACACATAGGGCAAAATGTATTTGTAATGATAAAAAAAGGACCCGGTATATTCTACTTATGTGTTCTTTTTTTGTTGTTATTATGTCGTTATTCATTGCCCAAGGAAAAAAGATTATACTGTATTGAATAATTAATTGAATTAATTGAATAAGCTAGCTAAATATTTCAAAAAACAAATTAATTGATTACCTTTTGTTTTTCAAGTGATGGCACTCTATTTCACAGGATGCGAAAGAAGCGAAAAAATAGTATCGGGTTCGTTTTGATTTCTTTAAAATATAATACTCTCAACGAAAATATTGAGTGTATAATGAAAAACCAACCACTCAGTATCAGAGATGTAAAATTACCGTAATATATATTTTTGGTAAATTACCGTGGTAAATTACTGCTCTTTTTTTACCAAGATTTATTCTTGCGTAATTTACCATTTTTTGAGTAAATTACCATGGTAATTTACCACACTTTTTTATTGTTTCAATAAAACCCCTACAACAAAAAAAGTCATACATTTTATTAAAGGAAAAAAAATAAAGAGTAGAATATTAACATATTTTAAAATTAAACAATATTCTGAAAATAGAACTAAACAATGATTTTTCATTATTACCATTATGTAATATGTAATGTTATTTACATAACTATTCCAGATCACTCTCAGTCTCAGTATTGTAATTCGAATCAGAATATTCCAACTCTTCTGTTGGGAGTTCTTTCAGTGCCGGATTTTCTTTCAGTTTTAAATTTAAATTCACATATACCAACTTAGCAGCTCTTTCATTAGTTAATCTATTTCGTTTTTTACTGTGTATAATACTAAACATTGAAAAACTTCTCTCCGTCGCACATGTTGTTGGTGGGCTGTTCAAAATTTCTATTGCGACTTTACTTAAAGCTGTAGTACAACAAAGTGATTTCCACCATAATACAGAATTCAATTTGCCTGTCTCTAATGCTTGCCATATAAAATCTTTTGAAAACAATTGTTCTTTCGATTTGTAATAAGCAACCTGTCATAATTTCTGCTATATCAGATCCACTAACTAGATGCGTTGATAGTTTGTTAATATATGTCAGTGCTGTGATATATTCCTCGTTATTGACATTTTTGCCTATAAATTTTGGATCTAGTAAATTGACAGCCAAATGTATAGGTGTTATAGCCATTTCTCTCCGTGATTTTAAATGATAGGACAGCATTTAGTTCTGAAACTGGGCATGCAGCAATAATCAGTTGATCTTTCAGGTCTTGAAAATATTCAACAACATGAGATATGCAAGGTTGAGAGGTTTGTATGTTCTTTAAAATTACGGAGACTGGGTGTAAAATTGTATGTAATGTATCAACTCTTTCCCAAAACAGATCATCTAAAATATTATTTTTTATTCTTTTATATAATGAAACAGATATGCAAAATACATATCCGTCACTGTAAACATGGACAAACACCTCGTATTTTTAGCATTTACTTCTGTTCAATACATATGTTTCAGCCATCTAGGCCTCATCGGTTGAACTAGTGAAGCAATGTGTATACAAATTAATACAGATCTGTTAAACAAACAGCGGATCTGTATCTGTATCTACATTTACGCTAAAATCGTCTCCAAGCTATAACCAGTTTCGTTCTATCAGGCGACACCAATTTAATCAGTGACATCTGACGGAAGAAAGCGACTAGGCCAGAAAAGGCGATCTTCCGCTCGAATAGCAAGGCTATTACGAAAAAAAGCGGAAAAATACGTATATTGGTGCTGTCCATTAACACGCGCCAGATGGCGGTAAATATACAAAAAAGGAATATTTATCAATACGTTTTTGCCGTATTACGCAGTTGTTATATAATGAAACAGATATGCAAAATACATATCCGTCACTGTAAACATGGACAAACACCTCGTATTTTTAGCATTTACTTCTGTTCAATACATATGTTTCAGCCATCTAGGCCTCATCGGTTGAACTAGTGAAGCAATGTGTATACAAATTAATACAGATCTGTTAAACAACGGATCTGTATCTGTATCTACATTTACGCTAAAATCGATTTTAGCGTAAATTTGTATACACATTGCTTCACTAGTGCAACCGATGAGGCCTAGATGGCTGAAACATATTGTCGTGAATTTTTCTAACCAGAGAGAGAAAAAAATTGGTAGAATTAAGTTTTGAACTACATTTGAATAATTTGGGATTTAAATGTATTCTTGAATTTTATTTATATTTATTATGTTTGTAATTATATTTTTGACCGGCCCTGTATGTATTATATTAGATTGGTGGGTGCGGCTAAATGGTGTACTATTGAATTCGATGTAGGAGATTTTCGCGGTAATTTATTGAGAGATACCAGATCTAGCAAACCAAGTGGTCATAGAGTATAAGAAATTCATTTTTATTCTCTGTTTTTGAGTAAAGTCGGGTTTTTTATTGGTTGGTGCATTTATTTTTGTGCATTTAAAGTTATTGCGATTTTACGAGAGTTTGAGATCTCGCATTTGATATTTTAATTAAATTATGGTATCTCTCACGTAGTTTTTTGTGTTGATTGTGCTTAGATCGATGTAAGTAAAAACACTTAATTATATTATTGCTTATATGATGATTTGCTTATGTTTGTAATTTTAGTGTATAATTTGCGATTATTTTGACATTTAAATCAGTATATGAATATTAGAGAAAATTGTCATGTTTTTTGTAATGGAGTTTTTTCTTCAAGATAAAATATTCTAGATCGTTTTAAATTCAGGTTGGTTTTTTTGTTTATGGGTTTGATTTTGTCATGTTTTATTGCGCATGACTGTAAGGCTGTCACGCGTATTTGATAACTTTGTAGTTGTTGACATTTGATTTTTAGGGGTTACAGTAGAGGTCAAACTTGACAAATTTCTAAAGTATTTATTAATTATATGTTTGCTCGAGAGTCACAGGGGGTTTTTCTCTTTGTGCGAGTCATTATCATAAAGAGTCTTTCCTCCTAAGCTACTGTTTAATCTGCTTTAGCTCCCTGTACATTCAGTAAGGGGATTTTTTCTTTTTTTTTATTTTTTATTAAACTTGTAAACAAACTAGATCTGATTTTTATTAATGCTTGTCGTTTTACTTTAAATATAACCTGGCCCATATCCGCAAGGATCGACCCGAGAGAAGTGAGCTCTAGGAAATCTACGAGACTGAACAGCCGGAAGCATAAGTTGTAGTGTGAATAAAAAGATTAATAAGCAATCAAAAGCACATTCCACTGCAATATGTATTGAACAGAAGTAAATGCTAAAAATACGAGGTGTTTGTCCATGTTTACAGTGACGGATATGTATTTTGCATATCTGTTTCATTATATAACAACTGCGTAATACGGCAAAAACGTATTGATAAATATCCCTTTTTTGTATATTTTATTCTTTTGTCTAAAGTATTAGCTATAGTTTCTGTTATAGCCAATTCTTTTAAATTTTTTTTATTTATCCTTAAGCTTTCTAAACAGAAAATATTAGAGCACCATCTAGTTTGGCCAGGTAGAGAGATTTTAGTGTGTTTGATTTTTGTAATGCTCGCTGTTCATCTTTTATATTTTTAAACGTAGCATTCAAAATATGCGATTTTTTAATAGTTTTTACTATGACTTTACAATCAGTAATTAAACATGCAAATACTTCCAATTTTAAAATATCTTGTGCGAATAAATTCAAAATACGAGCACTACATCCATAACAAGAAAAATAATTAGACGGGTACATATCACTAATTAATTTCCAAGTTGATTTCATATAACTAGCGTTATCAGTCACTATGCTTATAACTTTATTAATACCTAAGTCGTCAATAACAGAACTAAGTAAAGAACAAAGATATGCAGCATCATGGCGATTTTCCTTGCAGTCAATTACTTTAAATAAAACTGGTTCTGGACATGTAATTATTATATTTATAATGGATTCGTTTCTAATATTACTCCACCCATCAACTTGAATTCCAATTGTTTTAGCCTTTGCTATTTTTTCATTAACTAACTGATTAATATTAGAGTATTGTTTATCTAAAAGCGCATTGGATAACTGCTATCTAGTCGGCAATCGTAAAGATGGTTTAATTTTTTTAAACAATTTTTGCCAATGAACATTTTCCGTAAAATTTAAAGGGGTATTACTAGCAAAGCATGCTCTTGCCAAGAGATCCCAAATTTCCTCTTCTTCTGATTTATTCATTACATCCACAAAAAAACCCAAATTTTCACTGTAAGCGGATTTAGCGGTGCTTGCAGCAGATTGTGGGCGAGAATCGCTTGAAATCGTCTCTCCATCGTCGTCTTCTAAATCTGTTTGCGAAGAACTTTTTCTTTCCGGAGTCTCTAAAATGTTAAATACTTTTCGATAAGACCCAATAGGAATCAATCAAAATTACTCACCTTTATTTATTGCTTTAATTTTCTTAACACTTAATGATCTTTATTTTGATTGTATTTAATTCTTTATTTTACGAGGACAACGAATGCACTTATTCTGTAAGTGACTGGACATTCTGGTTACATTTAAAACATAACTTTGCGAACAGAAGTTACACGAATATAATGTTCTGTGGATTTTGAAAATGCTGTTAAAATAACTTTTTTTATTTTATCTTTTCGCCCCATCCCAGCGCACTGCACTACGAGTAGTATCTGTAGTATATTCACAAACTTTATATAGTTCAACTTATACACCGAAATCTTTTGAAAAACTACTTCATTCGTTATATAAACGGATGATTCACGAGCATTTACATCTTATAGAAAGGGACTTCCCCAATCACCGAGTGTGCAATGTCATACGTGTACATAGATGCTGTTTTACTTTGTTTGTAACTTACGGAAATTTTATGTGGTAATTTACCGTAAATGACGGTAATTAATTCGGTAATATACGGGGTAATTTACCGACTTACATCACTGCTCAGTATACATACACATATGGGAACCATGCAAATATCCATTAAATCAAAAAAGATATTGTAATAAAATTTTAGATGCGGGAATTAGGGATGAAGAGCTATTATTTGAAGTATTTTTTAAATATACAGAGTGTTCAAAAAAATGTAAAGTAATAAAGTTATACTTTTTTAAATTGAATACTTTGTATTTTTTTACATTTTTCTAATCTCCTTGATAACACGATTTCAAAAAACTCTAACGTATTTAGCTTGAGATTTATATGGAAACGAAAACCAGAATTTTTGAAATATTTAGCTCGCGATATTTTCAAAATCATAAGTATTGCTTGATACTTAGGTATGATCGTTTAAATATAAGTATTACAATATCTTTTATTTCTTCTTTTGTTGTGGCGATTAGAAAAATATTTTTTTCGAACAAAAAGTTAACGTGAATGTTAGAACCTTTAAATTTTTTTAAAAGGTCTAGTAGTTTGTGGCATTTAAGAGTCTCATTAAATAATTGTTGTTTGTCAAATATGGTTGAATTAAATGAAAGAGAAAGAGTACAAATATTAATAATGATCGGTTTTGGTGATAAGACAAGAACTCATCAGGAAGTATGTAACCTTTCTACTACTATACATTCTAATTGGCAGTCAATTTCGCGTTCTGTTGTTACTAAAACTTTAAGAAGGTACAACATAAATGGCGGTGTTTGCAATTTGCAACGAATTTGTCTCACAAATTCTGCTAACAAATGATGTTAAAGCGCAAGATATTGCCATATTTGTAGAGGAAAAGTCCCATTTAATCTACAAACGAGCTGGCGCAAAGGCTTGATATTGCTCGTCGTACAGTAAGAAGAATTCTTAAAACAGAAAACGCCACATTTATAAAGTTTGCCTTGTTCAAGAACTCTCTGATAATGGTTTTGACAGAAGACAAGAGCTTTGTGAATCAATGGTGAACATTTGTAATCGTGATAATAATTTTGTATATACAGGATGATTACCGGGAAACGCATGTTTTTGACATGCGTAGTACATGGAGAATATTGAGTGGTGGGAGTTGCGCATAGTGGCACTGCGGAGGGGAAAGTATGCAATTCTAGTTGTAGCCGTGATGTGGAACTTTGAACATCGTGCCAACATCTTGGGACACTTTTACGCTAACGGTGAATCAGTGACTCAGACCCAATGAGACTTTCGTTTACATTTTAACGTTGCGCGTCATGGTGCAATACCTGATCGCAACATAATATTGTGTTGGATACACAATGTTAACACGACAGGATCGTTGTTGAAAAAGAAACCTCCAGGACCGGCAAAGCCAGTTACTACCTCGGAGAATGTCGAGCGAGTATGGATTGCAACGATGCAGAGCCCTAGCCGTTCGATAAGGAAGCGGGCAGCAGCTCTCAGACTTCGCTCATCACAGTGAGAAAAATTTTGATTACGGATCTTAAATTTAATCCATACAAGCTTGTAGTGTGTCTTCAATTGAGCCATGCAGATAAGAGACAGCGTGTAGACTTTTGGTACAGAATTATGGAAATTTTGATGAAAACGACGAAGCCGTCATCATTATGAGCGGTGAGGCTCATTTTCATTTGAGCGGTGGTGCGAACAAATAGAATTTTCGATTTTGGTGTCCAGCAAATGCACAAATCCAGAGACCTCTTCACAGCTTACGTGTGACTGTGTGGTATGCGGTTAGTGAAGTAGGGATAATTGGTCCTTGTTTTCTTAAGGACGACGATGGTAATGCCGTTACGGTGAATGCACAACGGTACGTGGAAATGTTGGAAGATTATTTATTGCATGAATTGCGTGGTCGCCGTCTTGTGATACGTTATGTATGGTTTCAGCAAGATGGGACAACAGCTCATACTGCTCGCATTTCTATGGACATTCTTAGGCAAACATTTCCTGGGCGAGTAATTTCTTGTTTTGGTGATGTCACCTGGCCCTCTCGTTCGCCGGACCATACCATTCCAGATTTTTTTCTATGGGGACATTTAAAATCTCGAGTTTATATTAACAAGCCGCGCATTATACCGGAACTTAAGAATCTATTCGCCAAGAAATCAACGGCATCCCTAGAGAAATGTTAGAAAATCCAATGCGAAGCTTCAAGGAACGTCTTCAACGTTGTGTTGAAGCAGAAGGAGGCCATCTTACACATGTAATTTTCAAACATTAGTTTCTTGTGTGTTCAAAGTGAATACATTAGGCAATATATTGCTAATAATAAATAAAAATTTCGTTCATAATTGCCTGAGTACTCATTATTTAAAAAACATTTCCCGGTAATCACCCTGTAATATTTTCAGATGAGGCGACCTTTTATGTGAACAGTACCATTCATAGACGTAACTGTCAGTATTGGGCACATAGTAATCTTCACTGGATACAAGAGGCGCATATGCAACACCCTAGAAAGTTTAACGTTTGGGGCTGGTATTTGTAGAAACAGAATAATAGGGCCTTTTTTTATAGAAGAAACTCTAAATAGTCAAAGATATTTATAGAACATAAATAACCAGATAATTTCTCCATTGCACTATAGTTCAAATGACCACTTTTTCTGTGCGAAATTCAAATTTTGAAGCAGCCGTTTTTTTTTGGCTGCTAACCAATCACTAAGAATCCAATTCAAACAAGTGCAAAAATTTTTTTTCGAAAAATTCAAATACTGTTAGACAGAGCGCAATCAAAGTCACCGAATCGATATTTGTTAAAAAAATTTTGTGCAGTGTCAGTTTTTTAAAAAAAATTTTAAACGTTTATTGGAAAAAGTGTGTGAATAATTAAGAACAAATTTTTAATGGAAAACAACGAGACATGTAAGTACTTAATGTTTTTTGTTTAAATGCTTGGAAATTATTTTCCTTTTCTGGAAAAAAGGCAATTTTTTTAACCAACCTCTAAGAATTTATTTTTAATAGCAAATTTAAAGTTCATGGAAGCTTTTAAAATTTTGTTAAAGTTTGTTAAACATAAAGTTGACAGAAATGGATAGATCGAAATATTATTAATTCATTTCAGTTATGTACAAATTGCTATTTTTTGCGTTTTCTGCGAAATATAATTTTTTCTAGGTTACTTTGCTATGAAAAAAATCGAACTATTTAAAGTTTGGTTGAATGAGCGCCCAAAGAAGACAAAGTATGATGCCGTTATTAAGCATGTGTTGAACAAAATTGGTGCTCCTGATATTAACGATGATTGGAGAAAGTTATTTGATGAAAAGGTCCGCCTTTTTTGCAACTATTTAGGAACCAAATGGGACCAATGCAGGAGAAAGGAAGAAATATTTCGAAATAAAAACATTACATGGCTTAATGGTGACATACGTTTTCAAATTAAAAACGCAGCTGTAAAAGCAACTTCTCTGGCTGCCGGACGTTCGGAGGTTCCATTTTGTAATAAATCAGAATATGGAAAAAGAAGCGCAGCAGCAGAGCTCTCAACCGCAATAGGTGGCAAAACCGAGCTATTAGTTCGTGCAGCAGCAACATCAGCTCGGAAACAAGGAGACTCAGACTTAGCTGTTGTTCTTAAAAAAACTCTTGCTAGCCCGACAAGACCCTCAAAAATGAAGAAGTTGTGTTCTACAAGTCCTCCTACACCGACTCCACTTACTGGAGATGAGGCGTTAGCTTTTTTTATTGAAAACAATCTTTCAAAGGAGCAGTATAACGCAATACGTCGTGAAAGTAAATTGCGCAACTGCGACATATATCCTCACTACAGTAAAATTTTTGATGCGAAGTCCAAATGGAGACCTTTAGGCATAAAAGCAACAGAAACAATAGCAAGAGCAAGTTTTTAAATCTTCCGCCTGAAGTTATCGACCTTTTAAGTGGTAGTGAGCCAACAGAGAATCTTGTTGAAGACGATGACAATGAACAAAATGAAATTTTACCTGCTTCTTCAATCAATATTTTGAATGAAATGTCCTTACAAAATGGGTTACAGTTAATTGAATAATAATATAAAATATTTTTTAATGAAAAAACTGAAATGACTTATTTACTTCCAAAGGGTTAATGGCCGTCAAAAGGTTAATTTTTCCATAGATTTGTTGAACATACACTTATTTTCGCATATCATTCCATTTTGGCTTTAAATTGCATAATACTTTGATATTTATTAATTTCGCACAGAAAAAGTAGTCATTTGAACTATTGTGCATTGGAGGAAAATAGACAACTTCCATTAAACATCTGGCTTCAGAAAGATGGAGCAACTCCGCATTATTCCCTTATCGTTCGAGATCGATTAGATCGAACTTTTGCTCACAGATGGATTGGAAGGAGAGGTGAAATTGAATGACCCGCACGTTCTCTTGGTCTCAATCCACTGAATTACTTCTAGTGGGGCTATCTATAACGGAAAGTTTATCTTACCCGACGTTGAAATTTGCAAGATTTAGCTGAAAGAATTAACGAAGAGATACGTAGCATTTCACCAGACATCATAGCGAGGGTTACGAGAGAATTTACAGACAGATTGGCTTACTGTTAGAAGTAGGTGGTACCCACTTTGAAAATTTCGTAAATTAAGTTTATCTTCATTTGTATGACGAGTTTATTTTCTTTTCCTTACCAATTTATAAATAAAAAATACTTTAGACACCAAGGGTTATAGTTATCTATCGTGTTATCAAGGGAGGTCCCAAAATGTAAAAAACTACAGGGTATTCAATTTAAAAAAATGTATAGGTAACTTCAGTACGTTTCATTTTTTGAAGACTGTATATTTAAAAAAATACTTCAAATGATGGCTCTCGATCCATAGTTTTCGAGTCTAAAATTTCATTACAATATCTTAATTTCACAGATATTTACATGGTCCCATCACTGTATATTTTTTCATTTCTGTTCAAAGATTTTACCTACTAAAAACCATTGAAAAATAAAAAAGCGAAAATTATACACTCTTGACTAATTGAACACTTGGGTTTACGCTTTATTTACTTTTTTTTTGAAATATTGATTATTTTCTTTAAGTTATCTTAGTGATATCAATATTTAAAACCTGCTATTACCACTACTTTCTATAATTGGTTTAGTATAATATGTTTAGTTATTATGTTCATGTGGTCATTTTGGAAAGTTTTTGTTGGACTAATTTCACATTTTCTAGTATAATAAGTAAATGAGAAGCTTTAAATCATGCTTACCTAAAGTTTTTCTTTCTTTTTCTACATCTGAAAAATCCAAGGAACTTTCTGAAAAGGTTAGGAAGTGGTAGTCATCCTCATTACTACTTTTTGGGCAAGCTTTCCCTAATCTACCCCAGCTCCATTCTGCATCCACTGTTATCCACGTAATTAAGTCTTCTACTCGCAAAACTACTTTTTCTGATATTGCCAGAACTTCATCCTGAAAATAAAGTACAAATGTCTGTATATTTTGATGGAAACTCTTAAATGTATTTTAAATGTAAGTAGTATCATTGAATAAAAGTTCTATATTTTCGTAATATTTTCCTATAGTTTATATTAAAACACCATAACAATAAAAGGTTTATCCGGAAAGTACCCAACCTTTTGCTGTACCTAGACGTGCTATTGTCAAAAACAGGTATTTACTATGTAAGGGGGACCTTTACGAGTGTCCCCACTAAATGGTATGATCATGTCGGTGTTCGGTCGACAAGGTTACATCATCGGGTGAACACCAAACCTCGTGCGCGTCGCATACACGATGACTGAAAGCAGCCAACAAAGATTTTGCATTAAATTTTGCTAAAACTTGTGTTCGGAAACCATCAGTAAGATTGTCAAATATATGGGAATGAATATATAAATGACACACAAAAATGAAAGAGTGGTTTAGGTGATTTTAATGAATGCTAGTCTGAGCAACATCAAAGGTGATGCTCACTGTTTTCTTTAACCAGAAATGTGTTGTTCACCATCAATACGCTCCAAAAAGTCAAACGGTGACTAAAGAGTATTAAATATGTATTAAATATGTATTAAGTGTAATGTAGTAGTGTGTAATGTAGAGTATTAAATATGTATTAAATATGTGACGCAATAAGAAGAAAACAGTTAGATTTGTGGAAAAGTAGCGACTGGTTGCTTCGCCACGATAATGTACCTATTCATTCATCGCAACTTATGTGTCAATATCTTGCGAAGCGCGATATTGTCCAGCTACGCCAACCACTTTACAGTGCCGACTTCTGGCTGTTCCCCAAATTGAAATATCCTTCTAAAGGAAGAAGATAAAAAGAAATGCGACGAAGCAACGTCAGCTATTCTGAAAGCTGAATTCAAGGACTGTTTTTGAAAGTGGAAGGCTCGCTGGAAGAAGTTTCTTGCTAAACTTGAATTAATTCCAAAATGTTTAAAAAATTAATTTAAATAATTATTAAAATAGAGATTTTGATACTATAACGTATTAAAAAATAGGGTTATCATGGAGAATTTCTGTATTTGATCGGCATGGTTACGCGATATTTGTTGTTATGGACATAACCAAAATATAAGCAAATTGTCAATATAATACACGTATAATTAAGATTTAAAAACCGATTATATCGTGTAAATGCCTGGGTATAATTGATATATTTCTTAAATAGCTAATTTGTTTATGGATACAAGTTAACTACATATCAAGCGAGCCACAAAATGTGTTTCCTAGGTAGGCCGTGAACGACTGAGATAGACATATAAGTCACGTCTGAGCTTAGAGAATTGACGAAGTGTCATTTGTAAATAATCATTTGTCAAATTGACAAGTTACGATTACTAAAAGTACGAAATATAGGTTAGGTCACTTAACTGATTTAATCCATGGCATACTCTGAAAACTTTTTTTGTGGTTCACTCCTTATTTGTTTTGTTTAATACCTAACAGAGTTTCGTAGATTGATTCGTAATAAAATAAAGAAGACAGTTTATACAAACTGCTTATATTAAATTATAGTAACTATATTTGATTAGAACAAAGGAGATGTAAATATTACTTCATAATTCATTTAAATAAATTTGATTATGCAATACATATTTTTACTAAATACGAGTATATAAAGAAATTTTTAATAGTTATAGTATAATAGTAATAATTTTTCAAATAGTATCACTGTTGTTTTAAGCTATCATATCAGAATCTAAAGTACTGGAATGTATATGAATCTTAAATTTTTTAATTATTTAACGCTGTTATTATTTGGGTCTGGCATGTCAGTTAAATCAGAGTCACTATAGTCAGTCTATGGTACTTGTATTATCATTTATAGATATGATTAATACCCTTATTTAAGCCCTTATTTTACCATAATTAATCATATTGATCGTTATTTGTTACAATAATAATAACAAAAAACTATATTACTTAAGCATTTTCCTATATAATTTCATATAATTAGTACATTGGCCACACAAGTGGTATTTTGAAGTATTTTGAAGGGATACTATTGCCAATGACCAGATTTAACTTTTTTTCTTGCTATAGCACTTGTATACCGATTAGATAAGATTTTTTTTTAAACAACATTAATTAATAATGTTAAAATGTAAATGTACCAAATACATTTTTAGTATATGCTTTTTAATATTTTTAATTAATGTAGGTAATATATATTTGTCTAAATACTCGGAGGATTTGATTTTAAAACGTAAAAAATTTTGTAAATAATTTGTTACTTCTATTATTACTTTGTGTTCGTTGTGAGTAGGCTTTAGTACGGATCTGTGGTTTGATATCCCTTTTACGATACTCAGAATGTTGCTGTAGAGAGAATTCAGGGTCGGTTTTTGAAGTATCTGAGTTTCAAAACATCTGGCATTTATCCGGATCGTGGAATGGATTATTTTTTTTTGTTGGATTAGCATGGTGTTCAGTCACCGTCTGATCGCAGGAAGCTACATAACGCGGATTTTTTGTATAAATTGATATGTGGTCGGATTGACTGTTCGGATTTGCTTTCTTTCGTTGGCCTTCGTGTTCGGCGCATTGCTTCCCGGCAATGTTCCACATTTGCTCCCCGCACGCCAAACACGAACATATTCTGGAAGGCCCCATTGACTCACATGATGCAGAAAGCCGAGGCAATATACTTCGACATATTGTCACTTATTCCAGGAACGAGTAACTTATTTCCTAGGATAATGTCGCTGAACACGCAATTTTTTCAAGGAAGCTAGTAGATAAAGATCTAGTAAATTTACTGGACGCATAGAAGCAATCTGCAACTCTGCTTTTCGATCTTTAGGTTTCCTTATAAGAATGTGCAGAGAGATTCTCTAACGTGTTTAGAAAATGTTATATTTTAGTATGGTCCGTTCTTGAATATGCCTCTGTCGTATGGTGTCCCAGATATACCTATTAGCAACTTTTGGAGAAAATTCAAAGGAGGTTCTTGAAATATGTTTCGTTCAAAACTAATGAAATATGTCCACTGCGTGGTGTAGACTACGACAGCCTATTAAGCGAGTATGGCATGGAGTCGTTGTCGCAACGGAGGAATATTTCTAGTGCCAACTTTTTAACCAAAGTTGTTACAAACAAAATTAATTTTCCATCATTACTCGATGAAGTGGAATTTCTTGTGCCGATTTACGCACACTTTCATCAGCTACGTTTTCAGTTCTTCGTGCTAGAACTAATATTTTTGCTAAGGCTCCATTGGTCCATATGGCGAAAAACGCTAGTAAGTATTATAGTAATCCTTTTAATAAATAAATATATTAGTTTGTCATTTCGTTTATATTGAAGGTAGGTAATGAATGGATTAATTTAAATGTGTAAATAGAATTAGCACTTTAAGTGGATTTATGTATTTGTTGGATAATAAAGACTATTATTATATTCAAATTCAATATATTCAATTACGATCCTCATTTTGCAATTTTGAAAGTAAAAACATGTTGTTTTATTCATTTGCTTGTGTAACTTCTACTGCGTCAAATTTTTGACAAATTTGAATTAAAAAAGCAGGCATGTTAACATATGGTTATAGAATTGTTGCCAGCTGAAGAAATACGTTTTCAATCATTTGTAGTCACCCGTTATTTTCCCCTAATAATAATAATATTAATTTTAATAAAGAATTGTGAAATTTAACCAAGTGTCTATATTTCCGAAAACGACAGCGTATGTATATGAAGAGACTAATTTATGATGTGTTCATAATTTGTAAAAAGCATTTGTTTTTCTTGGAAATTATGCTGAACTGTATCCAATTACAGTTGTAGCGATACTTATAAACGAGATCGTTAACTTATCCAGAAAATGCATGATAAACAAAGTTGGAAAGTCAATGTATAGTTAGATTTAAAATAAGAATTCTTTACATTGTTGTATTAGTATAAAGAAGTAAATTGGAAGGAAAAATATTTGGATGCGCAAGCGTAGACGTAAAAGGTTGTCATGGTAACGATTCCCCTTTCCACAGCTTTACTTTATATATACACATCTATATAATGTATTATATGTATTCATAATTTGTAATTTCAATTCCGTTTTAGGATCACGTTCTCTCTTTTCAGCGCTTGTAATGTTAATAAAAGCTTTTCCTTCACAGTTTTAATAATGCACAAAAAATTGGTTTACCAATTACGATGTTGGTCGACTATAAATATATATATATATATATATATATATACGATACGACAAGCAATATAAATATTTTCATTTTTATGAGATTGGTATTTGCGTAGGAGTATTAACAAGCGCACATATTTAGCATAGACATCTATATACACTGTCGTTCGTATGCTCAGGCACACGGAAAAATATGTATTTTATCGTCAAATCGTGAAAGAAGATTGTGTAAATTGTCATAACATAACGAGATACTTAAAAAATAATACAAAATTGATTACATTCAATATTGGGAAGTCATGGAGAATACAAATATAAATTTAACTTAATTTCCTCCTTGTAAGATCTCCTTAATATTGATCCTTCTAACGGGTTTTCCAATAGGGGCTCTCGAACTTTGATAGTGTATGGCGGCCACGTTGGTAAAGATACAGCTGTAAAATTTGGAGGTTATAGTAACTAATATTGAGTAAATCACCAAGGAAATATACAGTGTTGAGCAAAGCGTGCAAATCATTTAACTATACTATCAAAATGAATGCTCAGTTCGGGCTACGTTCCATGCCCTACGTGATTCTTACGGTGCACAAAACCTTCCTGTTGAGTCGACTATTCGTCGTTTGGTGAACATATTCGAATCAACTGGTTCAATAAACAATCAAACAACACCAATACGTCGTCGAAGCGCGAGGTCGGCAGAAAACATTTCTGCAGTCGCGCTCAAGAACTTGGCCTTCAGCGGGCCTCAACTTGGCGAATTTGCCTCAAGACTTAGTGCTGCACGCGTACAAAATTCAATTGAGCTGAACGACCATAGGCAGCGTCGAGCATTCGCTGACTGGGCTCTAGAGTGGTTGGAACTGGACCCCGATTTTGGACGGAAAAATATATTCAGCGACGTGGCCCATTTTTTGGATGAATTGCAATGACAATAAACAAAATTGTCGCATTTGGTGATTTACCAATCCATATGAGACCCATCAGTTGCAAATGCATCCAGAAAAAGTCACTATTTGGTGTGGATTTTGGAAGGGCGGGGTCTCGTACTTCTTCCAAAATGAAGCTGGGAATAATATACAGAAATACTAAGTAATCATCCCAATTCTCAGTCAACCAAATAGATTTTAAGCATC
This sequence comes from Melolontha melolontha, assembly GCA_935421215.2. Classification (NCBI taxonomy): domain Eukaryota; kingdom Metazoa; phylum Arthropoda; class Insecta; order Coleoptera; family Scarabaeidae; genus Melolontha; species Melolontha melolontha. The sequence continues at coordinate 41,791,257 of OW285243.1, forward strand.
TACAAGCACCATCAAATATTTTTTTTCCAATTATACCGTACAGGAACCAGTTAATGGCTACTTCCCTACATGTTGTTACACTTCGTATATATAAGAATGTTTCAATTTAATTTTAAATTATATTTCTTCAAATACATATATCAAATTTAATAATATGAATTAAAACTTAGACATTTTCTGTGAATATTTCGGATTTGCAAATAGAAAGCCTTTTGTTATCGAACTAACCGACATCTACCTGATTAAACGGTCAATTCACATTCGACGTTCTTTTAGAATTTCTACAATTTTACATTTCTTTTAAACTTAGTTATTTAATTAATTACGTATTCTTCCTTATAATTATGTCATGTCGCATATCATTTCAAAGCTTTCTTCACAAAGAATATTTTAATGATATTTGTTTCATTGATATCGTAACTCTTAGCTTGCGCTTTTAATTAGTTCTTAATTCCAAACATCGTCAGCTTCATCCCCCTCTCTAAACTGGGCCATAAAACAGAACCTTTTTTCCTGACGAGTGTTCTCTTACGCCAAACTCATTCCTAGTCCACCTACCATGCCGTAACTATCGTGTCTCCGTAACACTTAACTCTGCGTACTGCTCAAGTACCTACCCGCCATGAAGCACGTGTCTACGTTTCTAATGTAACTCTGTATTGTTCGATGCAAAGATTATTTTATTTTAGTTACATTCATATTAATTTAGCTAATTAATTTCTTCGTCCTTCTGCCAAACATCGCTCTTCATACTTGACCAAGTACCTGGCGCGAACTACGTGACCGACCAATACACGCTTCCACAGGTAACTCTGTATTGTTCGATGCGGAAGTTATTTTATGTTAATAACATTTAATTCTAGATTAATTTACGACATAATTTAAATTCCTTTTCAGGGTTTCAGGGTTTGTTTGTTAATTTGAAATTACTTACTTGCCGCTCCTTGTACATATTGCTACTTTTATTTAATCATTTTAATACATTTTAAATATCTCAATTTCTTATGTAAATATTAAATAACAACTTTAAGGACACCATTGTTGTGTTTTCTTTTAGTTAATAAGTTGTAATATAGTTATTTCAGCATATTACGTCTATTTAGTAACAGTTTGGCGTTACCACGTGGTCAACTACAGATATAATAATAACCTCATATAGCGTTCTAGTAAAAATGTCAATGTATGTCAAAAACAGTGGTATCTTGGTTTATGAGCATAATTCGTTCCCGAGACGTACTTGTGATCCAAAGCACTCGTATATTAAGGCGATTTTCCCAATAACTAACAAATAAAAACTCAGAAGAGTCGTTCTAACTCAAATATAATCGTATAAAAATTATTGATTCAAAATATATACGAAACAAAAATATACATGACGATGAGAAACGGGATTATTGGGATGATTTATAACACTAACTACTTTCTTGCAAGAACTTATATATATATATATATATATATATATATATATAACGTAATCGACAAATTTTAATTTCTGGTACGAAAGTAGAAAAGGAAAAGAGCTCGACGGAGAAAAGTAATAAAAGCACATATAGCGAGGTTGCCAATTAATGTATGCAAGTAGATTAAGTGAGGTACGATAAGGTTCAGTCAGATTATAGCTAGTCAGTAAGTCTATTGCTTTAGAGGGTTGTTGAACGCATCTTAGAAATACGTATAAAATTCGCCATGAGTATTTACAGAAAAATATTTATTTCATGGTATATTACTTTTATGAGGATGTACAACAAAGCTTATATTTTCCGCGTATAAATAAAATGAAATGAAATATTAATTCCAAATTATGTAAAAAAAATAAATGTAACTCTTATGAAAAGAAAATACATTAACTCTTTTCCAATAATAATAAAAAATAAATATTCTAAATTAAAGGTTCAAATAATCCACTACATTGTTCTTGGCCAACCTATAATAAAATTCTTGGCGCATGGCAGGTATTAAAATTAAGAATGCTCTCAATATCTTTTCTCGCAATTCATTTACATTATGCATTCTTTCGCGAAGGATTATTGTAAACTTTTTGTTTAATATGTCCCTATAGAAAGAACCGACAATTGAATTATTTAAAATACCAGCCCATACATTTAATTTTTGTGGATATCGGGTATGCACAGGTACATTGAGTTGTCTACCAGCATAATACCATTTTATGATTTGTGTCTTTTCTTGAGTTGTAAAAACATGTATGTTGAAATCGACTATTAATATACGCACGTAGAGAAATAAGTGTTGTACACCCGGTAAGCGTTTGTTAGGGAATAGGGCATATTAAATGTGTATGTGTGTCCACTACTCTGCTTCTCCCTCCACTGTTTGAAAACAGGCAACGTTGGATATAACAAGCATACACTTTATACGCAAACAGAAATTAAAATTTGTCGACTACGGTATATATAATCGAAAAACTTCTTTACCCTAGGGTGAGGTGATTAAAATAACATTTCATTTAACAATTACAACTTAAACTACAAATTATCACAATATACAAATTCTGCCCACTTTTTCCTGTCTCTCGCCATTCTTTTAGCCTCCATCCAAGTCTTGCATTTCTTCTTTGAATCGCTGCAACTTCATCATTCCATGATTTTCTTGGTCTTCCACGTCTTCTTTACCTTTGTACTTTTGTTTCCCATATAGTTTTGACTTCTTGTTTGTCATTCATATAGCACATGTGTCCAAACCATTTGAGTTGGTTTCTCTCTAGTACCTTTAGGACTGGTTCGATACCAAGTTCTTTTGTTACTGCTACGTCTCTTATTTTATGTTTGCGTGTAATTCCTTTAACTGCTCTTAAATATTTCAAATCTATCGCCTGTATTATGCTTTTTATTGCATTTAGTATCCAGCTTTCGCGTCCATACTTCAGAATGGGTCTATAGATGGTTTTGTACACTGTCAGTTTCGTTTTCCTACTTATTTCTTTTTTCTGTATCAACGTCTTTCTCAGGCTATGATAGACTTTCTATGCTTTATTTATTCTATCGTTCACTTCGTATTCCATGTTTCCTTCTCTGTCAAGTATTGCTCCTAGGTATTTATATGTGTTGACTTGTTCTATAATTTGATCCCTTAGCTCGATATTAATTGCCGTATTTTCTTTGCCCACCACCATTACCTTTGTCTTACTTAGATTTATTTTAAGCTTTCTTCTTGTTAGCTCTTCTTCCCATATATCCAATTTTTGTTTGTAGATCTATTTGTTTTTCCGCACACACCACTAGATCATCGACGAAAGCACAGTTTGGCAAATACACCGGCTGTAATTTATAGTGTCCAACGTGTACTGGATGTACTCTAGTGCTAGCAGATTTTATAACGTCATCCATCATCAATGTAAATAGTGTTGGGCTCATTGCCTTAATCCATCATTAATAATAATATTAAACATTTGAGATTGTAAGTTATCTTTTCTTATGTAGTTCTTATTATTTTGGTATTGCAGGAATTTATCCAATGATAATTGTATTTGCTTTCTTTTGAGAATTTCGCGGAAATGTGATATTGCATAAATAGATTCGCGGCCCGCACTGCTACAGCCTTATTTACAAAATGTTGCATTTTTTCCTACATTTTGCACGTCTCTCTAATCTCATTTGAGGTGAGAGATTCCTTTGTCTTTTCGTCCCCCTCATCCTGCTGTTGCTCATGATGTAGATCCATCAGTTCATAAGTTATTGGCTCTTGCTCATGTTCCACTACTAGCTCTTGAATGTCGTCCTCAATCACCTCCAATTCCATGGGATTGGACCACCCCATGGATGGAAGACCATGGGGTCTTTCTCAAGGACACAATTTCATCGACAACTGACGAGTCCTGTTCATGAGCAAACCCCAAGATTTCATGTCGAAGAACACAATCAGACCATAGCTTTGTCCAAGCAGAACTTAGGGTTCTCTTGATGACCACAATCCAAGCTTTGTCGATGATCTTGACGCAGTTTACAATGTGGAAATGTTTTTTCCAAAAGTATTGGAGGGTAAGGTTTGTGCTGTTCTCAGTCACTCCGAAGCATCACTGAAATAGTGCTTTAGTTTATAATTTTTTGAAATTCGATATGACCTATTGATCCATGGGATGAAGTAAGTGATATTGGGAGGAAAAAATTTAACGTTAACGAATTTAAATTTTTCTAGTAAGTCATCTTCGAGGCCCGAAGGATGAGCAGGAGCATTATCTATAATCAGCAGTACTTTCAGCGGTTTTTCTAAAAAACATTTATTCTTCTGATAATACAAGATGCGAGCCAAGCCCTACTATTGGACCTCCACATTCTGTTTAACTGACAACTCTGACAAACACACTTTACAAAACTAACAGTAAGAAATACGTCTACAATGTGTGTATGAGCGAAGCATGCATGAGCACAGGAAATAACCTAAAATCGCTCGTATTGCGAAACCTCTCTCGTCTATCAAGTTAAAATTTATTGCTCGTCTCGCAAAACGCTCGCAAATCAAAATCAAGTTGCTCACAATCCAAGGTTCTACTGTATAGACAAATTATTTATTTTATTATCTTTGTACCGATTGTAAATAAATTTGCATGTTTAAAAGAACTTAATGTTAGTCATTATCAATTATAGCAATTATACAGGGTTTTCTCCTAACCCGTTCGTTAGAAGTTTTTATGTTAATGCCTTAGGACACTTTTGAAAATTTGTAGCGAAAGACAGCGAATGATACACAATTCCGAGTAATGTCTAAACATTTAATAAATCTCTTACAGGGTGTTCGAAATTTATTGATTATTTAAGTAATTTTTAATTAAAGAAAAATCGATTCTTTTAATGATGAGCATGCCATAGGAAGTAGTTAAACATTTTGCATCGTACAGGTATAGGTTTCCTGTCTATCTCTCATAGTTTTAGAGTTATTAATGATTATTTTCTAAATTGAGCATTATCAAGAAAAATCGTTGTAGTAAGCTTTGAAAAATAAATCTGATCTATCAATTGTCACAAAGTGTATTTCGTGTCTAACTAGTTTTATGTTGCTCACAAATATCCAAGACGAACTAAATATTGATTCTAATAGAGATATTTTGAATTTATTCTACATTCATGGTGAATCTCTTCAAATTATTGAAAGAACATGTTGACTTTTTAATGGAAGATCCGCATTTACCAGCAATGAATAAACCTAAATTCAAGCGAATAGAGTGAAATTCCATTCGCTTTGGTATTAAAGTCAAAAACCGATTACGGGCGACGAAAGTAATGAAATCATTGTTTTGGGATATTTTCATGCGCATCCAACCTGTTCTATACCAGCGGCGTTTGCAGATGTAGGAATTTCATGTACATCAAGGGATTTTAAAGAAAAATAAAATGCATCCTTATTCTTTCCAATCAGTTTATGCTTTTTGTCCAGGAGATCAAGATAGATGAATTCAATTTTGCTAGTTTATTTTAACTAAAACACAAGAAGATCTCAATTTTTTATCTAAAATTTTAAGGATTTTTTAATAGAAGAAATTATGATCAGTGGGCACAACAAAATCCACATGCCATTAGAGAAGCAAAATTTCAAGACACTTTTAACTCTAATGCTTTTGCAATAATTATATATATCCACATTGAAAATGAAACTTACAATGAGAATTTAATAAGTGTCAGGTATCTACAATTGTTAAGGAAAGTAGTACTGCTATTTTTGAATAACCTATGTTGGTTTCAAATGGATCGAGCACCCGCTCACTCTTCACATGAGGTATATCGCGAATTAACCAATATCTTTGAGGATAAGTGGATTGGTCGCTATGAACCTTGGTTCTGGCCACCTAGGTCCCCCGATCTGACTCTCCTTGATTTTTATTTATGGGGTCGAATAAAAAGTGAGGTTTATGCGATTCCCGTGCAAAACAGAGAATAGAGTATAACTAGAGTAAGAGACGGTTTTTGAAACTTGACAACAGACTTAAGAAGAGTCATGTTCTGTTTAGATCGCAGATCATTTTGAACATTTGGGAGTATTATTATTAACGCATTATGTGTCTTTAATATATTGATTTTATTCACATTTTTGCTTTGTTAATGTGTGGTTATTTTTGTTATCTCGTATGATATAAAATATTTTCTCAGTTTTGAAATTTCTTTTCTTTTCTAATTAATTCGTCTTGCATATTTGTGAACAACATAAAACCAGTTAGACACGAAATAAACTTTGTGATAATCAGATTTATTTTTCAAGGCTTACTTCTACAAATTTTCTTGATAATGCTGAATTTAGAAAATAATCATTAATAACTCTAAAACTATGAGAGATAGACATAGGGAAACTTATATCTATACGATGCAAAATGTTTATCTACGTACTATGGCGTGCTCATATACCGTGTGTCCCAATTTCGATGCTCACCATTGGTATCTCGGTTATTAGAAGATATAGAACAACGGTTAAATGGGGAATGTTTTGCAGAATTCAATACTCGGGGCAAATCCCATTTCAAATTAGACCTAACTTTTTAATTTTTTAAAATATTTTGAAAAATCAAAAATTTGCCGATTTCGTTATTCCTCAATAACTCGATAACGCTTAGTCTGACCTCCATATTGGATTTTGGGTTTGTTAGGTAGTCCTCAAAATGTGCTTTTCAACGATGTATAAACATGCCTGAAAAATTTGTATTTATAAGGAAAATATTAATAAAAACGTAAATTAATCTTTAATATGAAATTAGTAGGCTGAAAAATTAAACACCAATGTCAAATGAAAGTGAAAAGATATTCTAAGTATAGCAAACGCCAATTAAGTTGGCGCGAGGAGGGGTAAGTTCGCGCAGGATAAAAAGTAGTGGGGAGATTTGTATTTGGTTTTACATCAAATGTCAGATAATTCTAACCTCTGAGCGTGTATCACTAGCAAAGACATTATGTTCCGTCAAACGTCAATGACAAATGTATTCTGACAATGAAACAAAACGATAACCTGTCAAAGTACAATTAGTGCTGCAGAGATAAGTTAATTAAAACTACTTGTAGTTAGTGATAAGTAGAGCTGAGGATGTTTGCGGTATAACCATGGTTATATCATGTAACCATAGTAAATTACTATGGTTACATGATATAACCATAGTTATACCGCAAACATCCTCAGCTCTAGTGATAAGTAATTATTGTCAAGTATTAAGATTTATAAGTATTGATAATGGCACATACATATTCAAACGAAGAAAAAGTTGATATGTTGGAAGTGTTTTCAAAGCAAATAGAAACACTGAAAGTGCGTGCACGAGTTATGCAGAGCGTTTTCCAGAAAGACAACAGCCACACAGGACAATTTTTAGAAGACTAGTTAGCAAATTAAAAAACTTTGGAAGCTTCGAACAAAAACGAGCTAACTATGAAGTTAATGATGCTGATACACGTCGAAATAATATTTTGCAGAACGTTAGGAACAATCCCAGCACATCAGTTCGTCGTGTGACACGAGAAACAGGGATTTCAAAATCTACTGTTCACAGAATCTTGACGAAAAACAAGTAACACCCTTACAAACCAACAATTGTACAAGGTTTAAGTGATAATGACAATCACCGACGATTACAGTTTAGCAGGTGGTACCTTCAAAAATGTGAATATGACGCTAATTTTCCTAGGAAAATACTATGGACAGATGAAACACGCTTTACCAATTGTGGAGTGTTCAATAGGAATAACTATCATCATTGGTCTACTGAAAATCCACATTTGGTAAATCAAAGAAGATTTCAAGTTCGATTTGGTTTTAATGTCTGGTGCGGTTTAATTGGTATGACATTTTGTTTACTTTTTTTTTTGTTTTTTAAACTCTTTTTTTCGTTTTAGATAATCAGTTAATAGGTCCTTTCATCTTTGATTACAATTTAACTGGTAACAGATATTTGGAGCTACTAACAAACGAGATAATGCTTGCTTTGAGGCAAATTATTAATCCCGAGAACATGCAAAACATCTGGTTCCAGCAAGATGGTTGCCCGGCCCATAACACTCGTAACGTGCAACATTTTTTGAGAGAAAACTTTAATGAGAGAGTGATTTCAAATAATGGACCCGTTGCAATGGCCTGCGAGATCACCCGACCTTACCCTGCTTGACTATTATTTATGGGGTACCACTAAAAACGAAGTATTTGATTTTGAACCGCCAGAAACTCGGGAAATTTTAGAACAAAGAGTACTAGATGTGCTACGATCAGTAAACGGAAACACGCTACGTAGAGTTTGTAACTCTACTCGAACAAGGTGTCAAAATTGTGTGGAACAGAATGGTCGTCATATTGAACAATTTCTTTAAGTGAATGTGAACTTTAAGTTCTGTATCTTTACTTTTTATTTCTATAATTTTTTTATCGTTTCGTTTGTTTACAGTATTACTTAGAATATCTTTTCACTTTCATTTGACATTGGTGTTTAATTTTTCAGCCTACTAATTTCATATTAATGATTAATTTACGTTTTTATTAATATTTTCCTTATAAATAAAAATTTTTCAGGCATGTTATACATCGTTGAAAAGCACATTTTGAGGACTACCTAACAAACCCAAAATCAAATATGGCCGCCATATGAAAAACAAAAGATAGTGGTAATAACTTAAAAACAAATGACAATCGGGGGTTTCTGTTTGTATCAAATAATTTGTTTTAAAAAAGTGTCTCAACAATGTAAAACTTTAAAAGAGGTCAGACTAAGCGTTATCGAGTTATTGAGGAATAACGAAATCGGCAAATTTTTGATTTTTCAAAATATTTTAAAAAATTAAAAAGTTAGGTCTAATTTGAAATGGGATTTGCCCCGAGTATTGAATTCTGCAAAACATTCCCCATTTAACCGTTGTTCTATATCTTCTAATAACCGAGATACCAATGGTGAGCATCGAAATTGGGTACACACGGTATAGGCTGTTCCATTTAAAAAAATCGATTTTTCTTTAATTAAAGATTACTTAAATAATCAATAAATTTCGAACACCCTGTAAGAGATTTATTAAATGTTTAGACATTACTTAGAATATGAAACATTTCGCGGTATCCAGTAGAAATATGACGTATACGCCTGAGATATGTTGTTTTATAAAAGTACATTGAAAAAACAAAATATTTTACAAAAATCAAAATAATTCAAAAATGGTTAATTTTTTGCAAAAGAAACCTTAATAGAAAGTCTTATAGTACTTTACAAGGAATATAAAAAAGCAATAAAAAGTATAACATTCCATTTAAAATATCAAAGTTGGCTGGCTATGACTTCCGGTATAACCGAAAGTGGTTCATGAGTGTAAATATTTTATTTTAATACATCAAGTATACAGATTACGTGCCACAAACTTTCAAAAGTATCCTAGGGCGTTAACATAGAAAACTTCTAACGAACGGGTTACGTGAAAAAGCCTGTATATGCAGACTATTCCAACTGAGCATGTTATCTTACGGGTTAACAAAATATGTTATTTATTATAAAAGTTAGTCGATAGATTAGATATTTATAATTCTGGTTAATATTGAAATAGTTAGTTAATTAATTTTGGCAGTAATCAATAGATGAACGTGGAACTGAAGAAACAAACTTAATCATGATCAGCATTAATATTAATGTCTGGATATAATACTGATTATGAGTCATACGACGACAATGTTCCTTTACTGGTTTTAATCTAATTTAAGTTATTAAGTAATGGACATAAATATGCGACGAGTGAACACCAGGCTAAAATGTCATTAATTTCGCTAATTAGCGATTGGAGCGTGAAATAAACAAACCTATTACGTATTCTAAAATAGATGATATATAAGGACGGGTTCCGTTATTTACGATGAACCGGAAATAATTTTCCAATCTTTATAATGGCATATATTGATATGTAGTGTCCAAAAAATATAAAGTTTAGATTATTTGAATTCCATAATTTAAAGTAATTTTGATATACGAGGAATGTACTAATAATAATAACAGTATTTGATGTCGTCAAGTAGTTTGACGTGTCAACAAAATACATCTATATATGTGTATATAAAAGAAACGCGTTAAGTCCAATTGTTTGTTATTGATGACATTTACATGTTGTCATAACTGTATTAGAGAAACTAAAAAAGTTAATTTGCTAAACTATATTTGAAAGCTTTTATTTGATTAATTTAAATACAAAATGTTATAAATTGATGATAATATAGGAATTCATGGCAAATAAACACATAATTTCCGTTTCAATACTAAATGTTTCTTGTATATATTTTTAACATAGTTAATAGTTACTTGGGTTTTGAAAGATAACATATCTGTCAAATACGCCTAGTTTTGTGTAAATTTTTCCCGTTTACTTTTGTTTTGATAAAAATTGTTTAAAAGCAGTTCCTTTTAGAACTTAATTTTCACTATTAACTTTGTACTTTAACTTTATCTGTTAAGCGTAAAGACGGCAGACTATGTGCCCGAACAGTAGCGTGATGTGGAGGGATCGAGTAGAGGCGTACGCCGATCAATTCAGTTGCCGTTGAGACGTTGTATTAACACAATCGTGTTGAAAATGTCGGGAGTGCAGAGAAACAATGCATCGACTCGGTTGCATGCTAACGTAGTAAAGAAATTTTTACATCGGTTTCCCGATTTAATATATGACGGTACCGTAGTGAAATGTTTAGTTTGTGAAACAACTTTATTAACTTGGAAAGCAAGTCAGTGCCAAAGACATATAAATAGTGACAAACATAAATCGAATAATAGTGGACGCAGATCATATAATAAATATGTGTGTGATTTAACAATGATGTTAATTGCGACCAATATACCAATGCAGAAAGTGGAACACCCAATGTTTAATCAGTTTTGGAAGAAATACAATCCTACGTGGAAATTACCAGCAAGAAGTACGCTACGGAATTACGTACCGTCAGTGCGTGAGAGAATTGTAAATTGTACGAAAAATACGGTAAAAAAAAATTCCTGTGGTTAACAATAGGCGAAACTACAGATATTAAAAAACAGTCCATCCTAGTCATTCTAATACGGACGCTGACTCCGCAAGGACCTTCTCCTCCTTATTTACTAACCTGTAAACGAATGCAAGGGTGTACTGCCAGAGCGATATATGATGTATTAATAGAAACACTACACAAATTTGAGATTTTACCGAAGCAAGTGTTAATGTTAGTTACCGATGCTGCCAAGGTTATGTGTTCCACGGCAAACTTACTCAAAACGATTCAACCAAACCTGCTGCATGTCACATGTTTGCTTCACGCTTTACACCTTGTAACAAACACTATACGTACAACTTATCCTGATGTGGATTAACTGATAGGACAAATGAAAGCGGTTTTTCTTAAATCTCCGAAACGGATTCGGCTATTTCATTCGCTGTGTCCTGATATACCCGAGCCGCCGCAACCAATTCTTATACGATGGGGTACTTGGTTAGAAGCAGCATTTTATTATTATAAACATTTTGAAAAAATTTTAAATTATAAATGACAGTATATTAATGTCATATTTATATATGAGAAGTTGTCATGGACAAAATTAAATTATTCAAAAATACATTCAAGTTTAATAATAATCAGTGGCGTGTCGTGGGGTTTGAGTTTGGAGGGGCGCACCAGAAATCAAATACCAAATGACATATAGGCAAATTGCGCGAAAAAGTATCCATTTATAATATTTATTTAAGTTGAATAAATACATAGGAATTAAAAAATATTAATACCTACAATAACGACAAAAACAATTATAATTGTAAATCAAAACGGAAAAAATCCAAGATAAGGAGTTCATTTTAAACAAAAATCCACCTACCTTAAAATTCAAGTTTGCAAAAACGAAGAGCTGGAACAGCGGAATAGTTTTTATAATGTCATAAAAAATCACTTCACAAAGTAGGTAGCCACGGTTTATAAGTAGGAAAAAGAAAGAACAACATACATATTTACACAGATTAAACTAAACAAAATGGGTGGGTAAGTCATTTTTTAAAAATGAAATCCGCTCCGCGGTCCCTCATGGAAATGAATTTTTCCATGACTTTATCATAAAAAATGTTTATTTCGTGCACTAAATTTCGATTTATGGACATCATAGCTAAAGCATTTAGTCTGTCATTAAGCATGGTATTTCGCAAAAATGTTTTTATGTGTTTAAGCGTCGAAAAAGTGCGTTCCGGTTCGGCTGTTGTCATTGGAGTCGTCACGATAATTTTTAATATTTTCGATGTTTCGATGAATGTTTCACTAATTTCCATAATAAATAAAAGAAGATTCATTGCTCCAACAATTTCTTTTAAATCTTCTCTCGAGTAAATTACCTCCAACTCATTTCTTAATCCTGATTTGCTCAACATCGGATAAAATGAACATACATCATTTAAAACAGTCACAGGGAAAGAAAAGCGGTAAGAAAAGCGTTCCTTCATTTGTACTGTAATTATATCACAAACTTCTTTGTCAATAACACTTAAAAATTATCATCCATTCGCATTCTTTTAGATGTTGGATATTGTGATTCAACAATGCTTTTAAGAGAATCAATTTGATTTCTAATGTCAGAAACACTTTTCTCAAAAATTAGTAAGTCTTTTTGCAACTGTACGCTGTCCTTATTTTTTGATTGCAATTGATTATACAGTATGTCAACATGTGGCAAAATCTTATGGAAGAATTTTAACCAAAATATAAATTCGGAATCTTCCAATGCCCTTCTTAGACCGGATGCTTCATTTGAAGTAAAACTTTTCTCACATCTGGTTTCAATTTCTTCGAACACTTCTACAAGCTTTTCAAGATTTTCGTGAACAAAATTAACTGTGCGAATATTATAATTCCATCTAGTTGTCACCGCCCTTGGTAATCTTTTATTTATTATCTCTTGCAAAACATCACAACGATGAGATGAGTTTGAAAAAAAAACAGGTATGGCCGACAGATTATTAAAAAAACACGCGTACTTTTGCATTTTGTGACGCCGCTGTGATGGGCATAACAATTAATAAAATGAGCATTGGGATATTTTGTTTTAATTTGAGCTTGAACGCCTCTGTTCACACCGCTCATAACATTTGCGCCGTCATACGTTTGACCTACCTATTAATATTTGGGGAGTTTTTAAAACTAGGGGGTCAATTTCATTTTCAATGCATGTTTTTAACCCAACTGTTGTATTTTTCACCCTTATAAAATCCCAAAAATATTCACGGATGGAGCTTTCACAATATTAAAACCATTTGACAATAATTTGAGATATCAGTGGTTTCATCACATTGAATTGATAAATAGTCTGCCTTTTCAATTTGCTTACAAATTTCTTCCCTACACACTTGTAACATACTGTCTAGAATTTCATTCTGGATAGTATTTGGGGTCCCTTTAAAAACGGTTGTCGTACGTAAAAAATAAAATTAAAACGTTATTAAATCTAGTTGTGTTTTACTACCCATGTGTTTTCTATTGCCATCTATTACTAAGTAACTATTTAATTAATTTCATCCTATAAATACATGTGAATTTAATTCATACTCACTCGGATTTTTTAAAGCTGTACTCTATATATGTATTCCCTGTACCGCATCTTTAATTAAATTAAAATTGTAATTCAGTAACAAAATATTTATTTTATAAAGACAGAAACAAATCCAGGAATATTTTTTTAAAGTAGCTTGATAAATGTATTACAGTTAAACAGCCAGGTAAGTATATGCCGCAAGTATATTTACCTGTCCCGGTCGATCGTCCATGTATTTTAATAGGGAACGCGCGTTTCTTGCCAGTACTAGCTCTATCTCACTCGGTAGTTTCTCTCTCTAATGTTGGAGTCAATTGAATGCACTGCTTTGATTAGATGTGCGCTATCCATATATACTACATCTATATACGATAGTCCCGTAGACGGCACTGAAATACTGGCCGCTAAATACCTGCGCCGTAAAATATCCTAAATGCTTTTATGGAATCGTGTATTATCGGCCAATATCGGGTCACATTCACCAGGAATCTATAATTTATGCAGGCCGCGGCATATTTGCGCCTGAATATAATTCTGTGGGTTCTAACAACGAAAACGGAGTTCAGTTTTTTGAAATTTAGAAATTTTAACTACTTATATGAATAATAATAATAATAAAATGAATAGTAATAATAAATATTTAAATAAACATTTAAATTGTGTGTTATATAAAAAATTCTAGGAGGGGCGCGCGGCTTCGCGGCCTTATACAGCTACCGCCACTGATAATAATAATTCATGCTTTAGCATTCCCTAACAGCCTGACGCCAATTGTTATGTCTGCGCCCGTGGAGCGACTTAAGATGTTCATCTGTCGGAATTCGCCTAGAACGAGAAGGCAAACCACGAAAACTGACTCGGACAGCCTAGTCCCGGATCTAAACTCGGGACTGCCAGCATGATAAGCCAGTGCGCAGATATTTAATTAACATGATAGATATATATATATATATATATATATATATATATAACAATTATCCATGATGGTAAATTGCAGATCCTTACTTTACATTATTAGGTTACAGTATATACTGTTTAGATTTTTATGTCACTTCTGTTAATTTAATTTTTTTCTTCTTGTTTAATATTGTAATATTGATTAATATTTATTATTTCATTAATTTCCCGTTTTATTGTGTGTTGTTCTTTATCGATTATCTATGTGTTTTCAAGATATGATATAGCTACAACATATAGCAATACTAATAAACATCTATTTTCAAAACAAAAACCTAAAAAAGAAAAAAATCGAGAAATGCATGTCATCTATAAAATACCAAGTCGCGATTGCGACAGTTACTACATAGGCCAAACTAAACAATATTTATACAAAAGAATACAAGCCCACAAATACTTCAAAACAGACACAACTGCTTTATTTACACACGTTCACCATTTCGATTTTGAAACACACAAGTCACATTTGGAGCGAAGAAAATCCTTACGCCGTTCACAGGTTACATCATCAATGAAAGTTTTCTGTTAATATTTGGGCTGGGATTATTGGCTATTATGTAGTGGGACCATGTTTACTGACTGCACGGTTTGATGGTCATGTGTATAGGATTTTTCTGGAACATACTTTACCAAAATTGCCTGAAAATGTCCAATTTAATATTCGAAAAAATATTGTTTTTCAGCATGATGGTGCACCGGCACACTTTGGATTAAATTGCCGAAATTATCTAAATGCACAATTTCCAAATGGATGGATCGGAAGAGGAAGGTCGATTTCTTGGCTTGCGTGTTCACCAGATATGACTCCTGTTGATTTTTGTATTTGTGATCACATTAAATCATTGGTTTATGAGTAGAGTGGACCAACCCGGAGCGATATTGGTAAATATTTCATATAAAAGTCGAAAAACTCCAATAATTTATCAATTTATATATATTGATATATATATATATATATATGTATATATGGTAAACCTAATCAGTAGGCGATTAAAGGTCTGTATATTACTTCAAAATATATGTATTTAAAAAACTCCACATGTTTCGGCTGTATACGCCTTTTTCAAGAGAATACAAAATATGAATGAGGAGTGGAGTTTTTTAAATACATATATTTTGAAGTAATATACAGACCTTTAATCGCCTACTGATTAGGTTTACCATATCATACCAAGGTCACGAAGTTATTATATATATGTATATATATATATATATATACATATATATATATATATATATATATATATAAATTGATATATACGAGTATATATCTATATATTAATTGATAAATTATTGGAGTTTTTCGGCTTTTATATGAAATATTTACCAATATCGCTCCGGATTGGTCCACTCTATTTATGAGACACCTGTTAATATTGGCTCGAATTATTCTAGCGTTTGATGATATTCGTGAACATCCGCAGCTATTTCCAAGAATTCGACAGTCGATTGCACATCGTTCCAACTTGTGTATCGAAAATGGTGGTCGTAACTTCGAACAATTTTTATAATATTTGATGCAGTATTATTTCTAATAAAATGTTCCTTAACTTAACTCTTTCCTGTTGTAATTGAGATTGTTTTTAAAAAATTCTAGTTTATCTTGACACCGACAAATTTCCAGGAACTAGTTTATTAATAAAAAAATGTTTATTTAACTGTCCTCTTTTCATTTTTGAAAATTGGGAATAATACAAAAGTATTTTTAATAATATAAAATATTATTAAACATCTGGTGTGAATAGTTGGAAATAGTTATTCTGTGACACCCTGTATAATTACATCCTTCCATTTCTCATACGTTGCCTTTTTCTTTCATGAACACCCGGTATGTATGCTCCTGATAATAATTGAGTCATAATTCATAACTTAAGCTAATACCTCTAAGAGGTACGGTTACCACTAAACAAAATAAACGCGGGTATTACGCATAACTAATGAATACATTTTTTCTATATATGTACGAGTATATAAGAATGCTTGAATTTTGTGTATATAGTGAGAAAACATCAGCGCATTTCTTATTGTTTTCCTTGACCTTGTGTTTTATTTTTAGTATTTGTTAAGTTTTTTTTGGGAATATAGGTCAATAATCTTGGAAATCACGGTCGTAAATTTTCTTATTTTGAATATTGAATTCTTTCTATTTTGTTTTCTTTGTCTTAAATATTTTGTATTTCTGTTTACAATCAAATAGATACCTACATGAATGCTTCTAAAAAACATTAATATGTACAGGTTGATTTAATGGAAGAATAAGTAAAAAATATACACACACCGGGAAATTTAAAGGAACAGGCCTAAAATCTTGTTATTCCCTCTATAGTATACATTTCATTAACATATCTCAGGTAATCTCCTAATACGAAGTTAGGTGGAGTAATTGAAGTTTGTTTTAGAAATTTTGTATGTGAAACCTGTTGAAGAAGAGAAAACCTAGAAGATGTCAGACTCAAACAAAATATGGTTTTAAACAGAATAACTTTATTGTACATATAATGTGTTTTTTCTTTTGTTTTAATAGTGTGTGTTGTCCCCATGAGCCCTTACAACTGCAATCATTCGTCTTTCCATACTTCTGATGAGGTCATCAATCAGTTCTTGAGGCAATCTGTCCCATTCCTCAATCAATGCAACTCTTACTTCTTCTCTGTTTTGAAGCAGGAATTCTTAACCTAAGTCTTCTGCCTAGCATGTTCCACACATACTTGATCGCGTTCAGGTTAAGACGGCGCTACACGATGCTACGAACACCTTCAACGTTGGACGCTTGGAAGTTTGTCGCATTGTGTGGCCGAATGTCATACCTACGAACTACCAATGTCAAGGGTCGAACATTCGTGTTGGAACATGTTCCGGCCGTTGTCAGTTTTCTAGACCCGAGTCAAAGGAAGTCTCCAATATTCGAAGGAATACATTCGTTGACGGACAAAAGAGTCTCAGATGTCACTAGATTATATAATGCCACCTGAGGCGATTCTTTTAAGCTTTCTTCGCTAGCCTAACTGATGAAGTCTGATAGTAAATGACAGAAATACGTGTCTTAGCAGTGGCGGCTCGGGGTGGTTCACATAGGGAGTGCATTATTTCAAAATTAAAAAGTGTAATACAAAAACGCTTACCAAATCCTTATAAATTTCACCGACGTACTGTTCCAGACAGGTACTGTTCATTGTAGAGTTTGTTTTGAGGGAATGGTAAATATTACACTACACAGTTTAATTACATCTGACGATAAACGAAGTTCATTTTACGTGTCTTTGACTTGCAGAACAGTTCTATCACTTTTTCATTAAAGTTTGGGAAATCATTTATACATTCTTTTTCACAAGATAACATAGTAAGGGCATTTAATCTCTCTTCTTTCATTGTATTTCTCAGGAAAGTTTTTATTCTCTTCAGCGGTGAAAACTGGCGTTCCGCTTCGGACGTTGTCATTGGGATTGTAATGACAATTTTTAAAAGCGTAACAACTTCATTAAAGGTGTCGCTTAATCCATCCAGCAGAAGACCTAGCAGACCTACAGCACCGACTTCTATATTTTGGCTAAAT
This sequence comes from Melolontha melolontha, assembly GCA_935421215.2. Classification (NCBI taxonomy): domain Eukaryota; kingdom Metazoa; phylum Arthropoda; class Insecta; order Coleoptera; family Scarabaeidae; genus Melolontha; species Melolontha melolontha. Next base: position 41,809,250 of record OW285243.1, read on the forward strand.
TCTTCTCTAGAATATAGAACGCTTAATTCAGTTCGTAGTCTGCTTTCATTGAGGCATGGATAAAATTTTACTGCTTCTTTAAGGCAATCTTCCGGAAATTTTTTTTGAAAAGAGGAGAACTGTTTAAAATTAAGTTTGCTAATATTAAGTGCCCTGTATACCGAAATTTAGTTTTTATTTCTAGCAAAATAATATCGCACACTTCAATAGTTTCCCTCCTTCTTTGGCTACCATCAGTTACTCTTCGCCGCTTTGATGGTCGAGGAGTCAGTTCTGGGTCATTTTGTTTAACCAACTGATTTTCTGTGTCAGCGATTTCGGTTCGAATTTTTCCAATAGCGCGTTCAAAATTATCTAAATTATTCTTGATCTTTAATGCATCCGTATTGACATTTTGTAATTGATTAAACAATATGTCCACATGTAGCATAATTTTATGAAAGAAAGTTAACCAATAGATAAAATTTTCCTCCACTAAAATTCGCAAATTGGCACCAGCTTGATGAATGGTAGTTTGTAAACTAGCTTCTCCCTCGATTTGTTCTAGAGCTTAAATTATTTCTTCTCGGTGCTCATATATTGTATTCACTGTCCCAGAATTGAAGTTCCATCTTATTTTTTAAGAACGAGGTAAGCTTTTTCTCTGAAGGAATTCTTCCAATCTTGCAGCTCGTTGTGGTGAAGTGGAGAAAAATGTACATAATCCCGTCAGATTGGCAAAACAAATTCTGCAATTACTACTGCTCGATGTAGCATGTGACATAATTAGATTTGTCTGATTTGCATAACAATGTACAAAATTAGCCCTTGGATACTGGTCTTGGACATGTCTTTGCACGCCGTTTATAGCACCACTCATGACTGCTGCCCCATCACAGCTCTGTGCAATCAGTTTTTCTGGGTCATCAACAAGCAAACTAATTTCGTTAAGGATGGAGGCAGATAAAGAATTAGCATCACGTCCACTAGGCAGAAGAAATTTCCAAAATCTTTCGACCGGTTTCGCGTTCACAATATATCTTAAAACAACCACCAACTGAAACTGATTGGACACATCTGTGGATTCATCAGCTATCACAGATATGAAGTCGGTTGCTTTAATTTCACTGGCAACTTGTTCATGATTCATGATACACGTTCAACATTGCATCAAGCAGCTCATTCTGTATCGTTTTTGATAATCGCTTAAAAACCGGTGCTGCTTCGATGTGATCTCTGAGCGATTTATCCAATTCTGCCGTAAAATTTATCAATTCCCGAAAAATGCCCTTGTCATTCGACGTTTGCTGTTCATCATGACCCCGAAGTGCCAGTTCAAACGCGCCACAAAATCTAATGCAATTTATTATTCAATTTAACACATGCCTATTTTTTGTTACCTTTTCATTGTGTTGTTGAATTGCTTTTCTATATGATGAATCTAAAACATTCTGAATGTTATTTTTTCCTAACATTCTTAGACTAAATATATTTTTCAAATGCCCTTCGGAATTTTCATGTTTAATAATTTTAGCACTAAGATGAATTAATTCTCTTATTCCGTTCTTTGACCAAGACGGTTCACCACCAAACAAAAGACACGGAGAACAAAACAAAGTATTTTTAATTTCACACCCACAAATCCAGTCATTTTTCTGATAAATATCCATTTTGAATTTTCTTATAACGTCTTTACTTTTAACAGATTGTTTATTTTCTAAACATAATTGAGGCATCGGCCGTTTAAGATTTTTTACTGCGATTTTTTCATCATACGTTAACCTCGAAACCTCGCATTGTTCTCTAAAGCAGACACGGAATTCATTTTACAACGGCCGTGAGCAGACTGGACCACTTGCTCAGACGCTATGTATTATACGACATTGAAGTAGGGCAAAATATAGTTCTCCCCACCTTCAATGTAATGTTAATGGCTTAACGGAGCAACAGTTGGGCTTTGCTCATTATATCTGTGACGACGATCGGTGCATGTACGTTGTTAGCGTGCCACGTTCCTCGCCTATGAATACATAATATACATAATAAATAACTACTTTCACAGTTAGTCGCCGCTTGGTTTGTTTTGTTTCATAATTCCAGGGGGTGCAATTGCTCACTTGCTCTCATTAAAGAGCCGCCACTGTGTCTTAGGCAGAAGTAAATGTTGGAAAATACGACGTGTATGTCCATGTGTACAGTTACAGACGTGTATATTGCATGTCTGTTTCATTTGTAACAAATCCGCAATACATGCTTAACGTATTGATATACTTAAACTTTTTTGGTACGTTGGAAGTTTATTTATAAGAAATATTTCGAAGAATAACAAAAGGAAAGACGCCACGTGTGGATTGTCCGCTAATTTCTACACACCCTATAGCACCATTACTTTTTATTTTATATACTGCGGATTTTTCTAGGATTTTGAGTTACTGCACACGACACTTATATGCGGATGACACTCAACTATACCTGCACCTTTGACATTGATTAGTTACCGGGATATGTTGCTTCAATAAATTCAGACCTAGACACTCTATTGCGGATTTCCAGTGATCATTACTTATCATTCGAAGTCAAAGGTATTACTATTTTTTAAACGTAAACACGGACTGGATATAAGGGTTGATGGGCATAGACTTGCGATTGCAGAGACGGTGAACAACTTGAGCCTTACTGTTGACAAAAATTTAAGATTTAAAGCTTAAGTTCACAAACTTAACCAGAAATCGACTGCGGTATTAAAGTGTCTGTATAGCAACAGGCAAATTATGAACACTTGTCTTAGGGCTATGCCCTGTAATTCTTTGATTTTATCATGTTTCAACTACTACGACGTCGCGTACGGTCCGTGCTTAGACAACCAATATGTAAACAAAATTCAATGAATGCAGCTCCGACTAATTACAATGTTCTTGCGGAGGACCTTAAGTCTTGTCTCAGTATAAATATTTTTAAAAGCAAGCTGAAAAACAAGTTATAGCTAGAACAGAGGGCTCCAAGTAATACACAGTGAGTGATTGCATATTTTTGTACTTATCTTTATAGATTCTGTTACCTCTTCTCCACTCTCCATTCTTCTTCTTTTTGTCTCTTCTCCATTTATTTTTTATACTTCTTTTTAAGCGTGTGTTATTATTAATGTAACCCAAATTTGCAAAGCGCATATTTTGCATATTATATGCAGTTTTTTTAAATATTTGCATATATCCTTAATAAATAGCAGATTGTGCATAATTGAAAGAATTTTGAATGATGTAGATCTTTGGCAGAGTTCAAAATAAACAATTTTATAAATCTTCAATTATGAAGTAATTCATTGCATTATGTTTGCACTTCACAACAAAAAAATTTATGAAGTACAAGAGCATGGGTATTCCCATTCTTAAATTGCGAGAATTCAAAATAGGTCGTTTTAAACAGTTAACAGTAGTTTATTGTACCTATATTTATATAAGTAGGTAAATAATAAATCGATTTGGGAATTTTATTTCTGACTGTGCTTTTGAAGAGATAACACCGATTTGTGTTTTGTTGTGTTGTGGTATTTTATTTATTTTTATTAGTAAAATGTCCAAAGTCAGTAGAGCGTCAGTGTTGGTTAAGCCATACAAAGAACTACGTATAGATATGGGAAAAGTCTACTGTTCTGCGTGCGCTAACATTGTAGGTATAATTTTTGAATATTCAATATTCGAAATCGGTTGTGCGAAATCGGTCGATATCTGTTATTTTTTGAGATACAAACAAAAGTTAAAAGCAAGTTAAATTCTTTTTGAGGGACATACACAATGAAAAATAGGGCGTTTCTGTTTTGCCCTGTCAGTATTAACCTAATTTTTTATACGGAACCCTAGGTATATCGACCAATTTCGCATCATTTGGACGCTTGGGGCGCTTTCGATTAATATTTTGAACTTATTTGTTAGGGATTTAGATTAACCTAATTTTTTATACGGAACCCTAGGTATATCGACCAATTTCGCATCATTTGGACGCTTGGGGCGCTTTCGATTAATATTTTGAACTTATTTGTTAGGGATTTAGATCTAAGTATTGATATTATTGCTTTTCAATTTTGTCTTTCACTTTTTGTTTTCTTTTTCATTGCAGATACCAAGCTATAAAAAATATCAAATAGACAAATACGTGAAAACTTCTGTTCATATTATTAAATTGGGTAAGATGAAATCTGGAGACGTGTCACAATTTACATTAACGCAATCAATGTCGAAAAAGCTAAACGAACAAGACATCTTTAACCGAGACTTATGTCACGATGACGTCAAATATTCCCTTGTCAAAGCTACGTAATAAAAACTTCACTTCTTTTCTCTAGAAGTATTGCAAATTCAATGTCCCAGGTGAAACAACACTACGAAGAAACGATGTAAGTTCCTTGTATTCGGAGATAATTGAGGAAATCAAAGCTAAAATTCGGAACAAATATTTTTACACATATATTGATGAAACTACCGATTCAAGAAGACGTTGTATTGCTTATTTATTGATTGGTGGTTTTAGCGACGAGATTCTGCCAAAATCTTACCTCAATACTTCTAAGAGTTAGAAAAAACAAATGCACTCACAGTGGCCAGATTTGTTCAAGAGGAACTATCAACATTTTTTCTTCCTACGTCTGTTCCTGGAGATAATGCAACACCGTACACGATAAAGGACTGGCAAAATTTGAAAATCTTTTATCCAAACTTGATACGTGTAACATGTCTTGCTCATGCTTTAAATAGGGTTGCTGGAGAGATTGGGAAACATTTTCCTTTTATAAATAATTTAATTTCCAACATGAAAAAATATTCTTTAAAGCGCCTATAAGGGTTCAGTTCTATAAAGAAAAACTACCAAACACTCCTCTTCCACCTCAACTTGTTATTACAAGATGAGGCACTTGGTTGGAAGTTGCGTTTTTTATTGCGAGAATTTTTGTCAACTAAAATATCTAATTTCAGAATTGTCTAACGAATCTTCCCAATCCCTCACTGATGTTAAGCAATTATTCGGAAACAAACTTTCGTTTATAAAAACCAATTACAGCTTTGTTTCTAAAACGATAACACAAATGGAAGAATTTAATTTGCCATTAATCCGAAGTGTAGAATTAGTAAAACAATCTGAGGCAGCTTTTCAAAATGTCGCAGGAAAAATGGGGGACAATATTTTTCAAAAATTCAAAAATGTGATGGAAAAAATTGTGGATTTCGGTTTCTTAGCTAATATTTTAGAGGGAGAATTTACTGAATTCATTGATTTGGATCCTCTAATATTAAGCAATTTTAAAAACCTCTCTATTACATCGGTTGATGTGGAAAGGAGTATTTCCATTTATAAATTTTTATATTCAGACGGGAGACAAATTTTTTTAATTGAGAACTTCGAGAAACATTTGGTGGTTTACTGTTTTTACAACTAACAACAACCTGCTTTGTGTAATAAATGCATATTTAGGTTTAGTTCAGTGTGTAGAAAAATTAAAATGTCTATTTTTAAGTGAATCAATATTTATGTATTATAAGTATTTTTTGTTTGCATATTTCCAACATTTTTGTGCATATTTTGGCTAATTGATTTGTATATTTATGCGCATATTTCTGGGTTTTCCATTTGCATATTTGGGTTTTCCTGGTTATTATATTTGTTATATGAAGCATACAAAGTTAAAGTACTATTTATTAGCTAGCTCATTATTATTATTCTTATTATCTTATCAACTCTATGCGGGTACATGTAAATTGTCTCCCGAGATAATGAGCAACTATTAATAATAGTTAAACTGCCTCCCGCAACTTTTAGGTACCTGAGATATATGTGTAAATTGGGTCCCGGTCGATAAATAATAAAACAAAAATAGTTAATTAAAATTTTGAATTTATTGGAAAAATGTAGAATACAAACTAAACAAAAATATATAATACATAAATTATAAGATGTAACATAAACCTTAAATCTACAATTACTTAAATATTAAAATTATACTTAAATAAACAAAAATGTTCAATCTCTAAAAATAGTTAATTAAAATACACAATGGAAAGAAATACATTTAATAAAGTGTATTCTGCTTATCTCGTTTTTTTTTATAAGACTCGATCATTTTTGCAATGAATCTTTTGCGATTTTTTACCTTCGCGTTATGAATTTTAGCAGTTAAATGCACACTCTGTAATTTAACGTAAGTTTCTGTTTGGAATTCTTTAATCTTTTCTATAAATACAAAAATATTTGGATGAGTTTTGTAGAAGGAATCGCTAAAATGTTTATGGAACGATTCACAAGCATTGGTAGTGCGAGTGAGTTCCGCTGAATCTTCAGCCCAAAGATGTGGAGGAAATAAAGAGTTCTCTGATACATAATTGTATATTAAATAATCAGAATATTTTCGAATATTTTCCAAATCCGGTGCAATAGATAGTAAATCAAATACAAAACAATCGCTAACTTCATCAGGGTTTAAAAAAGCAAGGGCGAATGTCATTCGTAACCATTTTCCGATTTCAGAGCTTTCATCTTTATATGAAGAAGTCAAGCCGTATTCTTGGATTTTGCGATACCAAGATTGTGAAAGATGAAATCGACAACCAAATTATCTTTGCTAACGACCAAGTTTGTTGAACAGCCTTGTGGATACCTTTTTCAAAATCAATTACAACCTCCAAAATGTCTACTTTTATATGATTATTTTTAAAGCTATCTGTAATTAAATGAAATAATTTTAAATATGTCTCTGTTTGTTTATCAGGTAACAACGAAAATATTAATGGAATATAATGTCCATTGTAATACCCATGAATAGTGAACAATTGACAAAAGAACTGCGCGCAATAATTAAAGGTACCGTCCAAATAAATTCGTGTCCCCTTTTCAAAACACTGGATATTTGATTTACAACAAAAAAACAACTATTTTGTCAATTTTACTATTAGTAAGCATAAAAGGTTCACCTTTACATGTTTCAATTGTGATCTCCTCCAGAATTCTGAAACAATCTTCAATGCTCTTCGGCAATGCAGGCTGCTCTTTCCGACGAGCGTTGTAAAGATTTCTTCTAATACAAGCTACATCAACCGTGGTAACCGTTGATGGAAGATTTTCTTGTAGTACGCGTCGTATAATTTACGCAGATTTTTCAGACATATCTTCGATAGCCTTCCTTTTACAGCACGTGTTAGCAATTTGACGATGTAATTTTTCTATCTCAGCGTCATGACTATGTTCCTGAATATGTTTTGTAACAACTGTATTTTTGTCGACTTCGCCCAGGGTAAGAAGGAAAGATTTGCACGTTTTCTTTGTACAAGTCCACCGTTTTTCACCACTTTTTAAACATTTTTGGAAACCATATTTATACTTGTTTAAATGTAATAACTGTTTTACCCTTTCACTAAAAATAATACTGGGATTCATGTTGGAAAACTTAAAAATCTTAACCAAATGAATTTAGAAATCTAACTGATAAATATTCTTCACCATACTCTTCTTATATACATAAGAAGACCGATAATAAGTTAATTAACGGATAATTACAAAAGATCATTAAGATTAATCCTCTATGAAAAAGGCATTAGCAATAATATTAATAAGTAACTTAAAAATAATCCATCCTAAATGATTTCAAACGTTTGGGAGGCAATTTACCTAATTATAAGACGGATTAAATCCGACCCTTTCTCTTACTACCTGCGGGGAGGCAATTTACCAACACCCCTCTATGCATATGCAAACTGAAAATGCTGCTTAAAATGGTAAGCGTTTATTTATATTAATTAATTGTTAAATGTATTGCACTTTCTCAAAACGCGCGCTATTGACTGCACGTTTGTACTGCCAATTTTAATTATAATTGTTATCCTGTAAATGGTTATGCTATTGGACAATATGGTATAAAGTAAATTAAAAATAAGAATTATTAATTGTAGCCTCAGCTACACAAAAAAAATCATTAACTAACGGTAAACTCTAATAAATTAATATTTTTGCCTTGTATATATTTCCATTAAAAATTAAATCGCTTGAGTACTTTTTATATATAATCCTTTTGTTGGAGAATAGAATACCTTCTCTGGAAACAGACACGAAATCGAGAAGACAGAGATAAAAAACATTTATTCGAAATAACGTGAACGTTAGTATTCAGAAAAACTGGTTTAGAGCCTTAATAAATATTCCGCTGTTGTATGAGGTTAATATAATATAAATGGAAATTGGTTTCCCATTTAATAAATGACGAGGCACATGCAAATACATAGTCTCATGTTAAAATAATTCCACTTGGAGTTTAATACGGGAAATAAAGGCACTTTCACTCAAAATATAATTTATTCATTACAAAACGTATATTACTGAATTTTGTGTTGAATAGTATATTGCATTATTTAAATATTGTTGTATAACACATACATAAGTGCAAATAAATATTTAATATTTTTATAGTCTGATATACAGACTGATTATAAAAGAATGGACCGATTTCATAACACAATATTTCATTAAGGAAAAGTAATATCGCTGATAAAGAGAAGATTAGAGGTATTTGCAGAAGATCTAATCGGAGAATATCAACGAGGTTTTCGGAAGAACAAATCAATTAGATTTAGAAGCAGCGTACGATTAAATAAATAGGAGGGAATTGTGCAAATTGTTGGAAGATTTTAAAATCCTGGGGAAGTTGGTAAACCTTGTTAGAATAACGTTGAAGCAAATAACATACTCAGTTATAATAAATGGAGAAATGTCAACAGATTATCAAGTACGAAGAGGGCTACGCCAAGGAGATCCGCTTGCGATAATTTGATTATATATAGTTCTGGTGAAAGCGGCAAGAGCCCTAAATATAAACCGCAGAGCTACGCTCTTCAACCGAAACCACCAATGCTTTGCATACGCAGATGACGTCTTGTTAATGGCAAGAAGTAAGAAAGAGCTACAGTTCACGACGCAGTCGTTTATACAAGCAGCAAGCAATTTGGGCCTTCAGATAAATAGAATAAAATGCAGATATACGGAGATTAAAGCCGGTCTGAAGGGTACGTTAAAAGAGACATTGACGCCGCAAAACAATGATGGAGAGGTCTTGAGCTGTGAAGAGGTAGAAAATTGTATGTACTTAGAAGTTTTAATAAACAACAAATGTAGCGAGGTCACAGAGATAGACTTAAGACTGGCAAAGAATAACACTGGCCAACAATTAAATTTTTTTTCTGCTGACTGTGATCTGACACTTGTCTTTAGTTGGTACGCAATGACAAATATGAAACCTATTTGTCCTTATCACGCATTCTTTCTACGGCACTTCTTGTTTGCCGATTTCAAAATTCTTGAAAATCGTTAAGTAAATGCAACAAATTCTTATAATTGTTCAAAGAACAGAAGACATTCCAAATACATTTACCTCATTAGCATAATGTACACTTGTACCTGATAATATTTAAGTACTTAAGGAACTAATTACGTAATAAACAATTAAAAAAGAAATGCAAGACTATTAAGCTAATCCTGTTCATTAAGTGAACATATTAGGGTTTAATGAGATTTTATTAGAAAATATTGATCACTTAGGACTATTTAAAAGTAAACAAAGTTAGTTACATGTTTGTTGTTAGGGAAGAAACTACATTATTTCTACTACTTGAATATGTGTAAATAAATAGTGCGGAATCGCTCTGCTACATTTGTGGCAGCTTCACCGTTCCCAGTAAAAGGGTAACTATTACTCCATTCATTAAGAAAATGTATTTGGTTTATTTTGACGTAAAATTTTCTGATCAGGACTAGTCAGGGGCTCTACATAACGTGTGTAAACCATGTGTGGAAAATTTGCGCCAGTGGTGCAAGGGAAAACACCAGAAATTAGCTTTTGGAGTTTCAATGATATGGCGTGAACCGAAAAATCACGTAGAAGATTGTCATTTTTGTTTAGTTCAGACGTCCGGTTATAACAAGAATAAGAATAAAATTGTATATCCTAAATCGACTCCGCGACTCGACCAGTGCCTCATTCCGATGCAATACTCGTTCCAGTTTATGAAAAGCTTCCTTCACTTGAGTACTCATATGCTGAAGACATGGCATATGCTATTGAGGAGCAAGATTCAGATGTAGATTATGATTATGGAGATATAATTTATAATGATGGACCACAACGTTTTACTCAAGCTGAATTGAGTGATTAGTAAGGGATTTGGGCCTATCAAAGAATCATCGGAACTGTTTGCTTCAAGATTAAATGAAAGGAACTTACTCGAGCAAAGTACGAAGATAACTTTTTATCGTAGCAGGGAAAGTGATCTTGTGCAATATTTTAAAGAAAAGTGTGAATTTGTTTATTGTAAAAATGTGTCAGGTTTGCTAACTAAAATTGACATTGTGCGATATGACCCAAGTAAGTGCCGTTTGTTTATCGACAGTTCCAGCAGAAGCCTCAAGCGTGTCCTACTACACAACGGGAATGTTTTTGGTTCAATTTCTATTGGATATTCCGTTAAATTAAAGCAAATATATGACGACATTGAGAAGGTTGTAAAGTTAATAAAATATACAAACCATAACTAGGTCTTCTGTGGATCAAAACAGTAAACTTTTTACTTGGCTTTCAAAGAGGATATACTAAATTTCAGTGCTTTTTGTGCCTTTGGGATAGTAGAAGTAGAAACCAACACTGGATCCAGAAACATTGGCCTCCCAGAACATCCCTAGATGTTGGAGAAAAGAATATTATAAGTCAACCTTTAGTCAACAGAAAAAAAGGAATTTTTCCACCTCTTCGCATCAAATTGGATCTTATGAAGGAATATGTTAAAGCTCTAGATTTGCAAGGTAACTGCTTCCAGTACATATGTGAAAAATTTCCACGACTAAGTTTCGAAAAAATTGAAGCTGGGGTATTTGATGGACTTCAAATTAGAACTTTAATGAGAGATCCAAATTCCATCAACTCTATGAACGAAGCTGAGAAAGAAGTCTGGACTTCATTCACGATGGCCGCAAACAATTTTCTTGGAAATTTCACGATTTTCACGAAATTCACGATGGCCGCAAACAATTTTCTTGGAAACAAAAAAGTCTGCAATTATAAAGATCTAGTGCAATCAATGCTTAAAAAATTTCACCGCCTAGGTCCATAGTCATCTTGATAGGTTTCCCGAAAATTTAGGTGCTGTAAGCGATGAACAAGGACAGAGATTTCATCAATATTTAAATATCATGGAAACTCCGTACCACGAAAGATGGAATCCTCATATGATGGCCGACCACTGTCGGAGTGTTCAAAGGGACTGCCAAATCAAAATTCACAGCAGAAAGTGCTACAAACTAAAATTTATTCCGTGATTGTTGTTTTTCCTTTTACAAATACTCTTGACGTGACTTATATTGTATTGAAATAAATAAATGAATTATTAAATTTTATACTTTCTTTATATCCTAACAGGTCTTATGTATGTAACTACTTAGCCGCATTAGTGATTCTTCAAAGAGCATAATACAGTATACAGTTTAACTTTAACGTGATACGCAAAAACTAATATGATTTTCGGATTCAGCACACCCGAATTAGTAAAAAACAAGTCTCGCTTGGAAGTCAGCAAAAATCGTGTTGATCAGTGTAATAGATGTGCACACCGAAATTTTCTACCTCATTATATCTTTGTTTCTCGTATTTCATTTTATCTTTGATTTTATTAAGTTTTATACTATTTTCTCTCAAATTTTCATTACATGCTTCCAGGTTTTGTAGTAGAGCTGGTAAAATACTACTACTGTAGTACTACTTCAGCGACTTCGCTTAGATGGAGTTCAAATGTGCATTTTGTTGGGTATTTTAGGTAAAGTTGTATTTATGGAAATCTATTGTGTAGACATGAAAATCGTAGTTTTAAAGCACACCTTGTTCCGTTAACGGAAAGATGTTTGTATGTACAAAATATGTAAGCAAGCATTGTTTCTCGCAAGAAGCTTGACCTCTCACACAAATGCACTCGGTGATTTAAAAAAAATGAAAGTTCATTTTATTATTGTAATGTAACTATTTTATCGAAAGTAATAAATTTTGTGGTTCATGCTTTCACTTCATGCAATACTAAAGTGTAAAGTGAATCCAATGTTAGATTTATTCAATGAAACAATGAATGGGTACATGAATAATATTTTTTCAAATATAGTCACGGATAATTTTAGTGAAAACTGCCTGTTTGGATTGTGATATTACTTAATATATATATATATATATATATATATATATATATATATATATATATATATATATATATATATAAAATGTATGTATATATATATATATATATATATATATATATATAATATATATACAGGCCGTCCTTGAAATAAAGAGACAACGTATGATAAATGGAAAGATGTAATTATGTAGAATATATATCCAAAATATTGTGTCTCAATTACGACGCAAACTCCGAAATTCAAAACACGCAGAAAATTGTATTAGGTGACGCCTGTGAATTAAACGTATTCAGAATGTGTATAAATAATAAATAACACACACACATACGCTATAGCGAATGTTTACATACGTAACCGCTGGATGAGATGGACAAAAGCGGAACTATTCATTTTGTTATTGTCGGTTAACTTTAAAATATCGTCTCTGATACGTTTTATAATCGCACAGTAGCGTGACAAAAATTTTTGAAACATTGTTGTAATTTTTTTCCTTTCTTATGAGAGTGAATTTTGGGAAAATATTTTGGATTTATATTCTATATATTATTACAAGGAAACCCTGTATATATATATATATATATATATATATATCTTGAGCTAATATATCTATGTTTCTTCTGTACATGTTTCTTTTCTTCGAAGTAGTACTGGAGAAAGAAGTTGCAATTTAGACCAATTTAACTGACTTAACGCTGATAATACCAGATTTTTTAGTCATGCGTAATACCAGTGGTGTCTCTAGTAACCCCAAATATATTTATTCCATTTCTTCCAAATTGCAGTTAAGCATGGATACATTTTTTATCAAATTAATACAGACGTTATTGCTTCTGGGATTATGGATTGGAACCGAGTCGTTGGCATTGCGTGCTTCTCGGACAACGTTTTCTCCAAGATGGCTTCTACAGACTTCTGAAACAAGATTCCATTATCGCGCATTAAACGCTCAAGTATTTCCTCTATAAAATATTCTTCAATCTCCATCCATTCTTATAAATTTCTCCTATCCAGCGATTCTAATGCCGCTAAACTATACGGTCTACCAAAAATTCATGAACCAAGCTTTCGCTTACGTCCTATTGCCAGAATATTAAATAGTCCCACTTACAAATTATCGAAATACCTTCCCAATTTCCTCACTACACTGATAACAGTGACTCCTCTATCCAAAATTTCAAACATTTTGTCCATAAACTGAAAGGACTATCGAATCTCTGTCCATTAACGTCCCCATACCTGACACCATACTAATAATCTGAGAAATCCTCTCCTCTGAAAACCAGCCTGACGACGCAGCCGATCTAGTGGGGACTTATCTAACATCTACATATTTTCATTTTTGTGATTGTTACTACGAGGAACTATCCAGTGAAGTCATGAGTTCCTCTTTTCTCCTGTCGTCGCCAACATCTTTATGGAACCGTTCGAACAAGAAATCCTTTGTTCCGATACGCAAAACCGAAGTATTGGTTTAGATACGTGAATGATAACTTCGTTATCTGGCCACATGGACGTGATTTCTTAATTAAATTCCTTAAGTTCATTAATTCGTAACACATTCCATTTATTTCATTATGAGGGTTGAGTACGAATATTCCCCTCCTTTCCAGACGGTCTTAGTGAATCGTCCAACCTGATGGTTCATTAGGATATTCCGCTTGTCGCAAACTTATGTATACCGACAGATACCTAAACGTCCTTTCCCACCATTATCCTGCAGAAAAATGTGGTGTCATAAACTCTTTAGTCCAAAGAACCTTCTCTATATATGAAGCTAATTCCTTACTCCAAAGATATCAACTATGTCACCAATACCTTAATCAACAATAACTATTCCAAGCACGATATTCGACGCACCATAAACCAACACCTTGACTCTAGACCGTCCAATTCTGTTTCTTAACACGCTTTTGCCTCTCTAAATGCTCTAAATTTCATTTACCTTATGTAGACTGCGTCACCGATCGTATCAACGTATGCGTCAGCGACTGTATCAAGAAACTCCTTCTCGGAATCTTTTTCTGTTAGGAATCGCAACCATCTAATCTAGTAATTCCTGGTGAGACAATTTTGTTTAAAACAAATAATTCCTTACAAAAAGCAATAACAAACAATAAAGATAAAGCGGACAGTAGATCAAACTTAGGAGTGTACAGGTTGACATGTGAAGACTGTAGAAAAGTATATATAGGTCAGACAGGAAGAATCTTCGAAACTAAAATAGCAGAACACGAAAGAAGCTACAGGGATAAGAAGACCGATTCAACTTTTGCTAATCACTGTTTCGAATGTAACCATAAATTCAATTCTAATTTCAAAACATTACATGTAGGAGACAAAAATAAAAAACTTAATATATTAGAAGCCTTAGAATTTAATAAATTTTATAATTTAGGCATAATTTTAAGTGGACAGGTAGAGATAAATCACTCTCCCCTACTCAACTTAAAACTACAATAGTCACATTAAAATTTTTGTTTTTCACCTTTATATTTGTGCTTAAATAAATAGGTACCAAATGTAAATTGACAGTGTATATTCATCCACCTGATGAAGCCAGTGTGGTGAAACATTATGTAGTGGCTACAATACAATTTTTTTTTTAAATTAAACAAATTGTGTTTTCTATTTGAAATATATGCATGGGCATTATGTAATTTTGTTTTAATACGGTCCTAGCAACACTAATACCGTAATAAACTTTACGGTTTAAATCCTTTAGTCGGATCGCAATATCATAGAAAAGACTCTAACATACTAACCTTTTTAAAAAATCCTAATATTAAAAAAAGATGTACTTCGGGAAATAGTGAAATTCTTTTATGGTGTCTTCAGACAACCTATGGTATTTATGAAGATTTGAGCCTTTAGTCTATGAAAAAGTCGTGCCATTTCATAATTAACGAAACATTTCAAGTAAACCCCTTTATACGATTTATGAAAATATGGGTAGAATAGTTGGTTATTCTCACTGATGATGGTAAGTTAGTTGTTGAAATGCACATATATTTAGAATAATAAACAATTGTCTAGTAAGGAGAGTTTAAGTGTTTATTTGTTTTAATAGGTATAAAAGGTTTATTTTAATATTTTTCTTGTCCGGACTATATACGAGCATATAATGTTGCATGATCTTGATTAAAGTTCTCAAATCTGTAAAAATAAATAAGTTAAATATGTACATATCTTACAATCTAACTAAAGTCTATATTTTGGATATTTAGAACAGAATTGATGTATCTTTTACGGATGCTTTAACTGCTTAGCTATAAATCTCAGAAGTTATCACATTGAAAGCTTAACACTCAGGATAACAGACTGATACAGGACTCTTAAAGTGCCTGTATTTAGTCAAGTTGTTCATAATAAATCCCTTTATTCTTAAAATCAAGTATTTTAATAGTATTAATATTAATAGTAAAATCAATTACTTAAATAATACATACACGTCAATCATGCACCATGGAACGCTATCGAACCGGTCTTGTCTATTATAGAATGTGATTATGACCATATGGAGAGGGGAGAGTTTTAGAGTCGGTTGCAGTAGCCTGCAAATACGATTTGCCGTGCATATACATGTATGAATGAATAAGGCATGGTATTGTGGTTATTTCTTCTTTTTATATTTCATATTTGTATTTTAATTCTGGATTTATTATATACTAAAATTATTAACACACTATTAATTAATAACAATAGCAATGTGAAATATATTGTTAATATTTTGCAGTGTATTTTTATAAGTTAGCTAAGAAAATACAACAGATTTTCCCAATTATTTTCGTAATATGCTGCAGAGTATACTTGCCTGTTTGGAAAATATAAGAAACTTAATATACAGGGTCAGACACTACAAAGGTAGTTATAACGAGTGGTTCTAAAACTATTTTAGAACGCCTAGATAAATGCAGAAAACATTTCTTTGAGTCATTCGATTATTCTGAATATAATTTATCTATTTGCGGACTTGGTCTCGGAACAGACATAGGAATCTTTTGGATTAAAAGTAATTCTAGAATTCCTATAAGTGAAAAAGTGAATCAACTAACTAATCTGCTGTTACTCTTAACAGTAATAAGTGGTGAGTACATCTATAGCGATGAAATTCGTAGTTCATTTTAAAGATAAATGGAAATACCGATTGCAAGCGATACACGGGATGTATTTAAAAATTATTTGTCCCGCCACTGCCTTTAAAGAACTGCATAAAGAGTAGGTATGAAGAGTAGGTACTCTTTATGTTACAGTAGGTCGGCTGTAAATATCGAAACAATTGCGGTCCCAATTCAGTCAGTTGCCGATCGTTACACGTCTACATTCCATATGATTTATATTTACGTGTGCGATTAAAGATAGATTATTACCAGAGAGCGGACTCAAGCGATTGAATGACCAATTGCCCCGATAAAACGTTGTCGCGGTATCAGGTATAGAATGCATGTTTTAACAACTCCACTAATTGCTTGCTCGATTGCATTCGTCGAGCAGATGTTTTTATTCCCGTTGTTAAGAACATTGTGTGTATTCTTTCATAAATTCAATTTAACAGAGGCGCGTAAGACGGAATATACATTTATATATTATTTCGTTAGACTTCGTTGAAATAATCGCTTAAAAAACTATATCCGCTAATTTCCAAAGTGTATTCTCGTGTTTACATGCTCTTATACATGCATATACATAAATGTATTTATTGTTCTTGAGATAGTATATTTTCTATTCTCTTCTATGAGGGATTGCTTCTGACTTCGTTTCTTTTAATGTCATTTGGTTACAACGTTTAGTATTTTAAAAAATCCGTTTTATATTGTTATAGTGTATATTTATCCTATAAGTTTTTATAATACGTTTAATTTACTACTTTATTTTTGGAGTAGTTTTCGTTTCTTCTTTTTAGTCCATTTCTTTCTGTTTTTAGTATTTCTCTTTATTTTCATTAACTATAGAGAATTCTCGTAAGGCAACCATGCTAGGATGGATTAGAAGCCATACAGACTGGTTGCATATTCGTAATGATAACGAGATATATTGCAGTGCCTGTTCATTAAATTTAAGGCTTCCACAAAAGTGTAATGTGCAGAGACATGTTTCTTCGAAAACTCATCAAGAAACATATGACCACCTGCACCTGACACTTTTAACAAAGAACTGTGTGAAGCTTTTTTGGCGGCCAATATCCCATTTAAAAAGCTTAACAATCCAGTCCCCAAGAGGTTTCTTACAAAATATATTGATCGTCACATATCAGATGAATCTACTTTACGTAAATACCACTTACCAAAATGTTATTTGAGAACCATTGAAAAAATACGAACCAACAACCTATCTGATCATTATCTTTGGGTAAGTGCAGGCGAAACAACGGATGTAATGGGACGACATGCGTTAAATGTAGTTGTTGGTATTCTTTATCCGACAATTTCATACCAACCATAGTTAATTGCAACTAAAATATTGCCAGTCGTAAATGGTGAAGCAGTTGCAGAAGTAATTTATCACTGTATTCATAATATTTTGTCATCGGATAACAACTATAAAGACAAGATGCTATTATTTTTGACTGATGCGGCGGCTTATATATTAAAAACAGGGAAGTTATTAAAGCAATCTTATCCCATTATACTACACGTTACCTGGGCAGCACATGCACTGCATAGAGTATGTGAATACATCAGGGGCCATTTTCCAAATGTTGATAAGTTAGTTTCATCATTTAAAAAGATATTTCTCAAACCTGAGACAAAAAGTTGATGCCATATTTAGCAGAAATCTAAAATTGAATACCTTTATACAATTCTGTACAGAGCCGATTGAAAAATCTATACATTCCAGGTATGGTGCACTTTTGCAACATTTTAATCATGCACCTATCACCAGTTGTGATGTGAACGGACATTTTATATTTTTAAAGACATTTTCACAACTAAAAGAACTAATTTAACACAGGAACACCTTGAATAAATTTTAGTGTTCGTAGTAATGTTTTACACTTTCAATATTTCACAGAAAATAGATAGTTTTGAGTTTTGTTCTTTGTAAATTATTTTTATTCAAAATTCGATAGGCAATTCGCTTGTCAGCATTACTTTTGTTTCAGCAGTAGTTGCTGCCTGTTACCAAACCGTTTATTACATTCGCTCTGTTAGGCATTGACAGATACATATTAACTGCGTATGTAGGTATGTGCCACTTTTGCAGTATCACGTATCAAATTGTTCGTTCGAAACTCACGGATCTCTTACAGAAAACAAACCTATTGCGAATACAAGACAGACGGCTATGGGCTATGAATCATCAATCGCTCGAGTCCTGTAGAGCACATCTCTTACATCTTCCATTAATAATTCACATGCAAACAAAGTAAACGTTAAACTTTTAAATTTGAAAATCCTTATAGAAAGT
This sequence comes from Melolontha melolontha, assembly GCA_935421215.2. Lineage (NCBI taxonomy): Eukaryota > Metazoa > Arthropoda > Insecta > Coleoptera > Scarabaeidae > Melolontha > Melolontha melolontha. The sequence goes on from OW285243.1 coordinate 41,827,838, forward strand.
ATTGTTTTCTTCTAATTTAATGTTACATTTAGAAAATAAAGGAAATAAATTAAATTTACTGGAAAGTTTAGAAATCAATAAATTAAAACAATCACAAATTTTACTTAATGAGCAATTAAATTTAAATAACTCGCCTTTGTTAAATTTATTCATTTTAAAACTGTTTGGACGATAATAGAAATATAAATTTAGTTTATTAAAACAAATTTTATGCGTAAACATGTTTAGTACCCTATAGTAACGGGTGTTCGGTAACATTCGAAGTCAAGTGGGCTCTGAACAAAAAATCGTATATCTTTACTTAAGTATTAATATACTAATTTGATAACCTATAAAATTGTATTAAGTAAATGTATCAATCTATCTCAGATATGACTTCATATTTTCAAGGCCTACTTTGACTTCGAATGTTTCTGAACACCCGTTATAACAGTTAGGGCCGACCAGATAGGCCACATTTTCTCACTACCTACAATATTTGTGTAAATTCTTAGATTTTTTAAAAAACGTTATAAAATAATACTAACCTTGTTGATTTTATATTTTTAATTTAGTTTGTAAAGTGCTCTTTAGCTGTAAGTACCTGATGAACTCACTGTGCTGGCGAAACAATTGTTGTTTTACAATTACGTATTAAAAAAGTGAAGATTTTAACCACTAGTTTCATTTCTATTTTAAATTATGGATCTTCATCAAATAAAAGCCGAAACAATTCAATTAATTACATCTTTCTATTTTTCATACGTTGTCCTTTTATTTCAAGGACATACTGTATATTCATTTATTTTTTGTTACTGACTTTGATTATTATAACTTGTGACTAATATTTATTAACTGTCGCATTTGACATTTCTCCTTTTACTACCCTATTTACTATTTGTCGTCGCTGACATAAAACGAGCGTTCAACTAAATTTTACCTCGAAGTTGCCCATGGAAATTATACGTATGAATTTTGTTGGTTATGAACTATTTGAATGACATGATAAATGTCAAAATAATAAAATCAAAATATTTAACTAAATGAGATACGTTTATTTGCAACAAACAAGTAACATTTTATAAAAATTGTTGAAAGTGGCCACCACCTTGTTCGAGACATTTCTCACTTCTCTTCTTCTGTCATCGATTTCGTTAATTCTTTCAGCAATTCTGATTTGAAGGTCTGCAAGATCAGGCATCTGTACCCGAAAAATTGAGTTCTTTAAAAAAGGCCACAGAAAAAAGATCTTGGTGGAAATTCATGTTCGGTGTTTAAACTTATCAACCAATTTTGATAAATTTGCCGTATCATATTAATTGTTTCACCAGCTGTGTGCGCTCTGGCTCCGTCTTGTTGAAAGTAACCCTAATTTATTTCTTCTTCATTAAGCTGTTCAATAAATGGCATAATAATTTCTTGTCGATACCTTTCTCCTGTTAAGGTACCGTTAAAGAAAATAGGGTCAATGATTTTCCTTCGACTAGGCGCACACCATACACCAATTTTATGTGGATGAAGTGAGGTTTCAGCATAAAACTCATGTGGTTTCTCAGTATTCCACATCCTTATATTTTGTGAGTTAACATATCCATTCAGATAAAACCATGATTCATCAGAAAAATAAGTTTTATCAAGAAAGTCATTATCTAAATTATTTAAGAACCACTGACAAAATGTTGTTCTTCTAGGATAGTCAATTTCTTTTATTTCTTGATAACAGGTCATGCGATATGGAAATAAATTTAAATCTTTTTTCAAAATTGTATGACAGGTGCCAATTGATACACCCACTCGTTGAGATAATACTCGTATGGAAGTTCGTGGTGCATCATTCATAATTTGCGTTACATCGTCAACTAGCTCTTCCGTACGTTTTTTCGGCCGGCCACTGCCTTCTTTCCGTATAACACTCCCTGTTTCTCTGAAAACCTTAGTGCAACTGTGTACCGAAAACTATCAATATCAAAGGCGAAGTTTGGAAGCATTTCTAAATTCGTCTAAGCATTCTTCAATAAAATAGTGCCATTGTCCGTCAATCTTACGTCCGTTTCGAAAATAAGATTCAACCATGAATGATTTGTGTTGAATAGTTTTAAATCAATTTTAAGTTACAAAGCAATTTAAAAAAAAGTTCCAATTAAGTATACATCAGAATAGTCTGTCAAATTGACAACTGATGCAAATGTAAATAGTACAAGTTACGACAAACATTTTTAATCTAGAGGTAAAATTTATTTGAACGCACATTACAAAATATAACCCGTAAAATTCAAAAACTAGTCTTAAGTGACATATAATTCACATTATTAATTCAAGACTGACTGACTGACATTTGTTCAAACTACCTCCTATTTATGGAAAATTTTTCAGAGCCAATAAAAATACAGCTAACTTTTTAATATGAATTTAAGATATAAATCTTTGTGCAATAACACAAGGCGTATTTTACAAAACTGTCATTGTTCACATAAACATGTTACAGATGGAAGTATGTCTTCGTTACTCTGCAGGAATTCTGATATGAACCATACTAAATAAATTAGGAAATAAAAAAAAGTTTTGTTGTAATTACTTTTCTTATTACTCGAGCCATAATTATTATTGCTTCTACCAAAAAATATTTTTAAAGGCGCGAATATAGTATTTAATCGTTGATTTGTTTAACACAAATATCGTAGACCGTTTACTTTAGTATGGACGTTGAGTGACAAAGTTTATAAACTTCAAAGCGTGGGGTAAACTGGGGTTGACACATTAATTTATATCTGGGTTGAGATTTAATATGTATAGGGGAGAACGGAAATCTAAAACGTCCTTCTTTTAACGCCTATCTAGTCATAAATGATATGTGAAAATGATTTCTATAATACGAGGTGTGATTAAAAAATATGGTGAATAATTTAATTACGAATAAAGTAATAAGTTTTTATCAAAATTGAATTAACCTCTTTCAAAGTAATCTTCTCGGCTAACAAAGCACTTATTTAAATAAACATTTTGTGCAAGTAGTTGCACATGCGGACGATGTTGCAATAATAGCCAGAAGAGGGAAGAACTGCAACGGGTAGTAGGAATAATCGAGCACGAGGCGAGGAAAACAGGCCTGGAGATAAATTAACAAAAAACAAAATATATGTGTTGTAGCAGACATGATAGAGAGATGAGGAGTTGAAGCTGTGGAAGTTACAGTTTTGAAGAGGTGAAAGAAGTCAACTATCTGGGAGGCACAATCAATAGGGGGAATGATGCGGTTGACATAAAAGAAAAAATCCAGAACGGATATAGAGCCTATTATTGTAATAAAAAGCTGTGAAGGACAAAAAATTAAGTATGAAGAACAAAGTGTGATTATATAAGACACTCATTAGGCCAGTAGTAACATACGCCGCGGAGACGGCATCGCTCACAGTGGGAGAAGAAAAGCTAAAAATTTTAGAACGCCGTGTATTAAGAAAAATATTAGGTACAAAAAAGACATAAAATAACGAATACAGAGTTTTGATGAACCATGAAATCGATAAACGATTAGTATAGAAAAATATAGTGAGAGAAATCTAGGCTTTAAGAATAAGATGGTATGGTCACATAATGAGAAGAGAGACAGGAGCACCGATAAGATAAGTAACAACATGGCAACCAGCACAAAATGGATTGAAAGGGCGACTCCGAAGCAGATGGAAGCAACAGGTAAAAGAAAACTTAAAAACGCTAAATGTAGAGGGATGAAAACAATAAGTGGCAGACAGGAAGAAGTGGAAGAAAATAGTCGAGATGGCAAGAAGTCACCAAAGTCTGTGAGAAAAAGAAAGGAGAATGTGGACTAATCCACCACATGGACTAGGATTCATAGAGTTCCTTAAAAGGAATAGCGACAATTTCACACAGAAATGTTTTAGCTTTAATAATAATAAGGCGGATTAGATAGAGAGGAATCTTTTTTTTTTGCCCAAAAACTCGCTGATCAGAAACGAGGTGTATGATATGGCGCGTTGTCGTGATGTAGGAGGAAGCCATTGGCCCAGTTTTTGGTCTCTTTCTCCATATCAGTCTCCATATCAAGTCATCCCTCGATGGGGAATACTGCAATACAGAATGCAATGTCTAGAGACAGATTTAAATTTTTGTCTTCAAAGATGTATTTTGCTTCACCACGCAAACCGCCTGAATGCTCCAAGACATATTATATTGATGATGTCGTTGAGTGTTTGAAAGGCACATTCCAAAAGTGTCGTCAAGATAGTTGCATTCAGAGCATTGACGAGTCTATGACTAAATTCAAAGGTCGCTCGTCAATGAAGAAATATATGCCTATAAAGCCGATAAAAAGGGGCACAAAAATGTAACTTAGTTCCAATTTCGCCACTGGCTATACGTACAACTTCAATATTTATACAGGCCGAGAAACTGAACTATTTAGTGGTATACTGGGAGAGCGTGTTGTACGTAAACTTATTGCCAAGCTAAAGAAAAGGTTATAACGTTTTGTTTTGATCGTTTCTTTACTTCGGTATTATTACTTCAAAATTTAGAATACGCAGCACTTGGTACTTGTAACCAGAACAGGAAGAATATACCTAAGATTACAGACAAATTAGATAGAGGTGGATATGTATTTCGATGTAGCAGTGATGGACTGATGTTTGTGAAATGGCAAGATACTAAAGAAGTCCTTATGCTAAGTAATTGCCATAATGATGAGGTTGTGACTGTAGAAAAAACAATGAAAGATGGTTCAAAAATGACGTGGCTTGTCCTCGAATGATAGCTTTTTATAGAGAAATGATTGGGGGCGTCGACTTAGAAGACCAGATGGCGGATCTTTTCGATTTAGACAGAAAATCAACTAAATGGTGTAAAAAATTGTTCTACCGTTTGTTCATGATGGCAGTTGTAAATTCGTGGATCATCTATAACAAACTACATAAAGAGACCGCTATTGCAATTTTTAGTGCCTTTGGCAGAAGAGATGATAAGCGAGGAGAAAAGAACAGCAGCAACACAACGGTTTACAAAAAAAGGTAAAGTTTCAAGAAAACGAAAAAGCTTTGCAACCGTGTCTCTTCATCTACCCTTCGAAGGTCCAACTAGAAGAATGTGTAGAAGATGTGCCGAGAGAAAGATACAGACACGTACAAAAACATATTGTTAAGAATGCGACACTCCTCTTTGCAAAAACTGTTTTGCGCTTCACCACACTTAATAATATGTGAAATATACACTTTTATCAAAATAATTGTTTGTTGTTTTTATGAGAATACTCGGACTACTGGTATATATACGTACCTCATACAAGGACTAGTGGTATATATGTTTACCACTACCCCCCCCCCCCAGAGAAAAAAATTTCAAAAAACAACTTATTCTTACTTTACAAACATGAAAAAAGTTAAATTAATTAGGGCTACTCTGCATGAAAGAAAAAGCGTCTTGAAAGGGTTCAAAGTTGTCTACTGTTTTATTCCGGCTCTATATGGAAAAATTTAAAACACTACCCTCGTATGATTCCATTTTATTAAAATGTATTCAAAAAGTTGAATTATTTTGAATTTAGTGATTTTAATTATTTTTTTCATAACTTACTTAAATGTCCTTACTTTTAGGAGCAATAAAGTAGTTTATACGTATTTTAGAATTTCTAATTATATCAGTATCGACTCAGTTGTTAATTATAATAGTGGTTACATATTGCAATCTAAATATCAATTAATTCATCTACATCGTATTGTAGAATTTCTAATCAATAGTTAGTGCAACGTGGTTTTGTAGATAGACTTTATAATGGAGAATAATGCATCGGTCACTTTAGTAGTTTCGATTGCAATCATCCACTGCTCTGCAGGTGCTTACTAGCAGCCTTTAAATATAATTATAGAAGTTTAGCTTTGGCGTAACTTATATTAAAGGAATGCGTCATTGACCTCCCCAGGACAAATGAAAATTTGAAATCCAAATGGATTTTAAGTTCAATAGATGTATTGAAAAGTTAATATGAAAAATGCGATGGCGGTTCAAGGCCACGCAGTCTCCTAAAATGTATTACAACTGCAGATTGTTACATTGACCCCATGCAGTCGCTTAACCGGATCGATAGTTGTAATAATAACACATTATCGGTTGAGCAAACACTTTAATTAATAGCTCGAAAATATTTGTAAATGTTTCTTCATCTCATTCGCGTTTATTGTATTGCCATCAAAAGGTATATATATATATACGCGTTTACAAATCCGTGATTATTCCGTAAATTATCAAGCACACAGGAGTGAACGAAGGCATTCCAATCTACGAAATTGGATTTTATTTTTTATAAGATATTCAGTAGATTAAATTTTCGTTCAAATCAGGCTATTACAGTAATATTTTTGTTTTTATATCTGCTCCATATTTTTATTTAGCTATTTAATTTCAGTTTTCTTTGTAATTTTGTTTAAATAATAATATTTTTTAAATTGTAATATATTCATGTTAATGGATATTGAAGACGATTTTTAGTGAAACATTGTTGTGTATATCTATAATATATATATATATATATATATATATATATATATATATATATATACACCGGGTGAACGATCTGATAAAATAAATTTGCTCATAAATTGCTGCACTTCTGCATTCTAAAAATGTGTAGGCTTATACAGAATGATCCGTAAATCGCTGGCACAAGAAAGATACATTTTTTAAAAATTGAATTGCCTGTATATAAAGTCTAATTTTGGATTATACGTTAAATTTGGAATATTTTTTATTCAGGATACTTAGCAGCTAGAGCCAATAATTTTCGAGATATCTTTAAATTAAAGACAAAAAGTGACATTTCTATGTGCGTCTTTAATTGCCAATAATTCGAGAGTGTATAATATATATATATATATATATATATATATATATATATGTGATAAATGTAATGTTAATGAGAATTAATAATCAATAAATTCTCACATTACTGCCAATGCCGCTCTAATTCGTTGCATTAATTTCTACACCTGACAAAATCACATTTGCCTAAGAATGTAGCTGCAACGCGTCGCGGCGCCAACTGACCGAGTTGTATCACAATTAGTATATATACACTTCGTATAGAAATGAAGGTCGTGTCTATTCCTGGATGTAGGTGCACCGATGATTGGTAAAACCATGAAACGCTGGCGTCTGCACATTCCAAGGTTGATACGACTTTCACACATTTTTTCATTTTCCCGTACAACTCGGTCAGTTGGCGCCGCGACGCGTTGCAGCTACATTCTTAGGCAAATGTGATTTTGTCAGGTGTAGAAATTAATGCAACGAATTAGAGCGGCATTGGCAGTAATGTGAGAATTTATTGATTATTAATTCTCATTAACATTACATTTATCACAATTAGTATATATACACTTCGTATAGTAATGAAGGTCGTGTCTATTCCTGGATGTAGGTGCACCGATGATTGGTAAAACCATGAAACGCTGGCGTCTGCACATTCCAAGGTTGATACGACTTTCACACATTTTTTCATTTTCCCGTACAACTCGGTCAGTTGGCGCCGCGACGCGTTGCAGCTACATTCTTAGGCAAATGTGATTTTGTCAGGTGTAGAAATTAATGCAACGAATTAGAGCGGAATTGGCAGTAATGTGAGAATTTATTGATTATTAATTCTCATTAACATTACATTTATCACAATTAGTATATATACACTTCGTATAGAAATGAAGGTCGTGTCTATTCCTGGATGTAGGTGCACCGATGATTGGTAAAACCATGAAACGCTGGCGTCTGCACATTCCAGGGTGGATACGACTTTCACACATTTTTTCATATATATATATAATAAATTGAAACGAAATTATCGACCGTGATATATTATAAAAAATTAATTTAAATTCGGGTAAATTGACCGCTTACCCGAATTTAAATTAATTTTTTATATATAATAATATAACTTGGTATGACATTTGCACAAGGTGTACCATGAGATACTTTTGGAAGGAAATTGTTCTATGTATACTAGTGATATAGGGTCAGTCTTGAGGATCCTCAATCTATAGTTAACGCATTTGCTGATCATTTTAAGAACGTTTATAATACACCCTCTACGACTAATAACAATGATCTCCTATCAACCAATTCAATGCTTCTCCATTTGCATCACTTATCGGATGATAATGTGCTGCTCAGCAGTAGGATGCTTAGGGATAAATTTACTTCGGGAGATGACCAAATTCCTGTTTTTGTTGTGACGGGCTGTCGAAACGTGTTTACTACACCATTAATTAATAGCTAGAAAATATTTGTAAATGTTTCTTCATCTCATTCGCGTTTATTGTATTGCCATTGTGCTTGAATCAACGGAAAGCTGTCGCCGAAAAAAAACCTCAGCGGCAGGTTTAAGACAGAAATCCACCTCAAAAGGTGCTTTTATTCGCAAGTGAAGTCAAAAATGCCATCTCATGTTTCTACACCCAAGATCTTAATACGCACGCCACAGAATTAAGCGATATCGGGTCTCATTCTGGTAACGCTATTGGTGGAAGACACTCGCGCAACTACCTGAGTACACTCAATGTAGACAAACACACTTTAACGGGATAGTTCGAAAAAACGTAACAATAGGGTATCGGATATAATTTTAACAAGGTGGTGGGTAAAATTTTATATTGACCGACACGTCACATTCCTAGAATAGCTGGCACCTTCACTCTGTCAATTCCAACCGTTTAGCCGATCCAACCTTCAGGTAGCTTACTTACATAATTCGTCTAACTTTTGGGTATCATTTGTATTTGGTTTTGTTTCTGCGTGTCAAGATTTACAGTAATTCTGCAATATTTCGAGAATTTACCAAATTGAGGCTCTATACTGGTATAATTAATTTGAATATAAACTCCTTCACAGAAGGACACATACCATTGTCAGTTACTGTACTTTACCTTTAACATTTACTTTTACACTATATTTATAATTTTTTCTGCATAAATATATTCTACCAAAAAATCAATGAAATACTTATAATTGGTTATCATTCAAATATACCTTAATTAAGAGCAAGACTAAACCGTGTAAAAGTTAAAAAATACTCACCAGGACTAGAAGCGTTTTAATGCAACTGGGAATTAATAATAAGATACCTTGAATGTATTGATTTGGAATGCAAGACATGCGACGTACTTTATATATATATATAAACTTATTAGAATACCGATTTAGTATACCATTTGTTTAATGTATTATATTGTATTATATAAAACTAGTAAATTTAATGCGTTCGTTATATAGTGAATTAAGATGTATGTGCAATTGTAATTACAATGTGATCGATCAGAAAGTTACATATATATGCACTTCGATTATTAAACGTATAATACTGTTTATTCACTAACAGGCACATTGAAATTAATCATTATTACAATAACATTTTATAAACAGGGTATCCTTGAAATAAAGAGACAACGTATGAAAAATGAAAAGATGTAATTATATAGAATATAAATCTAAAATATTGTGAGTTAATTACGACACCAACCCCAAAATTAAAAACCCCTAGAAGATTTTATTATGTGCCGCCTATGAATTGAAAATATTCAGAAGTTTATAAACTTTTGAAACTAACTCAAATCAGCCATTTCATGTGTATTACGTGAAGGTTTTTTGCTACGAGAAGTACCAAATATAAAATATTAATATGTTTCGTCATAAAACGAAATTTATTATATTGTATATATGTTAGATATAAGTAAATCTAGGATATAGAATTCAAATATGACATTCCCAATTTTACATATATTACACGTTCATTTCAAATTTAAACCACTTTATAAACATAATTTTGTTACCATATTCAAATTGTAAAACTTTCTTTAGATTCTGAGAAGCGGCATCTTTTACACTTGCAAATTTATTACTTTTTGATTTAGACGGCTTGTTTTATTGCCTAGGGTTATCAATGAACAAATTCAATAGATGATGTTTAATCGGATCCTCTATTGTTAGGCTCACGCTTCTTAAATATGTATCAATAAGTTCCATTTCTAAACAATGGGATTTACTTACAACTATTTACTTAGGTTTCTAACCTATATTTAATTAATAATAATATTTAACATTAGATATTAAAGACCCTATTACAAAATCTGGTATTGTTGACAGTAGGTACGATTACTACGAATTGATCACATATAAATTTTCCCGATTTGTAACGTCAACAAATACAATGTACAATCAAGACGCACATTTAATTATGCAAGAGTTTGTAGGAATAGTGGTGTATTTTTACCTACTTGCAAGACAACAATGTAACAGTATCAATTAGAGTCTTACACTAGCAACAAGAGGCTCAACAGTATCATCTTAACAACATTATTACATTAACACTCATACAATACTAGTCTGAATTTTAACAGTAAAGTTAAGTTTAACATTAAGTGTTTTATTAATGAGATTACTATAATAAATTAGGTCTTAGTGTTTTTTGTTAAATAAATAAAATTTTCAGAAAACACCAAGTTTCAATATAACCGCAACTAAACAACATAAATAACAAGCTTATACGGAAGTTACGCACCCTGAGCGGTGGGTCAACAAAACATTTTATACAATATGGATATAAAAGACCGGCATTGCAAAGACACACTGCCAATGTTTATATTTATAAAAACGCCAGAAGATAACATGGTGTATAAGTTTTGTATGGTAAGGGTTCGATAACTTGGTACGAAAGTCAGCTGTTAAAAATTTATACTTGCATGTGAATTTTAAAGGCGATATATTAAAAGAACATGGAATATGTATGCCCTACTGGCATTTAACGTCCTATTTGATAACAAGCTATGTTTAATCGAAGACGTAAATGTAAATCATATTGGACGTATGTAACGACCGAAAACTGCCTGAATCGGATGGCCTATTTTAAAAAATTCTATTTTCAACGTACAAATTCCAGATCTGGCACACCTTCAAGTCCAAATTACACAAAAAATTAATGAAATAAATGAACATCATAATATATTAAACAGTGTTTTTGAAAGCGTAAAAAAAGAGATGTGCAAAATGGATTGAGCATGGCATGGCAGTGAACAATTTCAACATGCTTTGAAAACTGTTTATTAGATGACATTTGACTTTTGAATGAACAAAATTTATAAATCGACAATTATGTATGTTAATATTACGCATGATTAATTTAGAAAATACGTTTTTTCGTGCAAAAGCTACTTCGACTCCGGATTTATTTGATTGCTCTTAAATTTAATACGTTTGTTAGACAGTGAATTAAACTGCATGTGCAATTGTAATTACAATCTGATCGATCAGAAAGTTACATATACATGCAGTTCGATTATTGAATATATAATACTGTTTATTCACTAACTACCACATTGAAATTAATTCATTCTAATCATTATTACAATAACACATTTTAATGAATCAATAAACTATTGTTATCGCACTATTATTTTAACGTTTGAATAACGATAAACATAAACAATGACATTATTATAAATCTATTTCGCATTGTATTAATCCCACGGCTCAAGTTAAGGCTGCACAATGCATCATTCCTATGACAAATATAGCCATTCCCAAAATAATAACTAAATGTAAATAGTAAAATAATAGTAGATTGGATGTATCGTGCTAGTATTAGTATTCAAAATCACATCTAAAATTGAATTAATTTTCAAGTAATTGTAGGTATTATTGTGGAGTAATTGGAAAATAACATATTGCATTCTTCTCAAATGTTATTTTACTTAAATAAGGAATTTAAGAGTGTTTAATTAAGTAATATAACATTAAAGCGAAAAACCCATATTTATGGCACCAGAAATAATATTAACAAAAAAAAGAAAACCTCAGAAAGAGCGATGATGGCTACGATGTTTTTAAATAAAATTATCAAATAATATTTTTCGCATCAAAAGAAAAAAAATGTCTTGGCGGAGATCCAGACACGTGCCTACCCTTTTCTAGTCATGCAACGTAAATAGCGTAATAAATCCTTTGTATTCGTATGTTCTTTTTAAGGGGAAATAATCGTTAAATCTCCCAAAAAATCTTTCGGATACTTTATTTGAAGACAACTGGGTCTAGTGACGGTTTTGATTACTATAAAAACTTGTATTCGAAAGATTAATTAATTAAATTACATCGACTCAAAATTTTCGTATATATCATATCAGATCAGATCTTGGTGCATCTAACGCCGTGTTATTGTTAATGATGATATTTACAATTTACAGTGCTGTTTGAACAGTTTGCGTCGTTTAAAAGAGAGAATACATATTGCTGTGCATCTTTTTAAACGAGACAAATTGAAAATAAGATACAGCTAAATCAGCAGTGAACGATTTGAAACGGGTCAATTTTGAATGCACTCTGTATGAGCATCGATGCAACAAATTTAATATTTATTACATATAAGTATTCTTTTTATTGTTTTCTGTAAAGGGTTTAAGATGTAACAAAACAGATCGTGTTAGAGAAACACAGCTATGTCTTCTTGTTAAATTCATATTCAATGTTCAATGTCATATAGATTATTATTTCTTTACGATTTAATTTATAAATTTTAAAATCTAGAATTTAAGAACATGCTATAAGAACCAAAATTTAAAAGGATATTTAGAACGTTATAATGGTAACAAAATTTTATAGTCAACATTTAAATCTTGTAGATTTTCTTAGATAAATAAACATTGTTTATTTTTGGCATTCACGTAGTATGTTAAGTCTTAGATAAAAGACATCCATTAGAATCTTAGAAAATTAGGTATATATTACTACATAATATATACGTAACATTAGAATAGCCTAAAAAGACAATAAGAACTTTGTAATAACACAGAACATGATATGTTTTAAAATTGACATTTTGTAATACCTACTTATAAGAAATATTTAAAAATAGATGTAATTAACCAAAAAGAGGATCAATACTATTGATAATACCTCAAAAGATTCTATAATGTACAAAACATAGCTTACTTAACATGGTATGTGTTACCTTATTAAAATAGTTGCAGGTTTATTCTAACATAATAAACAATTTGAATGTCAAAACTGTGTTTGAAATTTGAAGGTTATATTTGAATCACGAATCAGATCGAATTAAAGACATAGTTAGCTAGTCAATTAGAAAGAGAGGGAATATATAAACTGTATGTAGAAGAAATTTCGACGTTTAAAATAAGGAAGGCCCATAGAAAGAGATATGTAAGATAAAGATGGAACACGTGAAAATAAAATACATATTATGGAAATTTTTATTTCATTTGAAAAACATTCAAAAATCGATATAAGAACAAGAGTTATAAAATATAAAATATGATCTAAAAAAAGAAAGGATCAAAGAAGACTTATTTTACATTTGAAAAAGGATTGACGTCACTAGTCATATATATAGAAAATTGTTTAAAAAAAGACTTTCTTCAAACCCATTGAAAGTACATTGGTCAGATATTAAAACTTGCACTAAAAGATTTGTTCTAAAAGATATTGTCAGATATTTTGAGTATAATCATTTGTAGAATACGTATACATACTGTTTGTTTAAAAGGAGAATCATTATTTTTATTTTATTTAATTAATTGATATCACTTTCACAAACGATGGACATGTATCATACAGCGTTCGACAACTTATAACAACATAATTTGAAACATACTTGAGTAGGTAAACCTACCAATTTTGTATAATACAAAAGTATTTTTAATAATATATAATATTATTAAAAATCTGGTGTGAAGAATACAAATACAGGTTCATATATGTATTTTTGAATGTATCTTCTCCAAAGACGTAGATACGTATTTCACATTTCTACATGATTATCAATACGCCCCTGTTGGAGAAGAGACACATTCAACAAAACATAACTACCTAGCCATCTTGCAGATATTATTAAGACAGAGCGTGAAGGAATATTCAGTGCTGTCTCCATAATAATCGCTGAACCAGCCGGGTGTTCCTTATAGTCGGTAACCACCGTATCTATAAAAAACTGTATTATCGTGTCTTCACTACTTGTCGGCGTAAACCGAATACGTATATAACAACATAATTTGAAACATACTTGAGTAGGTAAACCTACCAATTTTGTATAATACAAAAGTATTTTTAATAATATATAATATTATTAAAAATGGGGTGTGAAGAACACAATACAAGTTCATATGTATTTTTGAATGTATCTTCTCCAAAGACGTAGATACGTATTTCACATTTCTACATGATTATCACCCGGAACACCCGGATGGTTCAGCGATTATTATGGAGACAGCGCTGAATATTCTTTCACGCTCTGTCTTAATAATATCTGCAAGATGGCTAGGTAGTTATGTTTTGTTGAATGTGTCTCTTCTCCAACAGGGGCGTATTGATAATCATGTAGAAATGTGAAATACGTATCTACGTCTTTGGAGAAGATACATTCAAAAATACATATGAACTTGTATTGTGTTCTTCACACCCCATTTTTAATAATATTATATATTATTAAAAATACTTCAAATTATGTTGTTATATACGTATTCGGTTTACGCCGACAAGTAGTGAAGACACGATAATACAGTTTTTTATAGATACGGTGGTTACCGACTATAAGGAACACCCGACTGGTTCAGCGATTATTATGGAGACAGCGCTGAATATTCCTTCACGCTCTGTCTTAATAATATCTGCAAGATGGCTAGGTAGTTATGTTTTGTTGAATGTGTCTCTTCTCTAACAGGGGCGTATTGATAATCATGTAGAAATGTGAAATACGTATCTACGTCTTTGGAGAAGATACATTCAAAAATACATATGAACTTGTATTGTGTTCTTCACACCCCATTTTTAATAATATTATATATTATTAAAAATACTTTTGTATTATACAAAATTGGTAGGTTTACCTACTCAAGTATGTTTCAAATTATGTTGTTATATACGTATTCGGTTTACGTCGACAAGTAGTGAAGACACGATAATACAGTTTTTTGTAGATACGGTGGTTACCGACTATAAGGAACACCCGGCTGGTTCAGCGATTATTATGGAGACAGCGCTGAATATTCCTTCACGCTCTGTCTTAATAATATCTGCAAGATGGCTAGGTAGTTATGTTTTGTTGAATGTGTCTCTTCTCCAACAGGGGCGTATTGATAATCATGTAGAAATATGAAATACGTATCTACGTATTTGGAGAAGATACATTCAAAAATGCATATGAACTTGTATTGTGTTCTTCACACCCCATTTTTAATAATATTATATATTATTAAAAGTACTTTTGCATTATACAACTTATAATAAACTCGGCAGGTCGGTATGATATATTAAATATGTTTAATACTTAGAAGCTCTCGAAAAAAATATTTAGATTACTAATTTTATATGGATTATTGATTAATTGTAAATTTATTTCAAGTCCTGTTTTAAAGACACAAGAAATAACACAAAGATATTTTAAATCGCAAGTAGGGAGAAGTCTTACAAGCATTTAAAAATATCTTTGACTCATAATTAAAAATTTTGATTAAGTAATTGAGATTTCAAATAAAACCTATTGTGTGAAATTAAGTATCCCATGTGGTAGTGTTTGTTCTCGTCAGATGGATATGAAATAGGATACTTATCTTTTAAAATATTACCATTTTTGGAAAAACTATTAATGGATTCATAAGCTCGCTACTTTATAAATTTAAAATAGAAATGCTGTGTCATACCTGGGTATTTTGTAGAATATTATATTCACTGGACTAAGGTGATACACAGATGTGTTTGCAAGATTTATTAAAAATCAAACAAAGACCTTCAAAGTTATATATTCTGATATTTAGATATGCATACATTTCAATTATATATAAAGGTTTACATGCTATGTTACTTTTTGAAATAAAAATATAATTGATAAAGTTTATCACGCTCAAAATTCATGTATATTTCACAAGTTGTGAACAAGAAATGTATTAAATTTGATATCTTATCGAATTATTTCTCTCCTTATTATATTGGATACTAGGCCTAGTTGCAAACAACCCCTTTGAAAACCAAAACCCTGAGAACAATTCATAAGAGTCTAAACATTATATATGCGTGTGACGACGATTCACGTTTGATAATTGGAGCCCATTTTAGAATAAAACTACACAGCAACATGTTAAGACAAGAAGACTCCTAAAAAGTAGGAATAAAATAAATACCAAAACCTTGCAAATTTTGCAATGGACGGTAAATCCAGAACAGCGTAAGCGTAAGGTATTTGGGACGAAAACCATAAAACATGGTAGTTCTCTATTCATAAAGAAGAAAACTAAATGAGGCAGTGCCTGGAAAATATCTTTACAATCAAGTCAATTCGTGGAAATCTAATACATCAAAAAGAGTTAAATCTTTTCCACCTAAAATTTTATTAATAACCCAAATAAATAAAACACAAAGGGGACAAGATCAAGCAGTGTCGAATGTGGAGTCTCACTAAAGGTTATTTATAGTTTCAAGTGTTTTCATGAAAGTCTAGTAACCATTGTGTTGGAGAAAGCAGAAAGAACTTCATCTCCTTGTCTCAAACAGAACTTTCTCTCTTCTTCTGCATGTTTCTGATCAATTTGTTTAATTTTGTGACGCCATATTCATCAAATCTCAACTCATTAAAAAAACTATCGTCGCAACTTTACCACACAAAAACATCATTTTTACTTTTTAGAGCGTTAAAGAAAAGATATAACACTTTTGCATGCTGGCATGGTTTGATGAAGGAATAAAGTAATATATCCAGGCTTGATCAGTGGCAAGTAATGAATCCACAAATTCAACTCCTTTTCTCTCATTGTTATTGCAATTAAGATGGGCTTTTCAAATGATTTAACCCACGTTCTTAGGCTAAAAATCGTCGAATCCACCTGATTTCATGCTTACGATAGTTTAACATGTTATTTTGATATATTCAACAGTTTCTGCACTAATTTGTAAAGTTTTAGACATTTGACGTACTGTTACAAATCTATTTTTTTTTATATATTTTTTAATTGTGTAAATTCAAAAATAAACTTCAAATCACTGTCAAAATACAGCGACATATTATCAAAACAACAAAGTTATCAAATGTTTTTGAGTCTCTAACATGGCATACTTAGATTTATACTTAATTTTTTATTGCGCTCTAACTTGAAAACAAATAAGAATCGAATAACAACATTTGAGTTTTTATAGATTATTTTCATGTGTAGAATGCACTCCTGGCGTTTTGTCCGTTCATATAGACTCACCCAGTATAAAAATAATTAAATCCTGGTTAATTTTTGAATACCCTTGTATAATTGCAAATACATACACATGACTTATTCATCTAGCTTCCACTTTAACCCTAAACAACCCAGAAGTGTCTGTCGGACACATTTTTAAATTAATTAACGTACTGTATCTAAAGTATATACTTTATCACAAAATGGTTTTATGTATTTTATCCTCTTTTCTGTGATTTAGATTCAGTCATCTACATTCTCTAAAAATAAGTTGTTCATTTGTTTTTAACAATTTTTCAAAAAAGTAACGTATCAACTCAGTTGTGTCTGTTGGACACTCATAAGATAGTAACACAGATTTGCCGGTTTGAACCGGTCAAATCTGGAATGTAACAGATGTTTTGCGTCGCAGTTTATTTTGTTTGTGGTATATGCGTTTGTAAGCGTGACAATGAAGGTGAAGAATTCGTTGTAGACAGCGCTTCTGAAAGTGAAGATGATTTGACAGAAACTGCGTCTGAGATCGATGATGAACAATCATACAACGAGGAGGAAGAAACAATTCAAGAAGAGGAAAGAACAAATCCAAATAATTTAGACAATGAATACGTGGCTAAAGATGGGACTATTTGGAAAGCACAGCCGGATAAAGCCGGTAGAACTCCACAGCATAATTTAATTCGTGGTGGTATTCATAAGGTGATTCTTCCTCGAGGACAAATAATTGATGACCCTATTGATTGTTTCAATTTATTTTTCAATCGATATGTACTAGATCTTATTGTAAAACATACCAATGCCGAAGCTACAAGAGCAATAAATAATAAATGGAAAGCAATTGACACAATAGAGTTACAAGCCTTCTTAGGTCTATTGATAACTGCAGGTGTAAATAAACAGAGTA
Organism: Melolontha melolontha; assembly: GCA_935421215.2. Lineage (NCBI taxonomy): Eukaryota > Metazoa > Arthropoda > Insecta > Coleoptera > Scarabaeidae > Melolontha > Melolontha melolontha. The sequence goes on from OW285243.1 coordinate 41,845,934, forward strand.
AAGTAGATTTTAGAGAGTACTGGGACCCAGTATTTGGCAATCCAATATTTCGCGCTACGATGGGTAAAAATAGATTTGCAGCAATCCAACGTTTTTTTACGATTTGACGATAGGACTACTCGATCACTGAGAAAGTCAAAAGATAAACTGGCTCCTATTAGAGAGCTTTGGGAAGACATAAACAATAACCTCCGAAAATAATACCTACCAGGAGAAAATCTGACAATCGACGAACAGCTGATTCCTTTTCGTGGACGAGTATCTTTCAAACAGTATATGCCCAGTAAACCTGATAAGTACGGAATGAAGATGTGGTGGATTTGTGACAGCAGAACAAGTTATCCTTTATCTGGAATACCATATCTTGGAAAAGATCGAACAAGAGCAGAAAATTTAGCTCAAATTGTTGTAACCAAGTTGTCTGAACCTTATTACGGAACAAATAGAAATATAACATTTGATAACTATTTTACGAGCCTAGAAGTTGCAAAATCTTTGCTTCAAAACGGGTTGACAATAGTTGGTACTATAAGAAAAAACAAGCGTTGCATACCTAAAGATTTTCAGCCGAACAGATCACGCGACGTTGGAACTAATATCTTCGGATTTTGTAAAAAAAGGACAATAGTTTCGTATGTGCCAAAAAAAAACCGTGCTGTTATTTTTCTGTCTACTATGCACCATTCTAATAAAGTAGATGTTGAAAACAAAAACAAATCTGAAATAAATCTATACTACAATGCTACAAAAGGTGGTGTAGATACACTAGATCAAATGGTTCATGAATACACGGTTCGACGCAAAACAAATAGGTGGCCAGTTGCTTTTTTTCAAAACATTTTAGACGTTGTTGGGATTGCATCACTAATTATATGGAAAAATTTGAATGCTACTTGGAAACAACGCAATCATAATTCGCAAAGAAAAATTTTTTTGAGGGAAATTGCAACTCAGTTGGTGAAGCCTCATGTACTAAGACGAGGAAAAAAAGGACTAACAAAGTACCACCTTGTTGCCATACAAGACGTTGCAGGAACTAGTCAACAATCAAATGAAATTCAATCCAACGAATCTGTCAAGAGAAAAACACGTTGTCATATTTGCCCGTCAAAGATATCAAGAAATTCAAAACAGTGTTGTGATATTTGTAAACTTAATGTGTGTTCTGAACATTCTACTAAAAAAATTGTATGTATTAAATGTTCACGTAAATAAATATATATTGTCAATTTGTCGTAAAAATGTGTAATTACAAAATGACATTTGTTCATAATATATAAAATATTCCATTAAAAAAAAAAATTACAAAACTGCAATGATGTGTCTAACGGACACTACTGGTAAGTTACGTTGCAATTGCATACCGGTTTGTTAAGGGTTAAATGAGATTTCTAATACTACTTTATTTCTTATGCTCCGGAATTTGTGCAGTGTTGGTAAGGAAAAGCTATAAATCTGAGATTAAGCTTAAAGTGAATCGAGTGAAAAGAACGAGTTAATTAAAAAAGATTGCTGCAGCGAGACGATTTTATCTGATATTTTTATTAGAAAAAGTAATGTTAAGAATATAAGAGCAGATATCTAAGGAAATTATTACATTTACATGTGATAAATCCATGTAATTAAAGCAAGGAATATCGTCTAACACAGTTTTTACAGTTTCTCTTTTTTCTTATTTTTATTCTTAATTAACAATCAGGAATTGATGTAATATTTTTAGATAACGCGCTTTCCCTAAAAAAAGTAATTAACTCAAAAAGCTAATCAATTTGCATTTATATTAAAACCATTTGCTAATGTTACGTTTTCAACGTTCAAACAAACTAACGAAATCAATCGATTTAACGTGTCAGTATTAGTTGATCAAATAAGCGAGTGAACATTTATATAACTGGAAAATAATAGGGCGTACAATATCAAGTAGATTAAGTGAAAAAGGATGGGCAGTGGCGTTTTATAGCGCAGTTTCGTGTGTTTTAAACATGAATGGTGTTTCGAATAGTAGGCAACAGAGTGCGCTGGTAAGCGGTTTTGGTGGCATAAACACGAAACAAGTTAAACTTCTCTTTTTACGCCATCAGCATGAGAGTAAACACAGTGGAACGCCCACTAATACTAACGGACGTTATTGCATTACTCATTTACAAATTATAACGATGAATCTTAATAGCTGACAAGACGATTGTTTCAATTTAAATATCTGCATTAATTAAATAAAAACAATGGCCTAATATACTCTTGTGTATTTATATACATATGAAGTGTCATTCTTAGTTAAAAGTATTTATCGTACAGATAATACAGCAAAAATTTAAAACTCTCGTTTTTTTTTGTTTTCTATTAAACAAAATTATTCATAGCCATGTTGATAATAATAATGTTTGCGATGTTTATGAATAAAAAATTCTAATTAACAAGTTGAATCACAAATAATTTCCGTTTCAGTAAAATAACTAAATAATAATTACATCCTGATCTATAATATAATCACAATTTTTGGCAATTAATTATTGCCATTTATTAACTTGTTGGTGCCTTTGGAGCGGAATTCAGCTAGTTTTGATGTAAAAAAGTTTTTGAAAAAAGAAACTTTGTTGGCATGACGTTGGCATGACGTTGGCATCAAAATATTTTGCAACGATCGAAAAAGGTGATAATCATATGGTGCAAAGTCAAACGAGTATGGCGTGGTGTGTGGTGAAAAACAGCAGACCACTTAAGCTCTACAATTTCTTTAAAATTGCGTTATCCTTAAACTACGTTTATGCAGGAAGCAATTGGTAACCGAAACGCAAGACTTGATGTTGTTCAGTGAGGTCGTAAAATCGTCAGAAGATGTCTTAGAGAAAGAAGAAACTTGTAGTTTTCTATACATACGGCTCTTACTCAAGTTGCGATGGTGTTGGGAGCTATCTGCCATGGAAATAGATCTCCTCTAGTAGTCATTTCCTCTTCTTCTTCTGATTCTTTAGGATTAGACACTAGTAAGTCCAGGTACTTGCTGTTTGTATCATCCCCAGCTCTAAATTCCAATCTGTTAGTCTTGTGTCCCCGGCAAAAGCCACTATTCTTCTTAGGGCAAATTTGAGATCTAATAAAGCCTTTTCGAAATATTTCTGTCTGAGTCTCGTCAATTCTTGACAAGTACATATTACCACGACGGCCAGTTTCCTTTCTGTTTTTCACCTTCGCCAAGCCCATGGTCGCTAAGCCCATGCTAGATACTTCCTTTTAAGGGAAATGTTCAGTTATGAAGCAGGTGATAGTTGTAATTTCCTTTTTCGTTACTTCTAATTAGGTTGGTTGAAAACCTAGCATTCAGTTCTTCTAGTAGTGTGTTAGTATGGAGTAAACCTCCAATTAGCCTTCATTTCTTTTCACTTTCTCTTTCTAACCATAACCAGATCTCTAATCTAATGGAATTCTTAGCGATTCCACATACGGGTTCTGTTCCTATGAAGTTCCCTTTTGAGTCATCATTGGTTGGTTTGTCGGCCACCTCATTGCCTTTAATCGTCTCATGTCCAGGCACCCATGTCAGTCACACAATATTGTCTCATGCCAGTCTGCTGAGAGCCTGTTTGCAATGTTTTAGACCAGGTAATTGGGTTCATAGTGGCCTGAATAGTCGTAATTATGTCGATTTTTCTATTTGTACAGCCGGCCTTATCGAATTTCTTCAGTGCAGGCTGCGACTGCAGACAACTCAGCCTGGAAAATCGTCATGTATTTCTCCAGACTCTTCCTTCTAAGGTACATTCTACAGATACCTGCACCTGTGCCATGATTGAATTGCGATCCATACGTGAACCAAGTATTGGTGCCCTAATCGTTCGAGCGACTCATAGCGTGTTCTGTAGTCGGTATAGGTGTATTGAGCTTTACTGTAAACATAATCCGTCTACCGGGATTTGTAATACCGGCTCGTTCAGTATAGTTTCGGTGATATCTGTATGGCGCCCAACACATTATTGGAACATCATAAGCCTTCAACCTCAGGGTCGCAATAATGGCCTTCGCCGTCAGAAGTAGTAATTTAAGGAAGATCAAATGCGACCTGTTACGTCGATAATGTTATTGAACCAGTGTTAATTTAATACCATACTTTTAATGAGGAGTTTTTGATAATGCTAATGTCGGTCCCTTACCATGGAGTTCTCGTTCGTCGGACTTGTCACCAATAGAACACGTGGTGGATATGGCAGGACAGAGAATCAACAATTCACAACCACCTTCAAATAATGTAGGTACTTCTCAACAAAAGATTTTTGAAGCTTGGGATAGTATCCCACAGGCTACCATTAATTCGCTAATTTCAAGTATGACTAATAGATTAGCTGAATGCGTAAGAAACATCGACGGATCGACGCATTATTAGAGTCTATATAAATTGTTACGATCACATTTTATTGAAATTTTCATCGTTTCCTTATTACGAATAAAATACATCTTTCCTGGAAATTTCGTTAAAATATACTACTAACTTTTACGAGTGTTCAATTATTTATGGCCGTCAGTATAATTTCGGTAAAAGTTTTCTAGAAATAAAATAATTTTGCATTGAATTGAGACATTTCCGAACAATTGAATTCAAAATGATGTTGGTGATATTGTTTCTATTTATTTCGATTAGAGCGACCATGAACTTCACTGTAACTGAAACTGAACGCTCTCGTGAAAATTATCGCAATATCGGAACCGTACCGCAATCGTATTGTTATTGCCGCTCTGAATCCACTTTATACGCTGTTGTAGAGTGACAAAGATAATATGATTATGATATATACAGTTGGAGTAGTGAACTCGAACTCTAATTAATGTTATTATGTGTATTGAAGTATCAACTTAGTGTAATAATACTAAAATACTTTACTTCAAAACCAGATATTATAAGGATACGGCTTTTAGTATTATTTAAAAAAAATTATTTAAAAATAGAAGAGATTATTATGATTTTTGATAGGATTGAGAAGTTAATAAATTGAGAAAAGAATTATAAATTCAATATTTAAATAAATTTAAAGTATTAGATGAGGAAAAACTTGAAATATCATAATTAATAATCCTTTATAATGATATTAAGTGTTTGTAAAAATACACACATCAAAATAATCTAGGGGACAAAGCCTTTATTTGCTAGTATTTTGCGAGCCATATATAAGAAATGATTTGTAATGTCATTTTAAACGTCAATAGAGCTGCTGGTGTTTCGACAGTTTAACAGGGCAGCTGTTTTATTTTCTTCCAAGGAGATAGTGTAATGGTATGGCGTGGAATATCTATTGGTGGAAGAACGGACCTCGTTCTCTTGGATTGGTATTTAAACGCCATTGTCTATCGGTGTAAGAATTGGTGAAAATTTTCAACTCATGCATGACAATGCGCGTCCGCATACTGCAGGTATTATTCGTACATTTCTCCAATACCACGAAATTAATGCTTTGCCTTGGCAAACGTAATTACCTGATTTAAATCCCGTATGGGATTTGCTGCAAAGAAGCATATTGCGTCAAAATCTGGTCTTTGAAATAAAACAGCAATTGTATCGGTGTCTCGTAGAATAGTGAAATACCATCGGTCAACAAGAGCTAGACCACTTAATTATGAGTATGCCAAACAGGTGCAGAAAGGTAATCAAAACTCGTAAAGGTCCCACAGGGTACTGACATTGCACGCATTGTCACATGTTGTTGATTGTTATTGTTTTTTCTAAATAAGTTTTGTAAAAATTTATTCATTTTGAAAATTATTTCTAAATGAACAGATATTTCTCATTAAGTATTCTTAACTATTTCTCAAAGTAAACAACTAATGATGGTCGACTTATACCTTCACATATAACAAACAATTATTCACCTATGTGGAGCAGAAATGCATTTCCTTGCCTGTCACCTACACTACACGAGGCAACCTTCCATCGGGTTCGTGACAATGATTGACGTGTGCCTCCACGTTGAAGACGGACACTTCAAATATTTCATGTGAGCTTTCCACCTGTTTCACCTATTTACAAATCTGTTCTTTTCAGTAACAACCAACAGTTGCTACATTAAACATAAAGAAAGAATTTACACTTGATATATTCGTACGTAATGGCATTGAAGTTATTGAACCCTAAAAAAATAAAACTGCTCCATTGTCGAGGTTTTATCGACAGTAGTCTAAACAATATTATCGTTTAGAGTTTCTGTAAACATACACATATAAATTCGATTCAAGTTTATTTTTACAGACATTTAATCCATAGATACCACTTTTTTCAGGGGGTTTTCAAATTTGGGGCTCGCGTCGTATTTGACTCACAATATTTTGGATTCATATTCTATATAATTACATTTTTCCATTTTTCATTCGTTGTCTCTTTATTTCAAGGATAGTCTGTATATTGGTACAACAAAGAAACCAGAAAACTTATAGGAATAAATATTTAGCATCAGTGTACACATTTCATAACTAGTCACGATTAGCAAATTAGCAAAATCTATTGTTAGTTGTAAGAAATTTATGGTACAGATGGGAGTTTCCATTAAAAGAAAAAGGTGTTTGAAGAGGGTAGAAATAACACTCATGATCTCGCCTGTGAAGGCTGGGCATGTTATATATTGAAAACTTATTCTATAGCAAGGCTATACGCGGAATTCTCGAGGCAGTAAGTAAAACATTAATTTTACGTTTACACTGACTAATTAAACTTTTGTTGCGAAAGCGCTGTTATATATGTATTAATAATATAACTAAATACTATTTTATAAAGACTAACAATCGAGCGTTCCTTATAGAAGGGTGGAGCACTTATTTGGGTGAGTTACTGTATCTAACCATCATGTAAAATGTACAGGGACATATGTTTACTATTAATTAGTGCTTTTTGGCTAAATAGATTTCTTAAAACAAAATTATTATTATTTGCTTTAATGGGCAGTTATTTAAACATTTACTGTAATTGTTGGTTTATTGTTTTGTTCCCTATTTTGATTACTGTTATTGTTATTTTCATTTATTGTTACAAACAGGGTGCAAGATTTACATAGATTTTGCAAAAACATACCTTTAATTTATCATTTGTAAAATATCCCGTTGATTTTGATTCAAATTTCTATTAACATAAACATCACATGGTTTGATAAATGATCCAATCTCGACCAACCATATATCAAGATTCAGAAAAATGGTACGATGTGGCTGTTGTGTCTTAACATTAGGGCTGGGCAAAGTATCAATACATCGTCCAATACCTGATACCATAACTGGTATCGATTCCCCGATACCTAAGATAACGAAGGTATCGATACCTAGGAATCGATACTTGGATATTGTGCACAGACCCAAGAAACCAATACCAGAGTATCGATACCAAGGAACCGATACCAACGTATCAACCAACGATACCAAGGTATCGATACCAAGAAATCGATGCTAATATAGAAATGACTGGAATCGATCTCAATGTATACCGAAGTATTCATTCCAAGGTATCGACTCCAAGCAAGGAGTCCAAAACATCGATACTAAAATAGTATGTCAATATCGCTTTATTTTGGAATCGGTTAAACTTCTACAAGCCTCTTACAGGTATATACCGTGCTTGGTTTGTTTCTATTTTGAAATAGAATATTTTAGGCTTTTTGTATAATCGCATATCTGTATATATTATCTTACCTTTGTTCATTTTTCAAATGTATATGAAGGATGCAATAACTTTTTAAATAAAGAATTTGTAAGTATGTATGCATTATATATATAGATATGTATATATATATATATATATATATAGTGTGTTTAAAAAAGATGCGGCAATATTAAAGGGGGTAATTGCCCAGGTCATTTTATACAAGAAGTAACTATGAACATAGGTCCGCATACGCTTCGTTACCGATCTACAGCGTGCTGAAGCTTAATTTTAAAAAACAGTAAAAACTTGATTTTTCCAAAGCGGCTTGAGATATCATAATGAAATTTTAGGCGTGTTAATAGCTGTGGAAGACACATACTTTGCAATACAACACGATGTTTCAGTCGTACCTGTGGCGCGCGTATTGGCACGTCACAGGCTATTTTTCAAGAAAAAATAGGACGCCTCTGATTTCTCTAAAAATACAAATATGCTTTTATTTATTGTTCAATTATGAAGAAAAAAAGCTCTCTTAACTTTTTATCGTACGACTTACCGTTTTTTAGTAAAAAAAACCATTTTAGTGCATGTCCATTTATTACAGTAAAAAAAATAAAAAAACAAGGTTTTATTCAAGGGCAAAAACAAATATTTTTTACCAAACCACAGTCCTGTTTTATTTACTGACATATTGAATGACATATTGAATGAGTCTCATGATTAATAATTTTGTATGTGTCGAATTTGTTGAAGTTCCTTATCATGAATCGCTATACGAATGCCGAGATGACCGACATGCACTACATTTATGGGGTGCTGATGGCAATGCATTAGAAGCTAGGCGGTTATATACTGAAAGATTTCCTGGCCGTATTGTTCCTGATAGAAAAACTTTCGAAAGTATTCATCGGCGTCTTTATGAAACAGGCACATTAAGACGAAATGGAGGAGCAGGAAGGCCTATAGGACAGCAAGAACGGTAGAGCTGGAAGAGGGTGTGCTAGACATGATTGAAGAAGATCGAAGTACTTCTACTCGAAAAATTGCTGACGCTTTGGATGTAAGTAATGGGACTATTTGGCACATTCTGAAAGAAAATTTGTTGTATCCATTCCATATACAACGCGTTCAAGCACTTCTTCCTGCTGATTTTCCTCCTCGCATTGCATTCTGTCAATGGCTTTTGCACAGAATGGTTCAAATCCCTCAACTCCTGATGTTGATTCTGTTCACCGATGAAGCGAATTTTTCAAGAAATGGATTACGGAATTTCCATAATAACCATGTATGGTGTGACGAAAATCCACATGAAATTGTTGAAGATCGTTTTCAACATCAGTTTTCTTTGAACGTTTGGCTTAGGATTGTGGGTGACTGCATAATTGGACCGGTATTTTTACCAAGGAGACTTACCGGAGAGGTGTATCGCAACTTTTTGGAAAACACGCTCCCTGGATTTCTGGAGGACGTACCATTAGCAATTAGAGATGCAATGTGGTATATGCACGATGGCGCACCAGCCCACTTTAGTCAAGTAGCTCGTGATTTCTTAACACAGGCATACGGAAATCGCTGGTTAGGCCGAGGTGGACCTCACTCATGGCCTGCAAGATCCCCGGACTTAAATCCCCTGGATTTTTTCATGTGGGGCCATTTGAAGTCCTTGGTGTACGCTACTCCATTGGAAAACGTAGAAGACTTAAGAAACCGAATCATTGCTGGGTGCAACTCAATTAAAACCGATCCTGGTGTTTTTCAGAGAGTTCGCCAGTCAATGAGGAGAAGATTGGATTCTTGCATTTGAGCTAGAGGTGGTCACTTTACACAGTTTTTGTAATTTTTGGTTTATAAAATTGTTGGTTTTGCCCTTGAATAAAACCTTGTTCTTTAATATTTTTTTCTGCAATAAATGGACATGCACTAAAATGTTTTTTTTTTTAATAAAAAACGGTACGTCGTACGATAAAAAGTTAAGAGAGCTTTTTTCTTCATAATTGAACAATAAATAAAAGCATATTTGTATTTTTAGGGAAATCAGAGGCGTCCTATTTTTTCTTGAAAAATAGCCTGTGACGTGCCAATACGCGCGCCACAGGTACGACTGAAACATTGTGTTGTATTGCAAAGTATGTGTCTCCCACAGCTATTAACACGCCTAAAATTTCATTATGATATCTCAAGCCGCTTTGGAAAAATCAAGTTTTTACTGTTTCTTAAAATTAAACTTCAACACGCTGTAGATCGGTAACGAAGCGTATGCGGACCTATGTTTATAGGAACTTTTTGTATAAAATGACCTGGGCAATCACGCCCTTTAATATTGCCGCATCTTTTTTAAACACATTGTATATATAAGCATGTTGAATTTTAGACTATGCGAGGCAAATATCCATATTATGACATAATAACTGTAATTATTACAAAACAAAACAAAATTTCAGAATATTGCAAATTTCATATCATAGATATGGTAGAATCGGTAAATTAATTTTATAGCTCTTGAAACCGATATCAAACAATTGATACCTATAAAACGGGTTATGAATACTGATTCCTAGGTATCGAAACAAGGTATCGATTCCAAGGTATCGATTCCAAAGCATCGATACTTTACTGATTCCAGTACTCGCTAAGTATCGATACTTAGCGATGTATCAGGTAGCTTACCTTTGTGCATTTTTTTAAATGTATATAAAGAATGCAATAACTTTTTAAGTAAAGAATTTTGAAGTATGTATGCATTATATATATTATATATTACATAACATATATATATATATATATATATATATATATATATATATATATATAAATATGTTACTTTATAGAGCATTTCTAAATAGCTTGAACCTAGGTCTATTGTGAGTGAGTGGTTAAACCGACAGTCCGGCAAACTGTAGACTTGGGTTCGAGTCCCAACATAGACAATTTTTTCAATTAAATAATTCGGTATGATTTGCTTTGTAATTTGTAGACAGCAATGTTTACATCCCCCCTTACTTTGCAATTACATACATACTAACTTGATATTTGTAAATATTTCATATAAAAGCCGAAAAACTCCAATAATTTATCAATTGTTATATTTAATAAACGGCTAAGAAATTATCTAAACACTCATATAGCTATGGAGTAATAATTAGCATTTTCAAACATTTAAATCTGACATCTGCGTTCAAAATACTGACATCTGCTTTCAATAACTGATATCTAATTTCAAAATAGGCATCTGCTTTCGAATCTGACATTTGCTTTCATAACTGACACCTGCTTTCAAAACTGACATCTGCTTTCAATCACTGACATTTGCTTTCACTAACTGACATTTGCTATCAAAACTGACATGAGCTTTCAAAACTGACTTCTGCTTTCAACTTGACATCTTCATTCAATAACTGACATCTGATTCATTAACACTGTTACTTTATAGAGCATTTCTAAATAGCTTGAACCTAGGTCTATTGTGGGTGAGTGGTTAAACCGACAGTCCGGCAAACTGTAGACTTGGGTTCGAATCCCAACATAGACAATTTTTTCAATTAAAAAATTCCGTATGATTTCTTTGTAATTTGTAGACAGCAAAGTTACAACCCCCCTTACTTTGCAATTACATACATACTAACTTGATATTTGTAAATATTTCATATAAAAGCCGAAAAACTCCAATAATTTATCAATTGTTATATATATATATATATAAATATATATGTATATATATATAAATATATATATTTAAAAGGATGTTGAATCCGTGATCCGTGAGTTTCGAACAATTTGATACTTGTGGACATATGCATAAGTAGTACATACCTACATATGCAGTTAATATGTATCTGTCAATGCACAACAGAGCGGGTGTAATAAACGGCTCCGTAACCGGCAGCAACTACTGCTGAAATAAAAGTAATGCTGACAAGCGCATTGCGTATCGAATTTTGAATAAAAATAATTTACAAAGAACGAAACTTAAAACTATGTATTTTCTGTGGAAGATTGAAAGTGTATAACATTACTATGAACAACTCAAATTTTTTCTAGGTATTTCTGTGTTAAATTAGTTCTTTTAGATGTTAAAACGTCTTTAAATATATAAAATGTTGGTTCCACATCACAACTGGTGATGGGCGCGTGATTAAAATGTTGCAAAAATGCACCATACTTCGAATGTGTAGATTTTTCAATCGGCTCTGTGCTGAATTGATAATAATATATTCAAATCTGGATTTCTGCTAAATATGGCGTACACACAATGTACTATTCATAACAACGGAAATAACAACATCTGCTCGACGAATGCAATAGAGCAAGCAAATAGTGGGGCTGTTATAACATGCATACTATACCTGACCCGCCAACGTTTTATCGGGGTAATTGGTCATTCAATCGCTTTAGTCCGCTCTCTGTTAATTACATTCCACATTTTGTAAACTAAATATGAAAAAATATGATTAAAAAATAGCCCAAAGAACAAAAACAACATCGATCAAATAAAATTTCACTGATGGACATAAAAAAGAACAAATTATACTTTTAGTTAGTACTTTAATTGGCGATAGACATTTGTTGAAAGTGTTAATTATAGTAGGCAAATACTATCAAACAACGTGTATTATTATTGTGATCTCTATAGCCAGGAGGAATAGTTCTTCTCCGACTACTGTTTGTTTGATAAACTTTGTATTAAGAGAATAACCGGGAAACTCCCAGTGATAATTGTGAATTGGTAGGCATTGATGTAGCGAGAACTAAATTTACGATTTGAATTCAAAGCAAAAATTGCTATCTACCAAATATTAACATTTATTGATGGTATATAGTGCATTCGTAAAGTAGCGGATAAATTTAATAAAAATTAAAAGGGAAGTTTTTCAAAAAAACCCCCAGACTCGTCGATTTTTAGTTTTAGTTTAGAGTTTTCTTACGTGAAACTGAAATACTCGTATACAGGGTAGGGTGTCTCTAAAAACCGATACGTCATTTTCTTTTTAATGTAAATACCCATTTTTTGTTACATAATTAGAAAAGGCCGATTTCTTTACCTACGACAAGGTAATTTTCGATTATGTTTACATAACAAAATTTTGAAGTAATATTATCGTAAACATTAAAAAAGAAAACATACTCATCTAAATTAAATTTATTGGATTTTCGCGAAGTAATGTCAATGTAAATATTGCTTTCTACATTTTACGACGCTAATTATTCAAATTTTTTAATACAAAAAATCGCCTTTATATGCATTCTAATCGTCGTTGACCACCTGTGTGTTTTTTTTGCGGTATTGCCATCCCTCTCCGCGATTGCCCCGTCTAGATTTCGCGAGAGAGAATTCATTCATTGCAACACGATCAAAGAGTTAGTTGTGTGATAGAGTATTTTCGATTACAGCTAAGGGGGTTAGTTATAGGGCGTCAGGCTGCGTATTCTGAGAATTAGCGCTACGGCGGATCGAGACGCAGTACTAGAGAGTTTCTTCATGCCGATTTATTAAAGTAGCAACTCCGCAGTGTTGTAAAATTTTACAAAGTATAGCTACCCTCCTGGGGTGACGTTGGAATTCCAAGTAACTCCGTCTCCTGCAGCGAATCACCTACCGGCAAGAGAAAAATTCGACAACCTTAGGCCTTGCAACCCATCTCGGTCAGCGAACTTTGAGCTACAATTTGAGAGGTACATATATCTAGTTTATTAATTACTGATTTGTCAACTTATATCCAGATATTACTTCAGAATTATTGATTCTTGAGATTCTTATTATTTTCCTTTTGTTCAAATTAAAGTACTGTAGCATCATTTCCTTATATATATTACTTGTATAGTTTTTTTTTTAATATCACGTAATCTAATTTCAATTTGATTGAAAGGTATTGCTTAGTAATTTCTTTATTGTATTATAACACTTAATTTTTTTTAACGATAAGTTATAGTTAAATTGTAACGTGAAAATTTATTTCGCACTGTAGTTTTTTTCTAATAACATCTGGCGTATAGATATATAAACAAAAAAAGCCGTCTGCATTTTGTTGAGTTAAAAATCTTTACCGTTTAAAGTTTAATATATTTATTCTAAATTTGCGATTTATATTTTCTTATTATGTAGTTGTAATTATAATATTTACATTTTCAAGATTTTCTTGGTATACCGTAGAAGATTTCAAGTTTAATTTCGTTTATTTAATTTGTGTTGACACGACTTTTGAAGTCTTTCGCTTTTTTCTTGGTTCTTATCGCAATAATCTTTTAATTTTTGAATTTAATGATTAAATCTTTATTTAGTACGCATATATATATATATATATATATATATATATAGATATATATAATTGAAAAGAAATTATAGATATATATATATATTTTTTTTCTTTTCTCTGTAGTAATTTTACGTTCAAGATATTCTCCTTAATGTTTTTTTTATTATTGCATTTTATTACGAATTATATATACTTTCCACTTATACAGGCTGTATGTTATAATAATTCTTTATTTCTTAGGTTTATGAACAAAATTTTGTTTTGCTGAATTGAATATTTGTAAATATACGAGTTAATTGTTTTCAAGCTTTGCTTATTTTTTTGCCTTTGGTTATTCTCTCTCGAAAGTTCTTTTTAGGTTGCAGGTATCCTATGCAGCATTTTTGCATATCGTAGATATTAAGCTTCTGTAAGAAAACTGAGTGGCGCTACCTTCTATCTCTTATTTTGGTCACCCACACCCGTCTTCACTGACTAAGTGCATACACAATAAATAGAAGCTCCCATACATTGTGCGATACGACTACGGATTTGTTTAAATTTCGACCATCTTCAGACGCCATCGCCTCGTAGGTAGCACTATGAACGCTGGATTTCTTTAAATTTAAGGCAAGTGCATGTTATGCAGTCGAGCGTTGTGGATTTCTTGTAAAAGAAACTCTTACCCGCTAAATATTGTACACTGCTCCAATAAATTAGAGAAATACTAAGAATAATAGTCATAACGTGTTGCGTAGTTATATGAAACCAACGAAATCTCGTAAGCTGGTCATATTATCGTTTATTTCTCATAACATGAGTTCAATTTGAACATTTCAAATCAATAAACAATGAAACACTGCCATACAAAACAATAAACCAAAAAAAATTTTTAATGACCTAACAAATTAGGATTAAGTAAGTAACTAAAGAAAATTACGCTTTAAAGGGAATGAAATAACGGGTATGTCCTCCACGAGATTGAATGACTGCTCGACACCTTCGTGGCATACTTTCGATCAGCCTCTGGATATCCGCTTGGAGTATGGCAACCCATTCTTCGTGAAATGCCACCAGAAGCTGTTGATGAGTTTCGGGAGCCACAGGTCGATTCCTAAGCTTACGATCCAGCCAATCCCACAAATGCTTGATCAGTTTTAGATCTGAGCTAAGAGGCGGCCAATCTATAACTTGAATTTGATGTTCTTCCAGGAATTTTCATGTCTGACCTGCTACATGTGGTCTTGCATTATCGTGCTGGAACAGAAATCTAGGGTCTATAAGAACTCTAGCAGGTATCACATGATTCGTAAGTATGTCTTCAATATATCGGGCAGCATTCATTCGCCCAGGTACATGAACAAGATCTGTACGAGTATGAAATGAGATTCCAGCCCACACCATGTCAGATCCTCTTCCAAACCTGTCCAATTCTTGAATCAGTCCTTCACGATGGCGTTCAGCTGTACACGCCCAAATTCGAAGACGTGCGTCACATCATGGCTGAAAAACACTGAAGACCACTGCTCCATCTCCTAATCTACATGGTGTTGAGCAAATACCAACCGGTTTCTTTTATGAGCCAAAGTCAGTCTTGGCTTTCGGACTGGTTTCCTCGATCTAAGATTATGTTCTCGCAACCTTTTTCGTACAGTTTCCGTACAAACTTGATTTCCAGTTCCTTTTCTAAGGTCACTCTGCAAGTCTCTAGCAGTAGATGTGCGCCGTCTAAGTGCGCAGTTGCGCAAGTATCTGTCTTCCTCAGAGGTTGTCGCACGTGTACGACCTGGACCTGCTCTTCTAACATATCTTACTGTCTCCAACTACCGATTCCAAACCCTGCATATCACAGAAGAGTTTACATTAAATTGTCTTGCAACATGACGTAAGCTGTATCCTTCTTCGATTAATGTAATGGCTCTTACAACTTCAACTTCATTTAGGTGCCTCATGATACGCTTTTAGTATTTAATAACATATAATTAACAAATGCACACTAGATTTTTTGGGAATTTGTGATCATTTTATTGACAAAAATGATTTTTCCTTAGCTGTTTCACATGCATGATCTCTTATTTTAGGATGATCGGAATGATAGGGTTGAAATGTTCAAATTAAATTCATTTTATGATAAATAAACGATAATATAATCAGCTTGTAAGAATTCGTCGCTCCCATAATAGGGCATTACGACTATTATTTTTTGGCACAGTTTATATTGCTGCAGATCTTTCCATTAATTTGGTATGAAATTTGGTATTACTTTTAATTAATTAATTATTATTAATTAATTAATTATTGCGGGTAAATTAATTAGAGTAATTCAAATATGTGATTTGCGAGTTACATAAGTTTCTACATAAGTACATTCTTCTATTGAAATAGATATCAAAATTGAGTTACATTAATTCTTTCATAAACGTTACAAAATAATTAAATAATTAATGCATAATAAATTAAATGTCGGGAGACTGATTATCACCAGAATAATCTTTTTAGCACTTCCAGAACGACTTTTTGCTGGTTCGCGTTTTGATAATGTCTAAAAACTCTGTTCACAGTGCTGTATCGATCAACGTACTTCATTTCTGATATAATTAATTTAATAATGGCCTCACTGAGCCGTAACGTAAGTTTATATATCGACACATTGTTATAAAGGGAATGAGATTTGTGTAGTTGTGAGTTTTAATCAATAATTTAATTGAAATTAACTTACAGTAGAACATAATTATAAATTACATAGCTGTTAAAGATATGTATTCATATATATAAAGAAATAATTAAATAACACTTGAATGTATTAAATAATTATTTAATAAAACTTCGTTGTTATAAATAAAAATATGTTTTAAATAAAAAGCAATATATTTTACGGTGTTTATTAGTTGTGGTTTAGATAAAAGTCTATAGTCTTTTTTTAGAAAGAATACAGGCTGATTCATTTTCAACCCTTACTATGGGGATCTCGTTTATTATTGGAGATAGAGGGTAGGTTTAAATTTGGCAAAGTTGCTAAATTTTGTGTTTGTTATGAACCCGAGAAGAAAATGGACCTCTGTCAAATGACGTTCGAGATATTTATAAAAAACAAAAGTAGCTTATTTTCTTCTTTTACCTCTGGCACGTTATTTGAGGTTGCAGAGGAAAACTAGAAACACATTCTCGATCTACTATCTAATGGTAAACTGGAAATTTCCATATGACGTTTCGTTTCTATCTGGACATCCTCAACTTCTTATTTCCTATCGGCACTATGTCGGATTTTGACACCATTAGAAAGAGTTTTTTTCTGCTTTCAACCATCTATGACATGTTGACACAAGATTTTGATATTATGCTTTAATTTATGAAGAATACATTTTAAGATTAAGTAAGGTAGCCATGAAATTTTAAACTGTCAAACGTTTCAATTATCGTACATTACTAATAGAAAAATGTCGCACACCAACGAAGAGAAACGAGATAGGTTAAGTATTTTTTTTTCATCGAGTCGAAACACAACAATAGCGAGTACAAGATATTTACAATTGTATCCAGAATGACAACAGCCACATCGTATCATTTTTTCTGGATCTTGAAGAAACTTGGTCGAGATTTGTTCGTTAACCAAACCGCGTGATGTTTATATTAACAGGAATTTGAATGAATATCAACGGGATATTTTACAAATGGTAAACTAAAGGTGTGTTTTTGCAAAGTCTATGTAAATCTTGTATTTTCTAGATAAATAATAATCCATCAACATCTACACGCGAAGTGGCGTCAGAATTAAATTTACCCCAAACTCTAGTATGGAGACCTTTACATCGAAATAAGTTAAATTATACAAGATTCATGTTAGCCACAGTTTAATACTTGGTGATAATTTTTTAAATAAGATAATTTGTTCCGATAAATTAAAATTTACCAATTCTCGAATGTTTAACAGAAATACGGAGCACTATTGGGCAGTACAGAATCCCAAAAAAAAAAACAAGGAAAGGCCACAACATCGTTTTGGATGAAACGTTTGGATGGGCAAAAAAACTTCAACAAAGGATAATATAATTAATAAACCTTAGATCTTAACACTTAAATGTTATATCGCCGCTATGGGCCCCTCTATCTTCAATTATATGAAGTTTTCTTCTTACATTTCGCATTCATATTTGGATGGCTTCTAAATCAAATTCTTTAAGTTTTTGGAATATTATCTGTCATAATTGTTACTCATTTCAAACTTCCTAACCATTGTCATATATCTTCTTAGCCATAGATACCTTATCTCGTAGAAACCTGGATTTTCAGGAATCTTCGCATGATTAAATGTAAAATATTTCTCGTCGTCCATGATTATTGTTCGGTTATTATCAAAATGTATACGTCGTAAAGCTCGACAACAACGACAACACCCCAATGGTATTTTTGGCACGTTTGGATAATTTATTGACTTGAACTTCAGATAAATTAGTGGACGGACTATTTTTGGGAGGTTGATGCATGGTATTCCTTGTTCGCATTCTAAAATTGTACAATATATATAGTGGTTATTGATATGTTTTGTTGACTAAAAATGTTAACTATATCTCATTTGGGCAGTTGTCCAGGTTGTAAATGTACTTACGAATATTTATTTTGAACGACATTAGAGAACAGACAGACACTAAAGTAAAATGCCAAATAAATTAAGAAGACACCGATCAAAAAATTTCTTCATGGCAGACTAGATCTATTAATTTTACTATACTACAGAGAGCATTCATATTTTTTCTAAAACTTGTGTAACAGGTGCTAGCATCTATTTAAGAGGGAATGAGGACATGAAAATGTGCAAATACGTGCGCGTATTACGGTTTTATTACAAAAGATCAAAGGTGCCGACAAGAATTGATCTTATTGCTTACGTTTATACTATGGTTAAGGTATCACCTTTGCACACATGCTCTTCACCAAATCACCTGTGGGACAACACTGTGTTATTCCACTATTTTATTAACACTTTCTCTTTCTTTTTGTTCTCCTGAAGATGGCAGCCCAAATATACTATTTGAAGTTTATTGATTTATAGTAGCTTAAAATATAATAATTCGGAAAATTACTTGCCGAATTAACATGAGCGGTAGTGTATACATCGTGTAGCCTGTTTTTTTAATATCCTAAGCAATTCTACCTCAAACTATCAAAATTACAAATAATATCTTCTAATTTGCTAATACTTTGATAATGAATGATGGAGAGGATCAAGAAACTTTTGTAATACTGAAGCATAAAATAGATCTATTAATACCTGAATACATTTACATATTAATTGCCCGTAGGGGTAGAGGTTTAAATCAAGATTTATTTGGAAGTGCGTTTCCACATCATGCAGTGGGGATATAGGAGGTCCCTTTAGCAGTACAGTAGCTTTTAGCTAGAGGACGTTCGGTTCATCAAGGTTAATACATATTTGACATTTGACAACTCTAATAATGTTACATATAAAATTTAAAGGGGATATATCAAATAGTTATTGTTTCACACGCTTCGAAAGAGAATAAACTCAGAGACATATTGTGAATATGGAATTTCGTGCGTTGATAAAATATTTCTTTTTACATGGAGAAAAGAAAGGTATAAATAGTATTGCGGGGTTCTGTCCCTTGACATAGGATGGTACAAATGTGGTTCGTTTGACTTAATTATGTTCACTATGTTCTTAAAATCTATTCTAGAGTTTCGCCGCATGGATCTGTTACGTAATCTTTATTTGGTTAATCAGTAGAGACCGGACGCATCAGGCCAAAATTACGATGGACTATATAAACATCGCTAAGTACAACACGCAGATATTGAATAGCACTATTCATTCGGTTAACGACACATCTATTTTTTGTCGTTGAATTGTGACCCAATTACTTCAATATTAGAGTTAAATTCCCTTCTTCGTGGGTGTAGATAGAAGCGGGAGGAGTTTTTATAATTTACTTTATTTATTACTTTATATTTCGTAAGATAAATAAAGTATGGTGAGTATCTTTCTTTCATTGTTTTAACTGTTAATTACATACTTCGTAATTTTTCATCGAATCTACTTCTCCCAATTATTCTGAGGTAAGCGATCAGTGAATTTCGTTAAGTTTCAATAACTTACGCATACATTTTTAATTTTCATTTATTTAGATCTAGAATATTGTCTAAGTTATTTTTTCAGATATGATATGGAACAACGTCTAGAATGGCAGCGTGAAACAATGGCGAGCTGGATAAAGGGTCAAACTCATTGTATGTCCATTGCCAGTGATTCCGAAATTTATTGCAACGTTTGTCAAAAAATTTCAAGAAATCGCACGTAAAACGTCACCTAGCATCGCAAACACATACACAGAAATTAGACCCGTTGGAATCTGACAATTTTAACAAAATATACTGGTTGAAATGTTCCTGATGAATTCACCTAACGCAAATATTATGTTTCTAAATGCTACATGAAAGCAGTAGAACGCATTAGAAGCATCTTTCAATTCAGTATCTATGGGTAAGTGCCGACGAAACGTCGATATAATAGGACGCTGTGTGGTAAAAGTTGTAGCTGGTGTACTACATCCAACTATTTCACATAATGCACATGTAATAGGAACAAAAGCTATAAATACAGTTGATGAGGAAACAGTAGCTAAAATCATTTACGAGAATATGCACCAAATGCTTCATTCGGACAACAGGTACAAAGAAAAAATATTTTTATTTGTCAGTGAAAGTGCTGCATATATTTTAAAAACAGGCACACTATTAAAGAAAACATATCTTAATATGCTGCATATTACTTGTGCAGCATGTCCTCCACAGAATCTGTAAATATATCAAAGACACCTTTCCGGAACTGATAGACTTGTATCCGCTTTTAATAAAGTTTTGAGAAAAGCACCATTGAGAGTAGCTCTTTACAGGGAAAAATTTCCATCTTTTACGCTGCCTCTTTTTCCAATAATAACTAGATGGAGAAGATGGTTGGAAGCTACTAGTTTTTATGCAGAGAATTTCGATAGTTTACAAAATTTTGTTACATGTTTAAATGACGATGCTCGATGTAATTTTAAGTGCAAGGACCTAATACAAATTCCAAATTTAAAAAATCAGTTGATCTTTCTTCAGGAACACTTCTCAAATCTCAAATCTCAAATTAAATGATGGATTAACCACATTTGATGTGGCCATTAATAACTTGAAAAATATTCCAAGTGAGTTCGGATGTGGCTTTCGGCGAAAGTTAGACGCAGTTTTAATAGAAACCCAGATTTAATAACATTGCGGCAATTGTGTATGGGGACAATGCCTCAAAATCTAACTGCTAAATACGCTGAAATAAAAGAATATTTCCAATATGCATCTATAACCAGTTGCGATGTAGAAAGGGCGTTTTCTATCTACGAGGATGTTTTCATTCAAAGAGAACAAATTTTAAAGAAGAGAACCTTGAGAAAGTATTGCTAGTTAATATTAATACTCCTTCACTCAACTTGAATTGCAAAATGAACAAATACAAATATATTTCGTATTTTATAAATCGCCACCCGTTTATTTTCCAATTGTGTGAATAAAATTAAAAACTCTTTAAAAATATAAATTTTTAATAGTACGCGCACCATGCACGTGGGTTGGAATCCCACTTAAGGGCGAATTTTTTTCAATAAAAAATTCGAATAAATTAGCGTCGTAATATGTAGAAAGCATATTTATATTTACATTACTTCGCAACAAATTTGCACACGGCCTACTACGGGCAAGATATATATCATTTGTTTCCTTGATGTAACTCAAGGCATCCCCACAAAGATTCGAAACCACTGCCTTTGATAGCGTGGTGGTTAGAGCGATGATCCGACAAGCCATGCACGTGGGTTGTTATCCCACTTAAGGGCGAATTTTTTTCTATAAAAATTCGAACAAATTAAGTCGTAATATGTAGAAAGAATATTTACATTTACATTACTTCGCGAAAAATGCAACAAAATTAAAAACTCTTCAAAAATACAAATTTTCAATAGTACGCCCGTGGGCGAAGAGTCATCGGCCTCTCATGTCCGGTCCCTAATTATAAGCAAATAATTCCGTACAAGATTGTATCAAAACCAAAATTTCTACTCAATTGTGGACATAATAAACGGTTGGTCGTAATAGGCGGAGTCATCATAAACGAATTCTACTGTATAATAAAAAAATATGAATGCGTTACGAACAATATGGTGTTAGAATGTTAATATTCATCGGAAAAGAAAATTTTCACTCGAAGAAAGAAGTAGGATCGATAGAGAATGTTACGAGTGGTTTATTAACGTTCGTAACAGAGATGTTCAAATTTTCACTAGTACGCCCGTGGGCGCTGAGTCATGGGCCCCTCGTGTACGGTCCCTACTCATCATTACCACCATTTATTATTTAAATATTTACAACATTGTTAGGACTCTCCAGCTAGCCCGGAAAGAATCAACACGAGACACAGGCATCCATCTTGTATCAATTTTGCCCTCCCGCGTTGTTGAATACAATACAACACACACCCATCTAGCGTTCTCGTAACACAATAAATACTGAAGGTCAGTGTTATAGCATGGCTTAATTCACAGGCGACAACGTTTTATGAAGAGGGCATTAAAAAGCTGGGACAGATGTCTTAATCTTAATGGCAACTATGTAGAAAAATTGCTGAAATGTAGCTAAGTTGTATATAATAAAAAGGGGATTGGACGTTTCGTCGCCGCCGTTTCGGGGCCGCCGATTCGGAGCCGCCGTTTCGTGGTCGGGACGTTTGGGAGCCGAGCCGTTTCGGAGCCGAGCCGTTTCGGAGCCGAGCCGTTTCGGCGCCGAACCGTTTCGGAGCCGAGCCGTTTCGCGCCGAGACGATTCGCAGCCGGGCGGTTCGGGGCGGGGCAAAGTGAATATTTTTTAAATTTTTAAGATCGTATGAAAGTAAGCACTGTTTATCGGCTTATAATCTTAATCAACATGTTAGCAAGAAGAAATGGCTTTAATTTCGGGAATTAAGAAGAATTTTGGGGGTAAAT
Source organism: Melolontha melolontha (assembly GCA_935421215.2). Lineage (NCBI taxonomy): Eukaryota > Metazoa > Arthropoda > Insecta > Coleoptera > Scarabaeidae > Melolontha > Melolontha melolontha. Next base: position 41,868,802 of record OW285243.1, read on the forward strand.
TTTTATTGTTTTAGCAAGTAGCAAGAATAACTTTTCTTGGCACAGAGACTCGCTTAACGGACACCACTCAATAACAGACACGAACATGCAAAAATGTGGACTTTATCATTTACAAAATTACCTACTGATTACCAATAACTATTAAACAGATACTTTTATGATGCTACAAAGCAGGATGTCGTTATAATAATCCGTTTACACAAAAATGAATGGATAATCTGGGAACTTCTAGTATTAAAGGCTTCCTGACATGAAATCTAGAAGGGTGGAATGGAAACATATAGGTTTAGATTTATACTTAAAATACCATTTGTGCTCTTCAGACTTTTTTTTAATTTTAATTTTAACTGGTAATATAACTCGTCAACAAGAACCACTTTTTTATCTGCTATTTTGGCGAAAAACAATCTTCAATTTCGGAAAAAATAAGAATTTTTTTGCGTGTCGTGGGCCACTTAATGCTTCCATGACTCTCGTCTAAATAACATAAGAAAAAGGTGTTTCTTTTGACGAGTTTCAGTACCAGTTAATTAAGTTTTGCACTAGTTTCTGTAACACTGAAGAGAGGTGTCCGTTAAGGGAGGTCTCCAAGAAAAGTAATTCTTTTTACTTGCTGAAACAATAAAAATTTACCCCCAAAATTCCATGTATTTATACTAAAATGTCATTTAATGAACACACAAATTATAGCTATTAACATATCTAGGAATGTAATGAATGTCATTACATCTGCAGATGTCGGTTGAAATCCGAGCGATAGCGAGGATTTTAAGACATCTAAGGATGTAATGACATTCATTACATCCGAGGTGTGTTCAAGATTTAATCGGTTTCTGTACATTGAACGTATAAAATTAAATTGAAAAACTCGTTTTGGAAAGTGACATGACAGATTATTAACAAATATTGACAAATTGGTATGTAAAATTGACATATCGGTATTGTAAATTTTTAACATTCAGCATGAGGTTGAAATAGGTACGTACAATTGACATATCGGTATTGTAAATTTTTTACATCCAGCATAATGTTATGCCATAGTTACCAGACTATTTTTGTGAATGTAAAGGACCGTTTAACCGACAGAAACCGATTAAAGTCATTTCTTCTTGCTAACATGTGGATTAAGATTATAAGCCGATAAACAGTGTTTACTTTTATACGATTTTAAAAGTATCAAAAATATTCACTTTGCCCCGCTCCGAACCGCCCGGCTGCGAATCGTCTCGGCCCCGAAAGGGCTCGGCCCCAAAACGGCTCGGCCCCGAAACGGCTCGGCTCCGAACCGGCTCGGCTCCCAAACGTCCCGGCCACGAAACGGCGACTCCGAATCGGCGGCCCCGAAACGGCGGCGACGAAACGTCCTAGACCCTAATAAAAACCCCTTAAGGTATAGGTGTTTTTTTACGCCCCCGTATATGTGTTAGTTCTATACGTATGTACGTCATAATTGCTGCACATACTTTTAAACGTTATTTTTAACCAAACATTTTGTACGTTACAAAAAATAATTAGCATAATTATACAGCGTAAATATTTATAACCAAAATACATATTCCTATATTTAATCTTGCAGTTGCGGTAAAAATGTAACTGAATACATATCTAAAAGATTATTTACTGGCATAATATAGATGTTTGTACTGAATGGAATCTCTACGAGTTTTCGATGTAGTTTCTATACAAGTTATTTCGTCGTTTCCCAATCTCTCGTGAATCAATATAGCCAGCCGTGAGTTTGCGAGAAGTTATTTTATTTCTCAAAAATATCAGCATATATCATTTTACTTATTTTCCAACTACGTTAGGCTACGAGGAATAATAAATGTTTGTGATATTTTCAAAGAATTTCTTTAAAATGTTAAAAGTAAAGAATAATCATTTAAACTTTAAGCATCTAGACCGCATACAACCAATATTATAGTTCGTTTCAACTTATTTTAATTTGACTAACTAGAACGTATGTACCTTTATGGCATCCTCTAGTGTAAGAGTGCGATAAGTTGACGATAATGTAATTGGATTCAGGTACCCTGAGCCGTAAATGCACAGAGGGATATTCTGTAATATACATGCAATCATTTATAAAATCGTACGTGTATATATACCGTCGGGAAAGGTGGTAAGTTAATGGCGGAAACGTGAAAGATATCCCACCAGTACACTGGATAGGAGAGAAGGGAGGTACCATCCCAGACGCCAGGCGTGTATGAAAGTACGAGTATATACGCAATACGTATGTGTATACCACACCTACTTCTGACCTATCCCTATTGCTTATCCAATCAAATGTTACACTATACATTGAATAAAAATATCGGGGTAGTAAAGTTGGCGGAGACGCGTCTTGTGCAGCAGTGTCGTTAACTTACCACGTTTCCAGACGGTATATATACGGGCAAAATAATATATGCCACTTTAGGGCGACAATTCAACAAATTTAATAATAATAATTGTATAATTATATATAGTCTTCTTGTCGCATTAGTTTTATTAAGTGTATATTCTCGGGGTGCAAACTGCAGACTAATATGCTTATTATTAGTGGGTTTTCTTAATGTGCAGTTTCAGAGACATAAATAGTTCTGTTGTATGAATATAATCGTTCGATAATTGAAATAGCAATATAAATAAAACAATATGTTAAAATGTATATACAGTAATGTCCGGTTATAGCGAACTCCAAGGGACCGGCAAAAAAGGTTTCATATAACAAAATACATTACAAACATTACATGTCTGAAACAACTTGAAAATATTAATTATGTACTAAAAAAACGTATTTATTTTAGTTTGTTTTTTTTTTGGCAAGATTAATCTCTCTGATGTGCACTTCCACTTCGCTTAGCTTATTAAGAATATGTTGCGGAGTATTCCGCGTTTGAAGAAAATGACGAACGACTTCAATATTTTGGATTGCATTTGAAGTGGTTGGAACTAGTGGTACTTCGTTATTTTTGGATTCTTCCTCTTCGTTCTCATCTTCTTCGTTCTCTTCATCAGTATGATTAGCTGCAGAAGACACAGAAGCTACAATGGCATCATCATCCAAAAATTCCACATTTACAAGGTTGTCATCAACGTGAACGTATTCATTAAAATCATATTCACCAAGAGTGAGTTCATCTTGAACATCGTTAACACTTTCTTCTTGATTTTTTTGTGAGCCATTCGACTAATGGTAGATTGTCATCTGAGTCAAATTCATCCTCACGCCTGATAAATCCGCCGTGTCCAAAACAATTAGCGATTGTCTGCTTTGACACTTTTTGCCATGCCATATCGATGAAGTTAATTGCATCCAAGAGACTCACAGTGAAGTTAGTTTGATCATTATCAATAGAATTTATAGTTTTCGAGAGTAGGAATCGTCGGTAATTGCTTTTTAAGCTATGGATAACACCCTGGTCCATGGGCTGCAATTTCGAACTTGTATTCGCAGGCATAAACACCAACTTAATGCACTCCAAATTTTTTACATCCGGATGAGCCGGGCAATTGTCCACTAGTAATAAGATTTTTCGTTTCTTACGACGTAATTCATCATCCCATTCTCGTAGTTCGTTTGTAAATATTTCGGAGGTCATCCAAGCTCTTCTGTTACATTTATAATTGACTGGTAATCGTACCACATTTTTGAAACATCGGGGGTTTTTGGCCTTTCCGATCACCAATAATTTTCTTTTCTCTGTCCCCAATAAATTTGCTACAACCAAGACGGCAATTCTTTCTTTAGATAACTTTCCACCTGTACAGGTCTCCCCTTTGAATCTTAATGTCTTGTCTGGTGTGAGCTTATAAAGCAAACCCGTTTCATCGCCGTTAAAAATGTCCTCATCTCCAAAGTTTTCTCTAATTATTGGCCACTTATTTTCCAACCAGTCATTCACAACATCCATATTAACTGAGGCTGCCTCTCCAACAATTTTTCCGCTGCTGATGTTGTGTCTTCGTTTAAACCTTTCGATCCAACTTCTACTAAATTTTAATTCAGGATCTTCCAACAATTTACTCCCAAGATCTTCAGCTTTAGATTGCAACACGGCACCGCTGATTGTTACATTTTTACTTCTTTGCTGAGAAAACCATTTCAAAAGTCCTTGATCAACTTCGTGCTTAGTAGGTTTTTTGATTTTTTTCACATTTGAGTTTCGTACTTGTTCGAAACTCTTCAATATGGTTTGCCTTCGCTTCCAAATTGTAGCAACCTACAATGAAGTTTTTGTTTAATACATGCATTATCCTGAATTTAGTTTTTTATTACCGTTGATTTACTTAGTCCCATTTCAGTACAAATTTCGCTTTGTTTGACACCTCGTTGCAATCGTTTCACAATATCATGTTTACTTTTCAACGTAAAAGATTTACGTTTTTTCTTCGCAACTGCGTCACTCATGGTCTTAAAATCACGTTTGAGAATCAGCGTAAGCACAGATTGATGACTCGACGTCGACTGCTTGCACAAACTGCTAGAATCGACTACTGCATTTTTGGCGAGATACTCGGGGAAGTCCCTTGTTTTCTAATTATAAGTTCGTTATAACCGAAAACTTTTTACATACAAAATGGAAAATAAGGTCCGTTATATCCGAAAGTTTGTTATAAGCGGGTTCGTTATATGCGAAAAAAATTAACACGTTTCTTATGGAACCTTGGTTCGTACTTTTCAAACTGGTTCGTTATAACCGAAAGTTTGCTATAACCGGGTTCGTAATAACCGGACATTACTGTACTTATTTCTTTATTTATTGGTTCTGGCACATTTTGGCACATTTATGCATCTATATCCAATTAGATTGAAAAGCTGATAGTAAATTTATTAGTGTAGCAAATCGTTTATATACATATAATCTAACCTGCAATATAAATGAATATTTCTATACTGAATTTTCAAAAATTTGACTTGGATATCACAACTAACTCTGTGGTAAGTAATTATTACACGGTTAAAATTTTAAAGCTTATTTTTGGAAGGTATATTGAAATAAAATGGTTGTTTTTAATATAAGTTTAGGTGATGGTTGCTGACCTTGAACAGTTAAATTTGTGCCTGTATATATGGTAAAATACTTTATCAGGATGCGTCTGAGGTTTCAGGATGATGTTCGACGTCTTCGGCAACAGGCCAAATTTATAGTTTCCACAGGAATAAGTTCTTTGGCAGCACGATTGGAAGTTATTTGGTTCGGTGATTTATAACTTCAATTCTGGCTGTAGGTATCTGGATTTTTTGTTAGAAAGATGCTGGACTTCAAGATTTAATTGTGGATACATTGCTAAGGTATTTACTTAGTTTTTCCGGTGTTATATAAATATTTTCTAAAAGGTGATAAAAATGTGGCGTGCTTTTCTACAATTTTGTGGAAAAACGCCGATATCGAATGTTTATTTTCCATAGCTAGCTATTTCAACATCAATATCGGTAACATTTAATATTAATTTATTAATTTAATATTAATAAGGTAAATGGTTGCATTATTTCAATATATCTAATAAATATTAATTAGATTTTATTAATATTAAGTTATATTCTAACGTTAATTAATGAGCTATGCGCATGTACAAATATACCATTTCACGCGTTGACATTTCAAACAATACAGCACTCTGCAAAATTATTTAATTACATTTTATACCTTTTTTAAATCGGTAATTAACAAGTTATTGTATAATAGATGACTGATTTTACTTAATAAATCGAAATCATGGATTTTTGTAGAATTTTTGATTGTATTTAGACCTCTTAACTTGTTATATTAAACCTTTTGAATTTTGGTGTAATATTTACTTAGCATCTGTCAAACTGTCGATATATGTATTAATTAAACACAAAATTAAATAAGTACTTGGCATAAAATATTTGAAAAGACATATAACAAACATATACCACTTAAGAAAACACTTTTTCACATACATTGGACAACCTCAAGATCAGTGCTGTCTTCATCACTTCCATTTAAACTAATTATAAATTCCTGATGAATATTAAAATTTTTTTAAATATACATTTTCTGTTTCTATTTCTATGTCTAATGCAATTTTTCCAATTGAAACTTTCCAGGAATACCGGTAACATTCTTTATGAAATTTCCGAGGGTTATTTTGGAACGGAAGTTTCCATATTATAACCTTCCACATAAGAACTATAAGTAGAAGCAATTTCATTTTTACAAAGCGAATCCTTTTAAATTCCACTTTTAACTTTAAGTGCTTTATAATTTCCTATATAATTTCAAAAGAAAATCATATAGGAAAAGGAGAAGTATTGCGGGTAGAGTATTTTCGAAACAAATTACTTAAAAAGTCTTATATAGTATTCTGCTGAAGTCGGAAAGTGACACATTCACATCTCCATAGCTATCCAAAAATGATCAGTGTAGATTCTGAAGATCATCGTAGAGATTAAGACAGTTGGTCTTATGAAAATTGTAGCGTAAATTAGTAGGTGAAGGAACCAGTTTATTTCTAGGTTCTGATCGAAGCTCAACTCTATTAATAAACCAGTATGATACTGATCTTCAAGAACCAAGGGTGTTCATCACGATCCGCTGTTACAAGACAAAATAAATTTGAGAAGAGTAAGTCAAGTAGCTTGTTGTCACTATTGGAAACATGATTTAATTGTTTTAAATCAGGCAAATTACAAAGATTTTTAAATAAGGAAAATTTACGATACGTGGTAGTAGCATTTACAAAGTTAGTGAGTTTTAAATCTTCAATAAGACAAGGCTTGTCTACAAGATAACCCTCTAATTTGTCAGAAAAGGCTTCAAAGTCGAAAAATGAAATATTAGAAGGAATGTAAATGGTCACAATAAAGAATATGACAGAATGAAACAAACATTTAAATATAACTAGACTCGGCAAAGAGGGGCAATTCCCAGTGCAGTGCCGAGAGCATCGTAGAGGGAACAAGCGCGCGGCACGGAAACTCAAGCGTCTACTTGTTCAGTATTATTCCACTGGTCGTTGTGAGTGCATGTCAGTACACACATATTTAGAAAATGTCGCATTTAAGTACGTTTCGGAAACGGCGTATTTCGAAGAAACTAGAAAACGTAATAGCGAGTATGCCGGATTTAGAATATGAAGGCGATATAATTAAATGTGTAAGGCGCGACTACTATTTGGCGTGTATCAGCTGGTGAAAGTGTGAATGCCACCTAAAAAGTATAAAACACTGTGGCAAATGATACAGCGAACAATTTAAAATTTGATATAGGTGTTTGTTTTATTATATGTAATGTACCATTCACTTTGCTAGACCAAAAAGCATTTGTCTCCTTCTGGAGCAAGTATTCAGATTATACGTTACCAAGGCGGACATCGATAAGAAACGTTATGCCATTTGTTCAAAGAAGAATTAAAGCAGAATTGAATGATAAAAAATTCTGTGGTGAATGTGATGGTACGTACAATGGAAGAATTTAAACCGTCATTCTCTATCTTACTTGCTTCCAAAGGAGTTGCAAAATATACTAGCGATGAAATGTTAAAAGTGGTATTGAGCGCATTGAATAATTTCATTTCATTAAACCAAACTTTTAATGCTTGTTAGAGACGGTGCCGCTAAGATGCTTTCCTTAGGCTGATCTCTTAAAGAGAGTGGCAATCTGTTACACGTAACATGTAAAATCCATGTTTTAAACATTGTGGCGCAATTGATACCTAAATGTCATCCACGAGTAAATGCTTTAATAGCTCATACGAAGGCAGTGTTTCTAAAGTTCCCAAAACGTACAAAAAAATTTCACGAACAGGTGCCTGGATCACCACAGCCGATTACTACGCGTTGGGAGCATGGTTAGAGGCTGCGTTTTACTACTGCGAACATTTTGATGATGTAAAGAAGGTAGTTTCGCAGTTCGATCCGAGACACGCCGAAGCTATCAAGAAAAGTCAGAAAATGTTTCAAGATAGTCAGGTAAAAAGTAATTTAGAAACTATTCGCAAGAACTACTAAGGACTAGCGGAGGGAAATGATTCGATGTCGTTTGTGGATTCTGCTCAAATTGTGCAATGATGTGCACTCACACCTATGTGCGGCGGAAGGCGAAAAAAATGAGTGTATAATACGAAAATTTGAAAGTGTTATTGACGAGGATTCAGATTTTCTCATACGAAGACAAATTAGTGAAGGTGCGTCGAAAGATCCATTAAGTTGTCACAAGGATTACTTTAAATTTGCAAATATAACATCACTCGATGTGGAACGGTCGTTTTCATCATTGAAAAATATTTATTCCGCACGCCCTACTCATTTGACTGAAACAAGTGTGGAAAAATATTTAATGATTCAAATATTTAATAGTTGCCACCTAGTTTATTGTGTCATGGTAGATTTTTAAAACAGTAAGTGTTTCAGCACGTTAAATAAAATATTTTTACCATTATTTTATGTGTAAGCATTCATGCGTCCGCATCGCCTATGCTCACTCATGAAAGTCACGAACACAGATGATGCGAGTACGTAAACACTTCTGAACGCTCGCCTTGATACGGCCGCTAGGCCCCTCCACGTTGTTTTCCGCACTGCACTGAAACTTGCCCCTCTTTGCCGACTCTACATATAACGATATCAATAGCTAACTGAAAAAAGAATGTCGCTCACATATCATAATTATTCAAGATCAAAACAATGTTCATTGAAAGGACCAGGAATACATAGTCGTGATATTTGAGACCATATTTGCCAAATGTGCCTGTTTAAAAATATTCGCTCTAGGTCACAATATGTTTAAAAATATTCTGTTAATTTTTTTTTCCTATATGTACAGCATACAAATATGCACCGAGATAATAAAAAACAATTATATCCTGTTCAAAATACTTTACCCTTTACTTTTTTAAAGCTAGATGTTCCTTTTCTGAAGGTCTACGTACTTCATATTGTGTTATTTGTCCAACGAATGCTTTTACGTAACGTGGAAATTAAGTAAAATATTTAACATTCCAAGGCTAATAAAATGTTAAAATGAGAAATAGTAAAATCTATTTTGCGTAACGTACTATGCACGTTATTTCTTTGTAATATAGCTTTCACTAATTAATAAATAACTAAATATATTTATCGAGTATTAAACTGGGTAAGTATTGTCAAAGTGAGTAAAAGTATATTTTTAATTTCACTGTCTCGCTTTTTCTACCATCGTTCTGCATGGTTTAATAAAGGAAGTTACAATAAAACGCCTTAATCATTAAGGCGTTAACTAATAACATTAAGGCTTAATGTTATTAGTTGTATTATTATCAAATTAATATATTGCACAATTGCATGTAAAACTTTGAATAATTGAGTTTTATTGATAATTTAAACGAAACGTGTGGGTGAATAACAAATAGTATAGTAAGGAACCAAGCGTGTGTATTCATTCATACGTGTAAATTTATCATTTTAAATTTTAAGTGATTGGGTAATAATGTTAATTCAACGCTTGTATTACGACTTTGTCTGACAAAAATGATAAATTTAAATTAAAGTATTTTGTTTTCGATAAACAATATAAAAAACTTTATATTATCTAACAAAAAATTACAATTTACAATAAATATTTGTTTTGGTGTGGTATTCTTTAAAATGTGGTACTACATAGAACAACATTGGTATCTTGATTCCTTCCTCATTCGTTTTCCATCATTTCGGCGTTTTGAGAAAATTGCACACTGACGTGTTAGATTGGCTTTACTTTCAGTTGGAGGTATTATGTCCAAAAAATTATCTACCTGTAAACCTCGTAGGCATTGCAGATCAGCTTTGTCGATCAAATCTTCTGGAGAAATTCTGGAGAACATTTTTTTCAATAATTTTTTTAATCAATTCCAATCGAAACTGGAAAACTTTTTTCTTCCTGTATTTTTTAGGGCATGAAATACAGGATTCGGCAACTGGTACGACACATTTTGGATAGGTTGCTATGAAAAACCAAATAATGTGATGTCAGTTAGTTTGGCATCAAACTTCATGCATATACATGCGATTTTGATTAGAATGGAGAAATATTCACTAAACCAACGTATTTATGCAGTGAATGAGTTTGTTAGAAATGGTTCCGATATCCAAGCTCAAAGAAGTTTTCGGCGTAGGTAAATTTAATGTTGAAAGACATTTCAGAATTCCATTGTGGAAGACAATTTTAATAATAATAATAATATACCTTAATACCCAACCGGCTACGCCCAATTACAAGGTACATTATAATTATAATTACATAACATTGCAGTGCAATTATATAAACAATGGACTTAAATTGTGCTGTCCATCCGGCGAGCCATTTTCAAGATAACAGGTTATTCAGCATTCTGTGAGAGAATATAGGTAGGAGTCCCTTTCAAGACGTTCGTCTTCGCGAAGGGAACCATAAATGTAACGTCGTACCTGGAGTTCATACGAGGAACCAAAAACGACATTCGCTCCAATATGAACTATATTCAATAATGTTTTTCTACAGTTTAGTTATGAATTTCCTACAAATATTCTCACCTCTAACGCTTAGAGGGGCACAGGTAATTTGCACGCTATTGAATCCGCTTGAGCTTTACTTATAAATCCGGCGCCCTAATCCCACATGTAAAATGCACTCCTGCACTCTAATCATTTGCATACAGATACAGAGACATACCTTCTTAAAAGTTATATCTTACCATAGTGCTCCCAAAGGATAACTACATGATCATTTCTATGTATCATAGTATTTCACACATCTATTGTATGTATTTTCTAATAAACTATATTCCTTCTTTTTTCTGTAAAATTTAGTGACTATATTTTTATATATGTATTTTTATGTTGGATTTTTAACTATATGTATAGGAATAAAATATGATAGAAAATTCATTCATGTTTAGAGTGCAATTTACCGGTCAGATTAATGGGCAATGAAGAAACCGGAGTGCAAAATACCTGTAGGATTACATTGACCTGGGGGTTTGGCGTGCAATTTACGTATACCCGCTTAGAGATGGCATGCCATGGCGTAAAAGGAAATAATCCTGGGATGCACCACGTTCCGGGTAGATCATCATCAATCTTGAATGTTAGGTACAAAAACTTACGGTGAACACAATCCAAAGGAATAGTTTCGCAAGCATAGATGGGATACCAAATTAATGAGGCGTATTCCATTTTGCTCAAAACATAAGCATGGTACAATGATTTAAGTAAAGTGATATCTTTAAAGTATTTTGATACACGCATAATAAATCACAGAGTTTTGTAGACATCGGAACACATGAATTATATGGGATCTGAACGTAAGATTAGAGTCAAATAAGACTCCAAGATCCTTTATTTCCATCTTACTGGTTAAAGTATTGTTTTTAATAAAATACGAGGATTCGTGAGGGGTAGCAAATCGAGTATAAGTGACCACGCAGCATTTGTCAATATTTAATGTAAGTTTGAAACGGTCACACCATGCAACTAATACGTCCAGAATATATTGTTATATCAACTGCATAGGTGAGAATGGGACACTTCACTGGAAAAAGTGGACCATTCATAAACAAAACAAAAAGCAAAGGACCCAAATTTGATCCCCGAGGAACGTCAGAAGAAAGAATAAAACTATTGGAGCAGAACCCATTGTAGGTCACGTAGCATTTTCTTTGAAATAGACAAGACCGAAGAAGACTGATAGAAGTTGAAACGAGACCAAAAGATCCAAACTTATGAGGTGAAATCTCATGATCAATTAAATCGAAAGTCTTGGGAAGGTCAGCATAAATTACATCAACCTGACCTCTGCTGTCCGAAACCTCAGTCATGTGCTGAACAATCAACGCCAAATTGGTGATAGTAGACCTACCCGTGACAAAACCATGCTGGTTCGATGAGATATGAGAGGGCGTGCCACATAATAATCTGTATAATACCTTCTCATACAGTTTGGCGAAGTTAGAAATAATAGAGATCGGCCTGTAATTATTAATCAACCCACGATCATATGCACAGAGATAATTATTGTGTTCTTCCACCGATCAGGAAAGATATTAGTTGTTATAGATAGATTAATAAGTCATTTCAGAGGAATGCTAAGATAATTCTACAGTCACGTATCAAAAAGCTCGGTAAGGAATCATTTCCAGCGGTGTATTTGTTAGGAAAACTGGTCATTAAAAAATTAACTCATCCGAGAAGGAAAAGGGTAGGGAACAGTAGTCCGATCCAAGTGAAGCCCAACAATGAGGTAGACACAGTAGAAGCTTAAGGTGTGTGAATGATTTTAATGAAACAAGCAGTGTTGTATCAAAATTTAATGGTGGTATTACAACTGTTCGGATACCAGAAAACATTGAAAGTGTTCGTGTCGCCGTTAACATAAGTCCAATGCGATCTGCGAAAAAAAGATTAATTGAATCTGCATATCTCTGAAAGAAGTCTTCGTAGGATTCAGTTGAATTGGAAATTACAATCGTTTGAATTGGAATGGCATATCTGTTAGTATCATTAGTATACGTGGAATTAGCACACTTTGAATTTGCCAATTCAAATTGTTGCGTGGATGCGATTGTTTGATAATCTTTTGACTGTCAATCTGGTGCCATTGCAAGGACCGGCTGGGTTAATGAAGAACGATAGGAACACCAAACCTAGAGATAATGATGAGGTAGCAATCCAGATAATTCAAGTGAATTTAAGAATTCAGTTGGATAATCTATTGTTTCATTTTGATCTATAACAGTATCTATTGATTTGTTAGTAGCTGTTTTTCCTGGTAGCATATGTTGAATATTGATATTAATAAAATTTACATCCACATTTTTTGCAGCTAATATTGCATATCCACTTAACCATTTATGACTTTTGTAATTATGTTTGATATCTGGAAATATGCACTGAAATAATTCTTCTTGTGAGAGTGATATTCTAAAAATATTTTGGTAATTTAATGTAGTTTGTTGTTTTTTCAATAGTAATTTTTCCATTTCCAGAATCCAATAATCGTATCGCAAAATGCTCGGCAGAAGGATTATTTTCTAATTAAATACGTACGTTTGTCGTCAATGAAAATTTAGTAACATAAATGCGATGCCTTTAAATACGCATTTAGTTCATCAGCTGGTGTTGAACGTGGAATAACAGGTAATGTCTGTCGAAAATCACCTGCAAGAATATTAGCACAACACCGAATGGCCGATTTCCAGGTAAATTGTGTAATGTTCGATCCAATGCTTCGACCGATTTTTTATGCGCCATTCTGTATACATCCCATATAATTATCTCGTACTGCTGGAGTACTTTATTCATTCCTGATGTTTTCAAAATGTTGAAATTTGGTGTTTTACTGTTTCGACAACCATCCAAGAGAATCGCAGCAATTCAAGATGAATTTTTGGTGCCTTATAAGAAGCAATTAGACGTAATTGGGCATAGGCTTTCTTAGTCCAACATCGGGATAGATATATTCCACAACGATGAAGACACAGACAACCAAGTAAACAAGGGAGACAGAAAATCAAGTCTGAAAATCTGGCGTCACAGGGAACATAGCAGCTGTGGATCCTTCCATCTCCGTCGCACACATATAGTGGACAAGGTATTCTTCAGGACTCATTTTATTTGTCAAAATCTCGTTGAACTTTATCTTTCTTTATTATTTGATTTTATCACGATATCACGAATTATTAAAAGAATTTATTTGGTTATTATACAGACTTTAAATTAATTATCGTACTTCGGTTATAGAATTTATTTAAAAAGAAAATAATTTTGTATTTAAATAAATGGTTATTTTAATTGATTTCACACATTAAGTAACTTTAACGACAATTAAGTAAATTTTGCGTAATAATCTCGAAATATTTTGCATTGATTTTTTTACCACGCAAACCATAGGTGTACTAGAGATTTAAGTAAATTGTAATTTTTGTTAAATTCATAACTTTTCTTGATACCGTTTTACTAATGCTTAGGTAATATACTGTGTGTATTTCCTTTTAAGGTTCCGCAACAGATCTGCAGTAGAACTAGATTTTTGATCCTAGATATAAGTTGATTTGATATCTTTTGAATATTTAATTTGTCATATTTTGGTGCATTTTGCAGTTTGATTCAGTTTAATTATATTTTGGAGAATTTTGCAGATTTAATACAATTTTATGTAAAATCTTGAATTATATGGTTATTTTAATGTCATAATATACCGGATGTTATTTTCATTTGTCATTTTATTACTACGTGAATTCGTTTGCGACTTGAAAGCCAATTTGTTATTATTTGTTTTTTTGGTTTGTCATGCGAATTATGACAGCTCGTCGTTTTGTTCCATTTTTAGTAGACTGTTAGCGCATGCGCCTATGGGCGTGTAACCCTTTTCTTAGCTTACAGTGTGGAGTCTCCGTAAGTAAATCTAAGTGGCGTTATCTACCATCTGTTTGGTCAATTCACGACCGTCTCCACTGACTAAGTGCATACACAATAAATAGAGGCTCCCTTTTAAATTGTGCGTTACGACTACCGATCTCGATATTTTCCGAACAACTGCATTACGCCAAGACTGTGCCTGCGCGCGCATGGTAGCAATATGTCATTAGCTAGTCGATTAGGTGATATTATTTCCTAATGTTATTATGACCATATTTAAGCACTGTCTCGTGGCGCCATTTATATTTAAATAATGGTACTGCTATTCTTGATATTATATTGTTAGGCCCTAATTTTCTTTCCACTGGTCGGTTCGAGGATTTCAATAGCTTTAAACCTTTTCCCGATAACGCGGATGATTTTGCAAAATTGCGTTTTATACTGTCTGGAAACGTGGTAAGTTAACGGCGGAGACGTGAACGATACCCCACCAGTACACTAGATAATAGAGAAGGGAGGTACCATACAAGGCGCCAGACGTGTCTGCGCCCAATCTGATCAGATACGTCGACGGTGGATACGATAACATAACGAGTACATACGCAATACGTACGTGTATACCACACTTACTTCTGACCTATCCCTATTGCTTATCCAATCAAATGCTACACAACTTGAATAAACATTTCAGGGAAGTGAAGTTGGCGGGGACGCGTTTTGCGCAGTAGTGTCGTTAACCTATCACGTTTCCAGACGGTATGTAGTTATTAACATAGAATATTAAACATGTTGGACACATAGGTCTTTTCAAGAAGTATATTAAAAATTACATGTCTTCATACTATAAAAGAGTATCTTGATAGCTAAATTAGCAAATGTATATTTTTTTTCTTTTTGACACTGTGTTTCTTATAGATTTTGTTTTTACTCCTCTTGCTATTTGTAAAAATTTTTCTTTTTAAGTGTTAATTGTCATATTGCTATACATACGTACATTTTTTGACTTACTCTATATCCTTTTTCTGTATTTTTTTGTACTTATATGTTGGATTTGGGGATTAAATAAACATTATTATGATTATGATTATTATTCTTTATACACAAATACCAACCTTCCGGAACCTTCGTATACTAATTTCAAGTTTCAAAGCAAACAATTAATTACACTTCATAGACATTATGGATGTATATTTGTTTAATTCTTCTTGTAGCTAATTAACTAGTATGTATGCTATGTTTCAATACTATAATTTAGACAGAAAGACAATGAAAATTTATAGCATATTGTATTGTATGCACTCAGTGATTTAGATCGTTCGTTAGACCAGCTGTGGAACTTGTCTGACGAACTATCGTCCCTATGGAACAACCAGTTAAACTTTCGTTGTTCGTACAGTGACAGTAACAAGTTATAAAGATAAGAAATTATGAGAGATTTAGTATTGTTAATTTTAATAACGGCGTGCTCGTACATATATTAGAATAGTTGGCTAACGTCAACTTTTCAAGAATGCCTCTTTAGTAATACTGGAATTTGGTTTGATGTAAAATATGTAGTAAATTCAATCGATAACATTCCCTACCGTTATGCACTACCGATGGTTACATTCAAATAATTTCAAATAAATATTGCTTTCGTATAATAATAATAACAATAACATTCTTGGAGTTATGTTGTAACCCGTTTTGGTTTTTACTGTTGGATGCAATTAAATAAATATTATTATTATTATTATTATTATTATTATTATTATTATTATTATATAAACAATGACTTTATCAGACATTGTCTTTGTTATTTTTTTTTATTATTGCACCGTTGGTTATTGTTATTAAGTTAAGTAACTCGTAAACGTGTATTTAGAAAATATTTCTCGGCAAACTTATCGATCGTCACTTTAAAAGAACACATAAACTTTGTATTCTTGACAGCATCCGACATACTTTATAACTTTTATGTTTTTGTTTTGAAATTATTTTCTAAAGGCTACAAGTGAATTTTATAAATAACAAGTCTAAAGTATCTAATTGCAATAATTTATTGTCTACGTTATGTATAGAGTTAAATAATGTACAAAAATATGTAATTACGTTTTTGCTAATTAACAAAACACGTTAATAAAACGCACAAAAACAGTTGAAATAATACACGTGTTTGAATTATATTAATAAAAATACGACATGTAGTCTGTGCTAACGTTGAATATATTTAAAAGTTTGAATTTATTAATTCCTAAAGTTTCTTCGTGGAAATCGTGTTTTAAATTCTAACAAATGTTTTTTTTAACATCCAAATTCATTTAAAATCTGTATAAAGATAATACAGTAAATGAATTGTGTGTCTGAAATATTTGACACGTAGGAAACTGTCTGTTGACAGGTTCCTATACAGTATAATTAGAAAAGAAAATTATGTATTTCAAGGTGCTACTTGGAGATTAAAATTTAGTAAGGAGGTCAGTAGGATTGAACCGCTTTATTCTACGCCTTCTTATTCGAGCGGTTGCCCGTGAATTGGGATGAGTACTTAGTCTTTCTGGATATTTTTCGGAGAAAGTTGAAAATTGTCTTGAACTGTCCGTCTTCTTCTTTTACAGTGGAGTTGGGTAGTTTTCCTAAAATGTCGCATATCTATGCCGGAAATATCCTGTTCTATGGGATAGAATACAGTCTGTTCTTTATTAGCACTTGCAAAACACTGTATGTTGTACTCTTCAGAAGATAGGACTTTTAAAATTTTTGCAACATATCTGTACGTTGTTAATATTTTGCCAATTAGCTTAAATCTGACAAGTACGAAATCTCCCAATTTCAGATTTTTGGGAGTAAACATTACGTTGTCTTCCTGTTTAGGTACTATGTAGTCCATATCATTTCCACTGTTTCCACTTTCCACCCTTTAAATTCTTCTGAAGAAGAACTTGATTCCAAACTCAGCTTTTTAGGTTTTGCTACCTTCTGATTTAGTTGTTGTCCTTTTTTGTTCTGTCATGTGTTTCTTCAGCTCTCGTGCCCGCTTTGGCAACAGCCTTTCCTTCAGATATGGCATTCAAAGCTACGGTAACTTTTCAAGACCAATACTGAAATTTTGCTTTTTTCAGCTTTTTCTATCTGCCTTTATTGAGTAACTTTCATTGATGTTTTCAGCATATTTACTGAAATAAGTAAAATGCATTTATATAAAACTCGTTGAACTCTTGATTTAAACAAAAAACGTATACTGGCCAAAAGTCGTTTTGGATTACCCACTTGTGGCCAGAAGCATGGCAATAGGTGGGTAATTAGTAAATTTTTGGTTTCCTTTATGGCCACCTTCATTTTTCGAATAGCATACTGTTAATTATCGTCAACAATTAAAAATGTAGGTTATAGTAAGTTTATAGATTATCTACTATCTTGATTCTTGACCTTCGTTAGTTTTGTTTCCATGTGCAACACACTATCACTTTAACTGCGATAGCGGAACTAAAGTTTAGGTTATAACTGCTTCTGTCACAGTTTCCACTTACTCTTGAATGATATAATATTTTAGCAACTGCAGACGCATTCGTGGAGTGATTATTATTTCACCAATTACAGTGGAGTGCCATAAGCGAGGTAGTGCCTCTGCCCTACATTATTGTTTTTGTGTTTTGAATTACATAAATTGTAGTTACTTTTGTATCCAGCTCTATAAGGTTGAAACGTTAACCTACACTTTATAAAAGTAAGACTGTAAGTAAATTAAATGGTCAAAACACGCACGCGCGACAGAATTTCTTACCTCGTGAACTTGGATATGAGAAGTACTGTCTCGTGGCGCCACCTACAATTAAGTAATGGTACTGCTACTATTGCTACTATATTATGGGGCCCCCAACTTTCTTTCTAACGGCCAGATCGAGGATTTCAATAGCTTTAAACCTTCTCGAGACAACACGGATTATTTTTCAGAAAACCGCACGTAAATTGGTCAAGTAGTTTTTTAATATGTAACGAGCATTGCCTTATATTTAGATATAATTCAAATAAGTATTAATTTTTAGACACCGTAAATTATTTTTTATCTGAGTAATTTTCGTAAGCATGGAAACATACATTTTTAAATTGTTAGATAATCCTAAAATAACTAACGGCAATTATAATCTTAATTAAATTTTCTGAAATTGAAAATTAAACAAAAATATTTACAGGACCTTGAGTCACAATGGATACTGTATTATAAATTTATATTGCTTTTAAACTATGCGCAATATAAGCAACTACACTATTTAGGTAAATGTCGCATTACGAAATCAAAAGAAAATTAAAAACACGTATTTGTTTGATGAGCTGGCGTTGCTCATCAAAAGTTCGAAAGTAAATTATGAACTATATATTCATTTTAGTACAAAGTTAGAATTGATAAATAAACTGAATTATTTATTGTAGAAATTTTTATTAATGTAACTACTTTTGTACTGGTATCATCAACAGAAATAGTTGCTTACATAATCCTAGAATATCTCGTACATAAATTTTTAATTCACCTGCTAAAGTACAGAAATGTTTGTTCAGTGAAATTAATTACAACATAAGTACAATTTGCTGAAATACTTTATAAATTACATTAAAAAAAAACAGAATAGGATAATATTAAAAATAATAAAACATTTTGAAAGGAATAATTTCTGTTATTTCTAAACCATTATTAGGGACCGGATACGAGAGGCCGATCATTCATCGCCCACGGGCGTATTATTGAAAATTTGTATTTTTAAAGAGTTTATAATTTTATTTATATAATTGGAAAGCAAACGGGTGGTGATGTATAAAATACGAAATACATTTTTATTTGTTCATTTTGTAGTTCAAGTTGAGTAAAGGAGTATTAATATTAACTAGCAACACTTTCTCAAGGTTCTCTTCTGTAAAATTTGTTCTCTTTGAATGAAATACATCCTTATAGATAGAAAAGTCCTCTCTACATCGCAACTAGTTATAGGTGCATACTGTAAATATTCTATTATTTCAGCGTATGTATTTAGCTGTTAGATTTTGAGGCATTGTCCCCATACATCATTGCCGCAATGTTAGCATTTCTGGATTTGTATTAAAAATTGCGTCAAACTTTTGCCGAAGGCCACATCCGAAGTTACTTGGAATATTTTTCAAATTATCAATAGCAACATCTAATGTGGTTAATTCATCATTTAATTTGAGATTTTGATTTTCAAAATAAGTGATTAGTTTTAGTAAATTTCCAGTGTTCCTGAAGAAAGTACAACTCATTTTTAAATTTGGAATTTGTATTAGTTCCTTGCACTCAGAAATACTTCGAGCTTCATCATTTAAACATGTAACGAAATTTTGTAAACTATCGAAATTCTCTGCATAAAAACTAGTAGCTTCCAACTATGTTCACCATCTAGTTATTACTGGAGACAAGGATGGAAGTTTTTCCCTGTAAAGAGCTACTCTCAATGGTGTTTTACTGAAAACTTTTTTAGAAGCTGATACAAGTCTATCAACTTCCGGAAAGGTGTTTCAAACATATCCTAATATGCTGCATATTACTTGTGTAGCACATGCTCTCCACAGAATTTAATAGTGTGCTTGTTTTTAACATATATGCAGTACTGTCACTGACAAATAAAAGTATTTTTTCTTTATACCTGTCGTTCAAATGAAGCATTTGGTGCATATTCTCGTAAATGTTTATAGCAAGTGTTTCCGCATCAACTGTATTTATAACTTTTGTTGCTATTACAAATGGGTTATATGGAATAGTTGGATGTAGTACACCAGCTACAACATTTACCACACAGCGTCCTAACAGTTAAAACAATGAAAAAAAAGAATCTAACTCACCGTACTTTACCGTATGTTGTAAGTTCCTTCATTTATGTGATTTATTATTTAAAATGTAAAATATTTCTCTTAATTTACGTATTGCTATTTGCATGTACATGTACACACATACACACATATATTATATATATTGCTGTGGACTTTTCCCCATAAATATTTTAAAAATATTTGAATTGCGCAGTTGAAGCAAGCCGTTTGTTCTGCTGTGGAAGATTTTTTATACTGTATTTTTTTATGCGAAGCCTGCGTGCTTGCTGTATCCTCAGACACAAGTGTTAGGTGAAATAAGAAAGTCGTGTTGATAAAAAGATTAATCTTTATCTTTTTATTAAGTAACTTCGGGTTATTTTTGATTTAATTAGTTGTTGGTGCTGTGTTAATTTCATTACCGCTATTTAACGAGTTTGTTTATCTCGTAATTGTTATATTTTTACACTTTCTTACTCATGTGTCTCGCATTGTTTTTTACGTAAGTAAAAATATATATATATTTTTTTTAACGTAAGTAATATATTATTAAAAGATATCTTATTATATTGAAAAGAGTTAAATACTGTATTTTCTATTGTATTAACATTATCGTATTGAGATTTAGTCTTAGATATTTGATATAAATAACAAAGAAGGATTTTTAAAATTTCTAGTAAAAAATTTCTGTAACTGTAAAATTTTACGTTTGGTATATTAAGGGCATTTTTTTGTTACATGTGGGTGCACATGCGTTAGCGTTTGTTTCGGGCTGTCAAATCTGTTTGTTTTGTTTGATTTTGTTTCTCTTGGGAGAAATTAAAAAGTTTCTTTGTGATTTATTATTTTTAATTTTGATCGGCTGTCACAAAGGCTTTTGATCGCATGCTGCGGTCATTTCCATGCGTTATGTTTACCTTTATAATATTGTTTAATGAGGCAATATTAATCTTTATACTTTATAAAGATTATTATTATTATTTTTTTTTTTTTGTATTAAAGTTTCATTTAAATTTTATTGTGTTTATTATTATTAAACCTTATTTCAAGAAGTTTACAAGTAACTTAAAGAAATATAATTATAACATTTGTCAATTTTCTTTTACTGGCGCATTATAAATTTGTAGAAGAGAAAAACCACGTTTTCCAATTGGAACCCTGAGAGGAAAGCATTTTGAAAGTAAACCGACTGAGTATCCAAGCTGGATAGATTTGTCGAGAATTGTGAATAAGCAAATTCTAAAATCACAATTCATAGCAATATGTATATATATATATATATATATATATATATATATATATATATATATATATATATATATATCTGTGTGTATGTATGAAGTATTTCAGCAGGCTTGGATGAGTAAACAACCGCAATATTAAGCATGTAATGGCAAATATAAAATTACATTTAACCTTGAGCAAGCCTTAAATAGAAAAGAAGGTCGATGACAACAGTTTTTCATCTATTTACTATCTGCACTGTAAATTAGACACTAAGGTGTTTTCTTTATTAATTAACTTTAATTGATTAATATTCCTACTTACATTTGCAATTATTTTAAATAGAATTTGCAATTATCTCTGTGGAGCCTTCAGATAATATCATATGTACATACGCATATACATAGTGAAACATGAATATTATATTTCAAATAACACTAATATTAAGTACATATGTCACTTCCTCTTCTCGGCCATCAAAATATCAATCTTGAGAAGCATAAAAAGTATTTAACATACAGAAATTGACGTTGTTTAAATCTATTTTTAGTATTTGTATTCAAATAAGTTAAAATTTGACAATAGATAATATGTGGTTTCTTATTAAATAAAGAACTATTTATTTTATTTTTGCCTTCCTGTTTAGATATGTAACAAGTGTTCATTTGAAAAGTCAATCTAGGTTACTTTGAAATTTTGATAGAATAAGACGCAAATATATTAGTATGTGTTTGTTGTTCCGTAAACGTAAATCCAAATGACATTTGATAATGTCAATCACAAATATCAGTTAGTGCATAAAATAATCGTGCGTCGATTCTGGTTAAAATAAATTACTTCTCAGTTTTAAAATGGCTTTCACTTTAGAACATAAAATTTTTTTAGTCCAGGCTTATTTTCGAAGTGGTAATAAAATTGATGGTTTATGGGTTTATTCAGTTCAAGATTGCATGGTAGAATTTCAAGTTGAGTTTCCACATTTTGTAATAGATTGTATACAATTTAAGAACACTTTGGATAGAACTTTAAAAAATTTTTCTGAAACTGGTAGTCTCTTAAGAAAATCAGGCAGCGGAGCAGTTAAAAAACGTACACCTCAAGTTGTCAATCGTGTTGAAGAAATAATGGAAAATGAACCACAAACATCTGTTCGACATTTGAGTCAACAAATAAACCTTTCTGTTGGTACAACTCACAAGTTATTAAAAAAAGATATGCAACTTTATCCATACCGTGTTACAGCAGTACAAGAATTGTTAGAAATTGATTACCCACTAGACTACAGTTTTGTAATTGGTTTGTAAATATGAACAATAATGGAGAAGTTTCGCAAAGAGTCATCTTTACTGATGAAGCATGGCTTTATAAAACGGGATACCTAAATTCACAAAATACAAGAATTTGGAGTAGCGAAAATCCACATGTAATTAATGAAGAATCGCTACATTCAGAGAAAATTGGTGTTTGGGCAGCGATAATCCAAAGGCGAATCATTGGACCAATATTTTTTCAGGGAACGTTAACTGCTCAAAGGTACCGTACGGAAATTTTACAACCATTTGTCAATCAGTTGCATGATGATGGACTTCAAAATGCATATTTCCAACAAGACGGAGCACCTTGTCACTGTACTGCAGAATCTTTGGATTATTTAAGAGAATTTTTTGATGAGCGTATAATTAAAAATACTGAAATTGCCTGGCCTGCACGTTCATGCGATTTAACACCTTGCGACTTCTTTTTGTGCCCTTATCTAAAAAATAACATATTTCGAACACCTATATTGAATTTGAATGATATGCTACAGAGAATCGAACAGAAATGCATGGAAATTAATAACAATCCAGTAATGTTACAGAATATCATCAGAAATTTTGAACGGCGGATTTGAAAGTGCATTGATCTTGAAGGACAACATTTTCAACATTTGTTACAGTTTTCAATAAATACCTATTATTTGTTATTTATTTGTATGTATGAAACTGTCAAAATATACGACTTCGTAGGTTAAGTAGTAAATTTTAATTTACGACATACTTCAAAATGTTATCAGTAAATCACATGCTACTAGATTGACTTTTCAAATGAACACTTGTTATAATACGTAATTAAAATGAAAAATTAGATGTATAGTTCTTTCCACAATATAACGACCCGACTAAAGGATTAAAACTGTGAAGTCTATTACTGGCAAGTACCTAAACATAGCATCAGATACGTTTATACAACGAGCGATTAGAAATATTAGAACATATCTATATCTAACCTGGACTGTATTAAAACAAAATTACAGAATGCACATGTATTATGCAGTATGTGTCCGAATTGAGTTTACACAAAAAAAAAACGTATCTGATGATTTTGCGCCAAAAGTTCATTTTTCTGTTGATTTTGGACTTTTTTCTCTGCTTTTTAAATCCTATCACATTGGCGGTTTTATTTTTTTGACAACGATCTAACTTTGACAAAAGAGTTTATGCAAGTTAAATATCAAAAATGTTTGTGAGAAACATAATCATAAACAATCATTATTCAAATAACCCCTCCACCCATTTTTGCGCACAATTCTACTCTAAAACGAAGCTCCTTTTTTTGAATTTCTTCAATGAACAATGATGCCACGGCGTCTCTTATTCATTTTTTAATTCTTCGACGGTATTAGGTAGGTTATCCTTATACACAATTTGGTTTAAACGTCCCCACAAATAAAAATCCAAAATTGTTAAATTGGGATTTCTGGCAGGCCACAACTGGACCATATATTCTAATCCACTGATCTTCAAATTTAACGTTTAACTAGTTTGTAACAATGCGAGCATAATGTGCATTTTATCTACTCCACCCATATGCTGATTGTAGGATCAAATAACTTCGGGCCGTTGAACTTCTAAATATCTTTTCTCCTTCTTATCCCATCTTTTGCAGAAGTCTTGGTTTCCAACCCCTATATAATTGGAATTTATAATTGTTGTCGAACCAATTGGTCAAAATTATTTCGCCGACGCCACTCATAACCTTTTCAAAAGATCCGCGTCTTAAATTTTTTATATCTTTGTCAGCTGAAAATGGCGGATTTGCGAATCTATTCAGTCGTGCAGTTCAAGTTGCGTATACTTGTTTTCGACGCAAAAACTGTAGCAAGTTGTAATTTGAAAAGTAATTATCAAAGAAGAGATTTACATTTGATTCCAAAATTCTTTCCGTCAGATTTAGGACTACTGCAGCTCCCTGGCTAAAAACAGCTAAATGTTCTTCATTTAGTTCGGTTTTAGAATCTTGGTAAATAACAAAGTCAAACATTTGATGACTGGAGACACAAAGCGCTAATATTTTTATTCCCCAAGACTTCGGCTTGTTCTTTACGCATTGCCTGACATTAAGTGAGCCCTTAAAAGGAACAATTTGCTCATCTACGGATAAATATGTCTCCAGCTTCAAAGATAACATTCGAGCACGAATTGCGTCATATGAAGATCAAACTTTCCAAAAACGGTCTTTCTCATACTGATCTTCTTGTACATTTACAAAATGTACATTTTGACGAAGCTTGTAAAAGCGATTAATTGGCATATTATCTATTATTTGTGAGACACACAGTTTTGGTTCCCAATAAAACTTTACTCTGGGGTAATCCAAGTTACCCATTACTATATAGATACCAACAAATGTACGTAACCCCTCAGCACTTGTGGGTTGAAATTTTACGTTTTATTGAACAGTGAAAAGATGTGCAGTATGCCATTTTTTCAAGAATTCGAAGAATTTTCAGGAGTATACCAATTTATGTTTGGAGGTATATATGTAATATCTTTGCGCCACTTTATATTTTTCTTGGCGGCAAGGTCATTGTTTTACAAATACTCAGACACTTCAATTCTTTTTTCACTATACTGTTGTTTGGATTCAGCTGTTACGCGCGATAAAATTTCTACACTAGATAAACTATCAACTGCTTACTGATCTTCGATAAGTTGCTGTTCTTCACCAATGTGATTTAGTTGATCATCGTCTTCTAAACGAAAAATGTTTTATCTTATTTTATTGTTTCAAAACCAAATAACAAGAAATATTCATATTATTTTTTCATTTTGTTTTTTTTTGTGTGTTGAGAAAAAATGCTCTAAAAACATAAAAAGATCATAAAACCTCACCAGAAGAATTGTCTGACAGTTTTTCCCACCCATCGTAGCTCTGACCATCATCACTAAGATATTCTATATCAGACAATCCATTTTCGATTATTTGCAACAACTCTTCGTTCGTTAGTGGCCGTTTTCTACTATGATATTTACTCATTTTATATATCGCCACTCATTCGTGCTTATTAAGCTCAAACTCACAATGTCCTTAAGTGTGCACACAATTTTCGCAAAAAAAAAACTCTCGACCTGGAAATATTTACGTTTTACTACAGCAATATATCAAAACTATAAACTATTACAAGTCACTTACAATGATCAAACTTTATAAAAAGTCCATAATAAACTAAAATTGTCTTATGTATTTGACCTACGCTCACAACAAGTTCGAATAGGCATTAAAACACCATTACAAATACGTTACCACAGCTGCTGAAACTCAGCCATAGAGGGCGCTACCATACTCTATTGTATGTTATATGTTCACATACGTGAACACTGTGAAATATCGGATAATATTCACATTTCTTGCATTAGAAGTCTTATAAATGTTTGTCCTTAATTGAGGACGCAGTCAGCGAAAGGGTTAATTTCTAATGCATTAAGCCCATCATTAAGAAACATATCTAAATATGTGTGCTGATTAACGTCGTTATCAAAAAAGTATGGACCTATTATCTCATGATAACCAACGGCACGCCATACATTTACTTTGCAAACTGTCGACCTTTTAAAATTCTGATATGTGGATTAATATCGCTCCAATATCTTACACGCTGTGAGGCAACTGTCCCATTGGTAGAAAATGTTGTCTCATCAGAAAACATTATTCTGTGATAAAAGTTTCGGTCTCTCGATATTTCATCTCCCATCCACAAACAAAATGTAATCGTTTTGCATCATCTCCCGGTTCCAATGTATGATTAAATAGAGGTTCGTATGGGTGACTTTTATTCTCTTTTAAAATACTTTGAATGTGAGACTTACTAATGTCCAGTTGGAGTGACCGCCTCCTTAGTGAGGTTTTTGGTTGAACCCGCACAGATTCCAACATCAACAGGATAGCAGCGTCATCTTCAATTATTCATTTTTGGTTAAGACGGAATAACTAAAATTATAATGTACCTAAAAGCATTTTAATAAAAGAATGAAAAATTAAAATACAAAGGAGGGAGGGAGGAATTAATTTTTTCATGACTGTAAGATAATATAAAAATCTCTCCTCGTATATAAATAAAATAAGAATATAAATAAGGGTATATTAGCATAAAGTGTAAAGAAAGTAATAAATGTTAGAACAAATTTATGTAATTTGAAGTGAAATACATGTTAAAAAGAAAGAAAATTAATATAATGCAATAATTACAATTGCAAATCTATAATATAATGTAGATTTGTTAAGATAAATAGGTTTGAAAATCAAGGAATTAGAAATAGAAGTAAATGAGGAAAAGTGAAATAAATGAAATGAATAAATCAGGTCAGCTAGAATTAAAATAACTTAAAATTGATTTAGAAACGGAAAATTGCAAAATAAGCGAAAATATTAAAGTAAATTTTTAGATAATTATTGTAAGAATAGATAATACAAGGTAAATGTATCCTGTATAGTAATTACTAGCAAAAATTAAGTCTAAAATAGATAATAGTAAATAGAAAATATATATAGTTTGCTGTATAAATTACAAAAGAAACTAAACGTAGAACATGAGAGTCGAAATTAAAGTCTAAGAGAAATAAAATAAAAAATAATCTACCAATATTGTTTACCTTTGTATTATAGTATTATTATATACAAATTAGCATACACAAAAATGTGACTCATCAATGATCACTTAATTTGTGTTTGTTGAAAGTAAATCAGAATCATAAGTATTAATAAAATGTTATCATTAAAGGAAACGTGGAGCATAGTTCTAAGAAAAATATTTCATCACCGACTTTGATTTAGTGCAAAATTCTTCATTTTCAGTTTACAATCTGATTATTTCTTTCTATTATGTTCTATTATGTTAATACTTGATTGCGCTAGAAACTATTATTTTAATCACCAATTAGTTACTGAAATTCAGAATCTAGTCAATCTCACGTAATCCAGATAGATTAATTAGATATAAGTATATATGATAAAAAGGCAATAAAAAATATAAATAAAAATTGTCCTTGTGTGTAAATTATTAAATTGGAAAATTCTTTGGCATTTTAAATGATTTTAACATATCCAAATTTTTGCTTTGAAAGCGAATAATCCAGATATCAAGCTTCGTAATGAAATCATTAACTTTGTCTGTCATTAATAAAATATTTTTATCACTCCCACTCAAGTCGTTTAAATGCGAAAATTCATCAGCTAAGTAAGCCGACAACTTACATTCATTATTCTGTAAAAAATAATTAGAATAACGTTTGTTTATCCTGGAAAATTATATTATTAATTCATCTCGCAATTCTAATAGCCGGGTTAACACTTTCCCTCGCGATAACCATCTAACTTCTGTATGGAAAAGAAGAGATTTTTTTATTTTCACCCATTTGATCGCATAGTTTAGGCAAACAGCCTGTTCTATAACGGTCGGCTTTTAATAAAATTAACCATTTTTAAAGCTTCACAAAGACTTTGATTGAGATTTTCCAGAATGTTTTTGCGACAAGAGCATGTCTATGAAGGAAGCCGTGCATCCATTCCCCCTTCCGCGCGCTAGCGAAGATGTTCTTTTTTGTTAATGTGTCTGAATATATCCTTCAGCAGGGACGTATTGACGAATCTGTAGAAAGATGAAATACGTATCTGCGTCTCTAGGGAAGGATGTGTTCACATACGTTCAACAAAATATTAGTAATAAACTTGTATTGTGTTCTTCACACCGGATTTTTAATATTTTATATTATTAAACATACTTTTGTATGTATACCAATCGGCCGTAACAGTTCTTTGATCTTGTGGAGAAATTGTGGCTACATGACCTGCTTTCGGGACAAATGTCGCGACTCATTTTTTGGAGACACTTCGAGAACGGAAGACTTTTGTCGGTTTTTCTTCACCTTGGAATACCCAAACAGATGACACTGGCGTTTATTTTCTGGTTCGTTTGAGTAAATCCAAGATTTATCACCACCCACAATGTTGTACATGCTTATAGAGTGGCCTGCGTTGAGGCGGCATAGAGTCTTTTGACATCAATTCGCCTTAGGTGTTTTCTGTTTTTCGGTCAACAGATGCGGTATCCAAAGGGAAACTAATTTCAAATTCAAATGGCTTGCGAGCTGTGTGCGAACTTGCATTGTCTTGGTGGGGGGGGTGATTCGTCGTTGTGGGTTGGTTTCTCGGAGCTCAGCAATGACTTGCTGCAAACAAATGGTTGTGTACCTATCGGCAGTAATAGTTCTTTGATCTTGTAGAGAAAGTGTTGCTACATGACCTGCTTTCGAGACAAATGTTGCGTAATTTTTTTACACACAATTCATGCAAAATTTTTTGAATTTAGGTCTATGAAATCACCAATGATGCCTCGAT
The DNA here is from genome assembly GCA_935421215.2 of Melolontha melolontha. Classification (NCBI taxonomy): domain Eukaryota; kingdom Metazoa; phylum Arthropoda; class Insecta; order Coleoptera; family Scarabaeidae; genus Melolontha; species Melolontha melolontha. The sequence continues at coordinate 41,897,777 of OW285243.1, forward strand.
TTCACGATATGTCACACGTCGATCTTCGTTGATGAGCTTGCACACAACATCGACATTTTCCTGAGTGACTGTCGTTTTTGGTACACTTGCTCTTGAATCGTTACTAAGACTAATCCGTCCACGTTTGAATTATGCATACCAACGAGAAATTGTTGATTGATCTTGTGCTCCATTACCAAAAAACGAAACCAACTCGGCGCGGCAGTGAGATAATTGTTATCGAAAATTATAAAAAATTATTGCGCGAAAATTTTCACGGTTTAATTCCATTTTTCGACTAACTTGTCAAATTTGACAGTTCGTTGTAGCTACAACACGACACGTATGGCAATGAAACTTTGGATTTAGGCTAACTAAAGATGGAGGTTAAACTTTAGTACTGACATTTGATTAGTGGCGCCATCTGTGTCCCAGTATGGAAAACACAAAAGACATCCCTCGTAATTTTCAACGTTGCATCATTTATATTTATTTTATTATAACATGTTTAGATTCTTGAAATTATTATTTAAAACAAATAAGGTATTATATTTAGTTATTGCGTAATAAATTTAAGCAAAAATATTATAACAGTTATTGAAATTTCTTAATTTATCGTAAATTTAGATTGATGTACCAATATCAATAAAAGTAACTGTATGTCATAATTCATTGTATATGTTTTATATTCGTAGTTTTTTTTCTGAACTGAATACTAGTAGTAAGCAAGGCCGACAACAGTTATATTTCATCCTAACTATCGTCAAAATCACGAAATAGATTTGAAAATATTAAAAGTTATTTAAAACTGTCTGTAATATTGCATTCTTGTTGAATTAATTGTGAATCCTTACACTTCTCACATTAGAATTATTAAGTATTGTATTAAAAATAGAAAGTTCCTTGACGAAAAAGTAAACATTCGTTACTCAGCAATTTGGGTTGCCTATACGCATGTAATATTGTATAACAAACAATATTTACGTTTCATTAAATGGAAAGCTGTTCCAAGTAAGATAAGAGAATATACCCAGTGTTATTTATTCGACAAAAAACATTTCTAATCATTGTTATCATTCTAATAATTGTAAAATTCGATTTTTTTTTCAACACAAAAATAATTAAGTCTGTACATGATAGAATGCGGAAATTGAATTTCACAATTCGGCTTTACACTGAACATATGTACATATGAACATATGTATGTATGTAGCAGATTTATATTGTGTATTTACGTACACACAACATACATATGCAATTATGACTTGCTGTATATTCATTTTAATACAAATTTCCTATGTATAAAATAAATTAATATTGCATAACTGTATGTATGTATATTTATGATTTTTTAAAGGCGATTATTCAAACAACTTCTAAATTTTTGTGTGTTCTTAAAATTGAATTTAACTGCAATATGACGCAATATTTTAAGATATATATAATTACAATTTAGTTTTAATGCAAACGGTTAATAAACGGTATATAAACATAAAGTTTTGAGACTGACAAAAACAAATATACAGTAGCCATAAAAAATATTTGCTCACTGTATAATCACAACTTACATACCCGTATAGTTGTGGTTTCTGTATGTAAAATACGTAGGAGGTTAGGTAATCAATGAGTATAGACCGTTGATTCCAAAAGTGGTCTATATCGACCTACAGGGGTCGACTACGACCTGCAGGGGTCTATGTCAGTGCAAGAAAAAAATTTGGGGTCCCCGATAGTGGATCTCATTCAAACAGGTTGTGACCTTAATTTTGGCCAATTTTGACTTTCCATGAATGGAACAATTCACATACACAGATAGTACCCTTGTATTCAAAAAAATCGCGTACATCATTTAAACATTTTTTTATTAGTTTTTTTTTATCGTTTAAAAACGGACTTCCTGTCATTTAGACAAAATATATTTGTTTTTAGAATGTTCCTGTTCCCATCTTCTTTTAATTCTGAAAATCGTGCTCTTATTGTAATAGCAATGAAGTGCAACATCTCTAATTGACCAACCGTCTTCAACTTTTGCTATAATAAAATACTTTTATCTACGACCATCCTATAATTAACAATTTATTTAATAAGTTTTTATGTGTAAAGAGCTACATTAAATAAATCGTGCGTAAATGAATTAAATCATGCGTAAAAACCCAATATAAATTAAATGGCACTATCATTATTAAATGATTTCTGTTGACAACGGCGCCAAGCGACAACAAACAAAACAAAAGTGATTTTGTCTATTGTGCAGTCTGTAAATTACAATTTTTCAGTCCTAACGGTGAGAAACAACTAATTTATTGCGAATTCAATGGTATTTAAACACACATTTTGATTATTTAGAGAGGTTATTTAGGTTATGTTGAAAATTCCCTAGAAAATAAAAAAGAAACATCGAGAAAAATCTTTGGAATAGGAAATCAACAACTTCAGCCATCGACATCTCAAACACACACTATTACAAGAGAAGTAGTAGTGCACCAAGAAAGAAAAGAAAATATTCCATATGTAATAATTAGTAACCGATATTAACATATGGCTGTGAATCCTGGATATTAAATAGAAGACAAAATAATAAATTACAGGCAGTAGAAATGAAGTATTTAAGAAGAGTTAGAGGAGTTACAAGGATGGACAGAATAAGAAACTTGGAAATACGAAAAGATTTGAAAATGCAGTCAGTGTTAGAATACATTGAACAAAGACAGCTAGGATGGTGGGGACATTTATATAGAATGGAAAATACAAGACAAACAAGAAGGATATGGAAAGCAAGGATAATGAAAAATAAAAGAAGAGGAAGGCCAAGGTCAACATGGAATGATGTCATAGCAGAAATACTGGGAAGGAAAGGCAAAACATGGACAGAAGCGAAGAACATGACAAGGAATAGAAATGAATGGAAAACGTTTATAAAAAGCTAGAAGAAGATAAACGCCCTACACCATTGTTATGGTAACAGGGATTTTTGGATTATATATATATATAATAATTAGTAACATTAATAACTGTACAAATTTGACAATTAATGTAAATTTGAAAAAGTTGACTGAATAAATTTTTTTTGTAACTAGGTCGTAGATAAAATATTGTATGACACACGTGTGTGAAAGGCTTTTATGCACTCCTTGCGATTAAAACACTCGCCTTCGGCTCGTGCTTTAAACTTCGCAATTCGTGCATAAAAGCCTTACTTCACACACTTGTATCATAAATAACTATTCTTGTTGGTATTTGCATTTTTGGTTAACTTAAGTGTCACGGTATGACGTTAATAAACGTCAGTAAAATATAAAATTAAATGAGAAAAAAATTGTTGTATGCGATTTCTTTGAATACAAGACTATCTATGTAATGGGTCTTCTTATTATAAAAATAAATAAAATATAGATGGCGCACTGAATTCGTCTGGGTATTTTGACGCATTCAAATTGTTGAATTATTTTATGAAAATCGGCGTTTTGTGAAAAATGTTTTTAGAAAATTACGGGAATTTTATGGTTTACATGATCGTCCATCTGAAAGAACTAGTGGAATATCAAAAAAGAGAAAGACACAGTCGTAGTGGCCGTTCACAAGAGCATATTGATTTGATTCGTGAAAGTGTTTCTGAAGCACCTGAAATGTCCATTAGTCGAAGTTTACAAGTTGGACTCAGTGAATCAACAACATGGCGTATTTTACGAAATGATTTAGCTAGAAACGTATTATCTATTTAAACTATACATCCTTATACCGTTAGTTGTCGGATTTTAATAGTACATTTCAAGTTGGTAGTGCATTTACTCTACCTTTCCATAAGTTTCTGTTCTGTGCCACGTTCCTTGCTTTACACCACTGAATACCACATTCTGCGGCTACATGTCGTACTTGTTCTTCCCATTGTATTCTAGGTCTTCCAATTCTATTGTTTCACTGTACTCTGGCTTCATGCACCTGCTTTGATGGTCTATTTTCGTGTATCCGGTGCAAGTGTCCAAAAACCAACCCAGTCTCTCTTCGATAACTCTCTTAACCGGTTTCAGGTTCCTTCTTTGTAGTATTACCTCATTTCTAATTCTGTCATTCCTTGGAATTCCTTCAAATTTTCTCAGGAATCTCATTTCTACTGTTGTTCTGCTGTTTTTGTTTATATCTGTAATCGCCCAAGACTCGCTACTCGTATATTAGTGAAGCTCTTACTACTTCTTTGTATATTTTTGTTTTTATTTCCTTTGATATTTCTTTTTTTCCAAGAAAATGTGTCTTTAAGCATGCTATAAATTCTGTTTATCCTTCCTATTCTCTCTGCTATTGCTTTATCTACCCTTCAATTTTCTTCTATTACTGTGCCTAAATATTTGTAGCTTTTGGCTTGTTATAGTTATAGTATAGAATCTAAACATATTTTGTGCTTCTTTTCCTTTTCTGACATTATCATAGTTTTTGTTTTGCTCATGTTCATTTCCATGTTTATCTTCCTAAGTGCTGATTGGTATATATTTAGGTTCTGTTGTAAATTCTTTTCTAAATCTGCTTCCACCATCATGTCGTCTGCAAATAGTAATTCATGCAAAGCGACTTGTTGCATTCTCCGTTCTCCAACCAACAGTTTCCTAAATCTCTGTTTACAACTTTTTATAACATCGTACATTAATATCGCGAATAGCAGAGGACTGAGAACACAACCCTGTTTTAACCCTATTTTTGTTCCGAATTCTGTTGATTCCTCATTTTGTGTTCTGACTTTATTTTTATTGTCTTTATATGCCTTATAAAGGCATATAAGGTTTAAATAGCACAGCAACTAAAGCCATTGGACCATGCAAAACGTTGTGCATTGAACAGTTGGATTAAAGAACAACCAGATGATTTTTCACAAGAAATCGTCGTTTCTTATTAAGCACATTTTGAAATTGGTGGTTTTGTTAACAAACAAAATTGTCGAATTTGGGGTGAGGAAAATCCACGAGTGATTCATGGAAGACCTTTACACCCTCAACCAGCCACTGTTTGGTCTGCATTATGGTCAGGTGATCTAATTGGAACATATTTCTGTCAAATTGCTGCTGGTAATGCTGTAGCAGTGATTGGTGTTCGATGTCGTGAGATGTTAACTGAATTTCCGTAGCCTGAACTGAAAGAAATGGTGATGTTAATTGGCCATCAAGATCATGTGATCTAACACCGTTGGACTATTTCCTTTGGGGTTACGTAAAAAGCCAGGTCTATAAGAACAAATCACAATCGATTCCTGAACTAAAGGATGCAATTATTCGTGTTATTGGTAAAATAGAGCCTCAATTATGTCGAAACGTAATAGAAAATTTTAACAAAATAGTGAACAACTGTGAACCAGCAAGAGTGGTCACGTATCAGATATTATTTTTCGTGTATAAATGTCACAATTTATACTACAGTTGTCAATAAAAGTTTTTGAAAATCAGTGTAAATTATGGGTTTTATTTATTCTTAGGCGCTCAATGTGAAAGTTACATAATACTTTCTTAGAAGTGCATACATCTATCTACTAATTTTAAATTATAAAACTTTCTATGAAGCAAACATTTTTAAAACAAATGTTCATAAAACGTGATGACGATTTTTATTAAAATTTATGTTATTAGAAAAATAGAGACATTTTCTGATGTATGAAACTGTTGTAAACTAGCAGTTGCCCGCAGCTCCGATGCGTTGAGTTTTGTTTTCTCTGCGGGTAAGTTTTTATTTTGTAAAAAGTTCCGCGTAGCAAACAGACACTACGGTTTGGACGGAAAAGGGTAACAAACTTATTTTAACAATTATAATGTTAGTAGGAATATATTATTTTTCGTCACACCTACTGCGTAAGTAAACAATTACGACACCTTTTTTTGAAACGTAAGTGACACTTTACATACCGTATTGACAGTTGCTATGGTAGCGGGCTGTAATATTTATTACGACCCTAGGGAAATAATAGCAATATTAGAAAATTTATGACAAATTTATTTCAAACATGATTAATTAACATAACTAGGAAAAATAGAATCTTGTACAAAAACTTATGATTTTGTAATATTAAATGTAAACGAACAATTAGAACAATTAGCTATCTGAACAATAGAGTCTTCTTTCTTACTAGGCAAGTTTATATTTTCAATAATGTCAACATTATTAATGGTTGGATTCCTAATGGAATCATCAACTTTCTTCTCATTTTTCTGTATCACAGTTGAGCAAACAGCCTCTGTAATATTTTGTTTATATAAAATTCGGTCAGCTATCTGTACTTTATTTATCATTGAATCGGAAACATTGCTTTCTGCTACGGTAGAACATTTCCATCCGCTGTGTCTTTTCAGACCAAGAACATCAATTCCTGAATCGGCTAATAATGTTGCCGAGGTCCTTCGAAAGGAATGTCCGGTGTAGGTAGTGGGGTTCTCCAACGACAAGTATTTTGCTATTTGGCTAGGAATTTTTGCGAGTGTTTTTTTCTACAGGCTGATTTCGACATTTACCAAAACTGTACTTTAAGAAAAATCTATCATTGGTAATATTTTCTAATCTCAGACCAATGTATTTTTTAATAATTAGCATAAAATTAATTGGAGATTCTTCCTTCGCAATAATTGTAAAAGAACGTTTTAATCCATTTTTAGTATCCGGTATTTTAATTATTATTACATCATTTTTATTTTCCACATCTTGAATTTTCATTTTAGCTAGTTCATCTTTCCTACAAACCCCAGCAATTCCCATAATCATAACAACCTGCAAAAAATTAGTATAGAATGAACACGAATTAAAAAGAATCATTCTGTAAACTTACCTTCATCAACAAATATGTATCGTCGGAAGCTTCAATAAGAAATTTATTCATTTCCTCTCTTGTAAAGATACTAGAGTTTTTAGTCTTAAAACCATCATTTTTACGCTCAAAAATCCTTTCAATTTAGGATATTTTGAAATATCTTCATTTTCGTTAATAAATATGGTAGTTTTTAACATGGAGTATTCACACCATAAACTGTTTGGTGATTTTAACTTCATAGATCTATCACGAAAATATGCCAGCATTACACTTTCTGAAATACTCTCCACATACCTCTGGTGACACCAATCTTTGAACATTTTATAGGTTTCACTGTATCTGTTTTTAGATTTCTCCGGCAAAATCTCAGTACAAGCTATAATAGCATCCATCTCTATTTGATTCATGTTTATAAATTTTATTTAGAAAGAAAAACTTTTGAAAATCTATTGCATATACTTTGACATTTATCAAAAATATAAATTTATATCGACACAAACATGGTTACCATAGATACGACAAATATTCCTGACTTGATGTTACTAATGTCTAATGTGTATACATATAGTAAAAGTAAAGTGGAAAATCATTCAAATTCGTCTATTTAAAAAAAACCTAGGTATGACGAAAAATCTCATATGCACCACGGTTCGTACAGTACACTTTCATGGTCTCGAATACATGCAAACCTCGACCCTACGGGTCTCGGTTTGCAATCGTATTCTCGACCATAAAACTGTACTTACGAACCTAGGTACATAAATAACTATTATTTACTACATCCAATCACATGTTAATATTTCATAAAATTGTGCAAAAAGTAGGCTGTTGGTTTTGATCTTGTAAAAACGTGCATATAATACTTTATACCAGTATTATCACAGTAGTATCACTGACCGAGAAGATTTGAGATTAAACCTAACTAAATTCATCCCAAATGTTCAAAATTTGTTACTAAAGCATCAGGTTCATCCCACCACTAAAAGCATTTATTTTTTGCTTAATTATTTTATGTAATAGATACTAAATTTTAATTTGGTTTGTTTTAATTTGAATTCTATTAATAAATGTATAAAACTTAACATGTGTTTTTTATGTTTTTCACCTTATATTTACAATTTGAGTAGCCGTATACCAGCTGCCAAAAATACTTTTGAAGTTGATGAATTTGCAAAAATTCAATATTAGGTAAGCTGGGGTCTATCCAAGAGCGAAAAACATGGCAAGTTGTCTACGAGGCAAAAAAGTTTGGGGACCTCTGAATAGACAATGGTACTTTTCATATATCAAAAATTTCTAATCTCGTTTTGAATTGTATTATTCACAAATTTAAAAATGTTACACATTCATAAGTCACTGTGGAATTTTATTCATATTTTCAAGAGAAAGCCTTTCCTTTGTATGGCACTGGTCATAAACGATACTGTTCCAATACTCTATTTACCAATCAACCCAGGCATTTAAAATAATTATTAAACTTTCGTTTCAAATTTATATTGTACATTTTAATTTAATTATTAATTACGTATATTTCTATTCAAATTTTATCTTAACCTTAATCAGTAGTTTTATTTATTAAGCAATATGTTCTGTACGACAAAATTATACCGATCATGTATTAAAATTGACATAATTTACTAGCCCAATTTAGTTCACTACTGTAAAGGCTATCTAAGCCATATCGTGTGACATATCATTTTAAAGTATTTCTTTTTAAAGGAATCTTTTAATGCCATCAATTTCATTTACATCACAGCCCTTTAGCTCGCGTCTTTAATTAACTCTTAATTCTTTAGACGTCGCCCTTTGCAATATGATTAGTTATGCCTAAACTTGATCATAAAACCTATTCTTAGTACGACCAGCTCTCTAGAACATTCTCCTCCGTTTTTCAGCCGCGGTACCGACAAGAACTGCAGCTCACGTAGCTGGACAGTTTGATGCGAACCACGCTGTCCAGCATTTCTTTACAGGTTTTTTTGTTTATCAGACGCGGACAAACGCAAGCAAGTAAATCAATCATTTCTTAATTATATTATTTTAACCACATTTACAAAGCCATTAATTTATCTTCAGTTTGTAAATACTTGTTCCTCGTTAGTTATACGTAACTATACGTATAGTCCGCATTTAATTATTTCAATCTATTTCGAAGTTTCATTTCTTTTATGTTAATATTAAATAAAACTTTACTAAATATTAATAATATTATAAACATATCGTTACGTTCGTATTATATGTATATGGTATAAATCTACGGGTACAAGATATCATATTCATTGATTATCTATATTCTATAGCGTACTTCTTAAATGTCAAATATAAACAAAGAATTTTGCAATCCAATTAACGTAACTATAAAGTTAAGATTTATAGAATGTGCAGCCAATTTAATTTATTATAAGTAAATAAATTTCAAATAAGCTGATCATGTTTACCAGTGATTATTTTTAAATTAATTACATATTTGCTGTAACATAGATAAATACGATACACAATTGAGATTTAAAATATAATTTGATTTGATAGATCAGGAGTCTCGCTAAGAAATTTAGTTAGAGAAATTTTTAAATACTCTTCTAATTGCCTATTTTTAGTCAATATTTTGCCATACGATTGGCGTTCTTCATCAGGGTAAAGCAACGATAATTAAGTTGTACCAAATACAATATATCATATAACATCTATACCATAAAAATATACTTACAAATTGAACTAATGTGAGGAAAGGTTTTCCGTAGGTATACTTATAATAAGTGCCAACAAATATAATGATGTTAAAAGATGAAAAAGTAAAACATCTTTTTTTATACAACAACGGTCAACATCAACTTATTCATTTACACTTTACCTGTTGTTATATGCTGTAGCAAAACAAGAATGCCGGCACTGAACGTTAAACTCGTACTTGTGTAAAATGAATATGTATATGAATCAAAGTATCAAAGTAATCAAAATAATCAAAGTAACGAATAGTAACGATTACTTAAAAGTAGCGAAAATGGACTTCTCTATTATCTAAAGGTGAATAAAAGCTTACCTGTAATGTTAAATAATATAAAAATTACTTCTAAAAATAGAATTAGGATCTAATTGTTAACGTATAAATTACATTTCAAACAATACATTAGCAAGTTAATTAAAAAGCAATGTGAAGTTTTAAAGCACTTTACTGAAACCGCTCGATCTTGCCTCTAAAATTTATATTACTGTTGTCTAGTGTCCTGATCTTATTCATACATAGCGACTGTGTGTATGATCCCTGCACTTGAACGAGATAACTAAAAGGCGTGTTCGAGTTATGCACAATCCGTGTTAGCGCTTTGCTTATGGTGTTCGCAACCGTGAAAGAATTTCGCAGACTATCAAACGCTTTAACATGTTAAACAGAAGATGATTACACTTGTCTCTTGTGTTTTTTTTTACGAATAAAATGTCATTCAGTATAGATATCTCCAATATCAATGTACGAGTGGATTACCTGTATCATTGAAGACTTGATCAAAATCAAGCTTTAGACGTGCCTTACACCAGCAATTTCTAGAGGAGACAAATCGAATAATTTAGTTCTATTACTGTTGGTTTAATTTGTTAATTTTATTCTAATATTCATTATAATTTCACAAATAGAAGAAAATTGAAATATTTTTTATTTCCCTTTCTTTTGCTACTTAATATAATTCTAAATAAATCGACAATTATTTAATTACATTATAATTAAAGTTTATATGAAAATTTTTAAAAGAACAAATATCCAAAAAGTATCGTGATTTAAAGAACATGATCTTTGAAAATTGAATTAAATAGTTAAAATCTTCACTTTAATAGTATTTGTTCGAAAAACGACAATTGTTTCGCACGCAGTAGTTTGTCGGTACTTACTAGATCACGTTACAAACTAACATAGGTATACATAAATACAAAAAGGTTAATATTATTTTGCAATGTCTTTAAAATGTGTGAATTTACACAAGTATTGTAGTAAAAATGCCTGGTCAGTCCTTACTGTTATACTATTTGGTATTATATGCCATTCCAAATAAGAATGGACTAGATGGTTTTCAGGAATTTGAAACAAGTAGAACATATGGTCGCTGTCATATCTTGCGGTTATATACCTACATATCTATACAATAGTATATTAAAACACAAGTTTCACAAGGCACTATTTTGCCACACGAGTTCAGTTTAGAAAACGAGCCCTGAAGTTTTTCATACTATTTTTGCAGCAATAATATATTTATTTCTGCATTCGAACAATGCCAACATTGAGAAATGAAGAGCGTATCGAAATGAAGATTATTTCGATACTGTTTTGAGTTTCATAATGAGTACATTACGAACGCAAAATAGAAAAAAATATTATTTTATAACTTTTACGTTTGTTTATGAACATTTTTATTACTAAGAAAGCTTAGATATTCTTTAAAAATTTTATTCAAGCAAGAAGCGGCAAATATTTGACAATTGAAGATGTTAGACAGGTATAAAATATTTCAATCGATATCTTAAAAGTTATTATTTATTGTTTGAAGGTGTTGCATTTACAAGAAATTTGTGCGTAAATACAGTTATAATGTGAAGAATGTGAAATTAGCTATATACATATATTGCCATATATATTACCAGATATATTGACCTACGCCTTACTTTGAGTTTATCATTGACGGCAGTACTGATCAGTATTGACAGAAAAAGAAAATTTTACAGAACAAAATAAATTGAATTTGCTTGTGTAATCGCCCTCTCTTTTAACCAATCACAAATTTTTATTTTAAGCCCCGTCTTTCACAGCAGTCCAATTTTATTTTGGATGGCATATAAACATGTTTATGAATAACATTTTTTAGTAAAGTAAATATGCATTTCTATTACAGTCTAAACGGTTGCTCTAAATGAATAAATTTAACAAGGTGAGTTATTTAAATCTAATTGATCGTTAACTAAAATTTGTGATTGTTTTAATTTATTGATTTCTAAACTTACCAGTAAATTTAATTGATTGCCTTTATTTTCTAAATGTAGAATTTGAAAATCATTATTGAATGTGTGGTTTTCTTCTATTACACGATTGGAAAAAGTGGAATCTTGTGTATCAATTTTAAACGAAGAACAATGTTCAGCAGTACGTTTTTCAAACGATCTTCCTGTTTGACCAACATATATCTTACCGCATCCACACGTTAACTTATAGACTCCAGATTTCTTATTTTTATCGGTTCTATCTTTACTATTTCAATGTGTTTGGATAAATTGTTATCTGTTTAGAAAACCGTGTTTATATTAAGTTGTTTTAAATACATTGAAATATCTTCATTAGATTTCCCCGGTGTATGTTTGTAATCTAAATTTTGAATTTTACTTGTCCTTTATTACAGAATCTATAACAGATATAATTTAAAATCGTAAAAAAAAACTCATTAATAAATCAGAGTTTGACATTTACTACAGACATAGCTAATAATTCGTTAACACTTAATTATTCACTATCAATAGAAAATTATCAAAAAGAGCTAAATCTAATCAAACAAATAGTAATCAATAACGGCTACACACATACTCCAATTGAAAATATGCTGACAAATAAACTATGTCCATGATATATTCTGTAATAAAAGACAAGTAAAATTCCAAATTTAGATAATAAGCATACACTGGGACACATAATGAATATCTTTCAGTGCATTAAAAAAGACTTAATATAAACATGTTTGCTCAATGATAGATTGGCTAGAACAAATTCTGCTCAAGGATTTTATTCTTCTGGAATTTATCCCATATCTAACGAAAAACTATTAAGTATGCTTTTGCTAGAAGTTTAAAATAATGAAAATTCTAATAATAATAACGTTAGTGAAGTACTGGTCAACGAACCACAAAGATACGTTTCAACCAAAGGAAAGAAAGTTAATGTTATATATCCAGGTGCCTCAGTGGCTTGCATAAACACTCCTGAGCATGATGGTCAGATGCAAGACTTAGATACAAGTGCATTTGTTTTCGCTCTGAGTAAATTAAAAGTAATACATATGCGAGTATTAGAAGTAGGTACGTTGAAGTCAATATAGGCAAAGTATCGTTGGTCAATCGATTTCGTTTGATAAAAGATTTAGTAACAATTTAGCACTAACTTACGTTTCACGGCGACAAGATCGTATACAATGTCAATCTGAAAGAGCATTGTAGTCCGTTCTTTTTTCAGGATAAATGCTAGTCACTTTGAAGGAAAGATATTTCAGGAACCTCCTATATATTCCGTTAACATAAATTTATTGATAGGTGTAATAGAAAAATCAAACTAAAGAGGTATACTTCAACTTGCGTCATTCTAAGGCATAATATAAATTCTTAATACAGTAAATAATAAAAATAAATTAAAACACTTGGCTTGTTTCACTATGAGATTTATTTAAATTCTCTAACAATTGTTTCGGCTGTTATGCCATTCTCAAAGAGATCTATAAATCTAACTTAAAGACTATCGCACTTGTTCTTATATGTTGTCTGTTCTTGTGTGTAGTGGGGGTGGTACTATATTGTGTATTACGGTGTCTATAAAGCGTGTATTGGCATATTCTATCTGTGTGTTGGTGATTAATAGATTTTGTTTTTTCGCTATTTTTATTTCTAATATTTCTAGGAGGTCCAATCTCTTGCTTTTTGTGATATTGTGTATTAAGTCGCAGTTATCTATATCGGGGAAGTGGTTGAGTTCTATACAGTGTTCGGCAAAGCCTGTGTTTTTCTCACTATATAAAATTGACTTTTTGTGTTCTTTAACTCTGTTTTTAATGGCTCGTCCACTTTGGCCGATATAGATAGCTTCACAGTCTTTACATTTTAATTTATAAACACCTGATTGGTCCATTTTATCTCTTTTATCTTTGTTGTTGCTAATCATTGTTCCCAAATTTGTTTTATTTACCCAGCTTATTTTGATATCTAATCCTTTTACTATTCTGTTTATTTTATTAGTGAGTTGTGGTATGTATGTAATTTTGTGCCATCTTTGTATATTTTCTGTTATTTTCGGGTATAGGTATTTGTTCTTATTATTTTGTATTTCTTTACGTTTTAACAGTTTATCTACGATTTTAGGGTCATATCCATTATTTCTTGCGATTAATTTAATTGTGTTTATTTCTGTATTAAAATCTGTCTTGTTTAATGGTGTGTTTGTGGCTCTATGTATATAACTATTGAATGTTGACATTTTTATTTTCATCGATTGTTTAGCGTTTGCATGTAATATGTTGTCTGTAAAAGTGGGTTTTCTGTAGATTTCGAATGTAAGCTTATTATTATGTCTGTTTATTGTAATGTCTAGAAAGTTTATTTTCTTGTCTTTTTCTGTTTCTTTTGTAAATTGTATCTTGTGGTTTATAGAATTTATTACTTTTAGGAACTCCGTTAATTGCCTATCTGTACCCTTCCATATGCAAATTACGTCGTCTACATATCTGGCCCAGAAATGGACTTGTTGAATTAATACCGTGTTTTTCTTGAATAGTTCTTCTTCGAATTTATTCATGTATATTTCTGCTAATAATATATAAATTCGAAGAAGAACTATTCAAGAAAAACACGGTATTAATTCAACAAGTCCATTTCTGGGCCAGATATGTAGACGACGTAATTTGCGTATGGAAGGGTACAGATAGGCAATTAACGGAGTTCCTAAAAGTAATAAATTCTATAAACCACAAGATACAATTTACAAAAGAAACAGAAAAAGACAAGAAAATAAACTTTCTAGACATTACAATAAACAGACATAATAATAAGCTTACATTCGAAATCTACAGAAAACCCACTTTTACAGACAACATATTACATGCAAACGCTAAACAATCGATGAAAATAAAAATGTCAACATTCAATAGTTATATACATAGAGCCACAAACACACCATTAAACAAGACAGATTTTAATACAGAAATAAACACAATTAAATTAATCGCAAGAAATAATGGATATGACCCTAAAATCGTAGATAAACTGTTAAAACGTAAAGAAATACAAAATAATAAGAACAAATACCTATACCCGAAAATAACAGAAAATATACAAAGATGGCACAAAATTACATACATACCACAACTCACTAATAAAATAAACAGAATAGTAAAAGGATTAGATATCAAAATAAGCTGGGTAAATAAAACAAATTTGGGAACAATGATTAGCAACAACAAAGATAAAAGAGATAAAATGGACCAATCAGGTGTTTATAAATTAAAATGTAAAGACTGTGAAGCTATCTATTTCGGCCAAAGTGGACGAGCCATTAAAAACAGAGTTAAAGAACACAAAAAGTCAATTTTATATAGTGAGAAAAACACAGGCTTTGCCGAACACTGTATAGAACTCAACCACTTCCCCGATATAGATAACTGCGACTTAATACACAATATCACAAAAAGCAAGAGATTGGACCTCCTAGAAATATTAGAAATAAAAATAGCGAAAAAACAAAATCTATCAATCACCAACACACAGATAGAATATGCCAATACACCCTTTATAGACACCGTAATACACAATATAGTACCACCCCCACTACATACAAGAACAGACAACATATAAGAACAAGTGCGATAGTCTTTAAGTTAGATTTATAGATCTCTTTGAGAATGGCATAACAGCCGAAACAATTGTTAGAGAATTTAAATAAATCTCATAGTGAAACAAGCCAAGTGTTTTAATTTATTTTTATTATTTACTGTATGAAGTTAAAATGTTTCACCAAGAAGTATCTGCAACAACAGCCGAGAATAATAAATTCTTAATTGCAGCAATGTTGTTGAAGTTTCTACACGATCTAATAAGAAAAGCCAATGATTTTGAAACTAAGGCACAGATCTACTTAACATGTTGACAAAATGTTAGTTGCGAATCAAAAAGTATATTTGTGGGGCAAATAAAATTATTATTAATACACGCGTATTTGATAGAATGAAATAATATGATATTACTCACTTCGAATTCAGGTAAACATAAGCCATTAAAAGTTTTAAAACAATAACATTGATTAATCAGTTTTGATGTCATCTGTTTTATCTTAATAAAGTTAAACCGTAGACTGTGTTTAAGTGTATAAATAAGTGAAAATATCTATGCCACAAAATAGCGTAATATCCTTCGTGTGCGCATGTTCTAATAATTAAATTATTAATATCATTAGGAAGAAAAACGTTTTAATTAGACTAATAGTAAGTACATCGGAGCACATTTACATTTCTAAATGCAACGATTCAGTGATTAAAATACGCATGTAAGGACATTAAACTATACAGTGATGGAGTTACATATTTTATTTTTTATAATTCGTATTACAAAATTACGTTGTAATAATATTATTGTAAAGCTAGATATTAGCGGGACGAAGTCAAATATTCCAGAATATTTGTAATTTACGTTTTTTTTTTTTATAATAATCAAGATTTCTATTGTCGGACTCCATACTGCTGGAGGAACTAAACACGATAATAAAGTAAAAGTAATGATATGCCGCTATGGCTTACATAATCACTACCATAATTAACTATAAAATGAAGTCATTCCTTATAAGATATATACCAAGAAACTATAAATTAATGAAGCAAATATTTAATTTCATGTGTGTAATCCTGAGATATCGGCTTTCCTGGTCATTCACTTTATCTCTTTGGGTCAGAATATTTTATAAGAATAAGGATGACATATGTGGGATTTCTACAATATAATATACTTAATATAAACTATAATTAAAACGCCCAATTAAAATTGCATCCCATAATAAGCAGGTAGAAAGTTTGATGCATAAATTGCATTCTGGGTACAATGAAATTACATACCCGAGCTAAACTTGATTTGTAAGATAAAATTGAAGTTATTTTCACAGTGTTGCCGAACTTTGAGGATACAACAAATTTGGAAAATCCACAAACAATTCAGAGCTATTGTCTCGGCGAAAGCTGATGTCCGACCCTCGTTATCGGGTTGGTGTAATTTAACTTAGGTACAATAACAATGCCTATCTGGATATAGGGCAGGGGGAATTATCACTATAGGTAATTAGAATGGGGCACAGGTAGTTTGCACACTATTTAATCCGTTCAAACATTACTTATAAGTAGAGACCGGACACATCGGGCTGAAATGACGTCATTACGACGGACGATATAAATAATCTACAACATCTGTAAGTACATCACGCAGTTATTGAATAGCACTATTCATTCGGTTAACTGCACACAAAAAATAGATGTGCAGTTAACCGAATGAATAGTGCTATTCAACAACTGTGTGATGTACTTACAGATGTTGTAGACTATTTATATCGTCCGTCGTAATGACGTCCATTTCAGCCCGATGTGTTCGGTCTCTACTTATAAGTGCCCTAATTCCACAGGTAAAATGCACTATAATTATTCGCATATTCATTATCCTGGAAGACGACATTATGCTAATTGTTGGAATGTCATGAATATTGTATTTATATTGATATTAAAATAGTAATTTGCAATGTTGATATCTCGATCTGTTTAATCAATGAAATTTAAGGTGGGAGTGTAATTTTCAATATTCCTGAATTTAGGAAACAATAAACGGGGCTTCGAGAAGAAAAATAAGTTTATTAGTTTGCAGTTAAAACTACAAGTGTTCTCTTAAGTGCATCCCCTGTGTAAAACTAACAAGTAATCGCAGCAAAGAGTTATTAATAGCATACAATTTAAAATTTTATAGAAGTAAAGTGTTGCAAACTGATGAAGTATACTGGAGATCATGCAAAAGAGCTGCGACTGAAGAGTTGCGCGAAAACCTACCCACTACACTAACAAAAACGAATGTAAATTAGATATGAAAAAATATGTGTAAGCTTTTATATATGCCCTACCATCTTCCATTGAAGAATTGCATACCGTATTAAGGGAGTTAAATGTCGGGACAAATAAAAATAAAAACTTTTTATTCATAAACGATGACAAAGAAAAAAATCGTTGTATTTTCCTGTGGCGACAACATCCGCATATTGTGTAATATTGAAACTGTTTATGTAGATGCGACGTTTACATATTGGCCAAAGTTTTTTACACAAATGTTTACCCTACATGGCTTCGAAACCGGTCATTATATACAGTTAATTTCTTATTTATTTCTATAAGCGAAAATCTACATATATCATGTCACTGCGTGCTATTAAAGAATTATATTTTGACAAATTTAAAGTGACTCTTGTACCAACGAAAGCTGTATCTGACTTTGAAATAGCGACTCATGTTGCTATGAAAGAAATTTGGCCGAATGTTGAAATAACGGGCTGGAGATTTCATCTGGGCCATCATGGTATAGGAAAATACAGCGGTTGAATTAGATAGGCATTATAACAATAAAGAAATGAAAAACGAGATTCAAAATTGGCTCAAAACAACATTCGCTTTGACATATTTACCTTCAGAAGGGATTGGTGATGCTTTTGCGATGGATCTATTTGCAGAAATTCCCAGCAATGCTGATGTTCATACGTGCGCGGCTTAATTATTAGAAAACTATATTTCTGATGACGTTGACTTTCCACCACACATACGGGTGGAAAACAACGCAACTTTAACACGAACTACTAATGCATGTGAATCATTTCATGTACGTTTTAACGATGCTTTTTACTCCTCATATCCGACAATATATATTATACTGGAAAAAACTCATGAGTTTCAAATTGACACATACATAAAAATATAGAGTTTGCAAATAACTGATAAAATACATAACAACGATGATAAGCGCCCTCAAGAATTCGTCAACAGTATGATAGTAAAATTAAGAAGCGGAGAGATACAAAGGCATCCCTTCTTAAAAGTTATATAATACAAAAGTATTTTTAATAATATATAATATTATTAAAAATGGGGTGTGAAGAACACAATACAAGTTCATATGTATTTTTGAATGTATCTTCTCCAAAGACGTAGATACGTATTTCACATTTCTACATCTACGTTTTTGGAGAAGATACATTCAAAGATACATATGAACTTGTATTGTGTTCTTCACGCCCCATTTTTAATAATATTATATATTATTAAAAATACTTTTGTATTATACAAAATTGGTAGGTTTACCTACTCAAGTATGTTTCAAATTATGTTGTTAAAAGTTATATCTTACCACAGTGCTCTCAAAGGGTAACTACGCGATCATTTATATGAGTATGTGTTTCCCATACTTATTGTATATATTCAGTAATAAATTATATTTTTATGATAAATTTTGTAACTATATGTACAGAAATCAAATATAATAGAAAACTCTTTGTTTTTATTTAATTCATGTTTAGAGTGCAATTTACCGGTCAGATTAAACAGGTAATGAAGAAGCCGGAGTGCAAAATACCTATAGGATTACGCTGACTTGGGGATTTGGCGTGCAATTTACCTATACCCTCAGAATAGAATAAAAGGGTAAAATTAAGTAATCAGTTATTAGTTGTTCTCTTGTCGAATTTGTTATTCTGTTATTCCAGTAAATATTTAAAAGCATGAAAAACGCGTCAAAATGGAAGTAACGTTTTGTACCAGTGAAAAAGGAAAATCCTTGTTAGTTATTGACGGCTATACTTTTAGCTTTCAACAAATGTTAGTCAAAGATACAGTGAAACGGTGGCAGTGTAGCAAACCTACGTGTAAGGCCTTTGTAAAAATTCGATGTACAGAAGATATAATAGTGGAATCAGTTTTCGACCATAATCATGAGAAGTTAACAGCAGGTGTTTTTAACAGAAAATTCGTAAGTAACTTCATTAAACGCAAAGCAGTAGGTGATATTTGTGAAAAGCTTCTCAAACTCATTCGAAGCGAAATTAACAACAGAAGCTTTTGATACCTTCATTAAAAAGGATATTGTGAGAGTGAGACAAAATATATACAATGCTAGAGCTTCTGCATTGATTAAACTTCCTAAGAATATTTCCGAATTTCATGCTGCAGTTGAATCGTCCCCTATTGCGACACATAAAAAATAATGTTTCCAGCTTAAAAATTACAAAGAAAATAATATTATTTTTTCGTGTTTGTCAAATTTAAATTTTTCTCTTCTACTTCTTGTTGGTATGTTAATGGAATTTTTGAATATTTCCCTCGGTTTTTTACTCAATTGTTCACCATTTTCGGTCTTAAAAACGACCATTATATACCTGCAATATTTTGTATAAAACTTCCTTTATATCATCATTATCATGCCTTCAAATATATTAAAGAAGAATGTGATACATTACTTAATCATCCGATTTTGAAACCGCCATTCATAAAAGTATTTACAAACCGTTTCCGGAAGCTGTTGTTTAAGGTTGTAGGTTTCACTTAGGGCAGTCATGGGATCGAAAAATTTAGCAATTGGGGTTAGTTGCACAGTATCAAAGAAAAAACGAAAATGAAACGGAAATTACTAAGTTCTTAACTTATTATTTGGATTACCATTTCTTTATCCTGGATATGTAGGAGAAATGTTTACTATTGATTTAGCAGAAATTAAGTCGGAAAATTAAAAACTCACGGAATTTTGTGACTACCTTGTTGACAATTACATTAGTGAAAATTCTCATTTTCTACCTCATGTTTGGGCCGAACATTCGTCGTCGCTAGAAAGAACAACGAACGCTTGTGAATCTTTTCATGCAAAATATAATTCTTAGCTTTGTTCCGCACATCCAAATATAAACCACTATATCAATGTTCTATTACAATTTAAAATTGATAAAAATATAAAGATTAATAGTGGTTTTCAACCCCCAAGGCGATTGACTCTCGAAGTTTAATAAAAACGATATTTCTAAACGAAAAACTGAATGATTCAAAAAATTGTAAAATAAATAAATTTGAATTTATACAAGCAGTTTCATATAGATTTAGAGCCAGAATTAATATATTTGTATGGTATATTGTAGCAAAAACAAATTGCATGTCGATGCGACAATTCACATTAAGTTTTGATACAAAATAATACAAATCTGTATAAAAACAAATTTGTATCTGTATATACATGGACACACAGCACGTATTTACCAGCGTTTGCTTCAATCACCAGACGTATGCGTTTCTGTGTAACCACTTTTGCAATGATGGGTTTACGAAGACAAACGACTGTAGGTACACTTCGCGGTCATGTAGCAAATTTTGTCCTATCCGATGACACCAGATAACCTCATGCAATCTGACGGACAAAACCGACCACGCCGGTGCAAAGTGTTTCTTCTCGAATAGCTAAGCTATTACAGGAAAAGACAAAATACGCATATTACTGTGAGTCCATTAACTCGTCGCCAGGTGGCGTAGTATAGCACGTGGTGGCGTAGTATTTTGTATGGTATATTGTATATTATTTTTGTAGTTGAATAAGTTTTAATAAACATTGTTATGATTTGTGACTAATTATTTTACTAAACCAAATTGCTCGAAAAACTTGGCAACCTTGCTTCAATTATATATTCATAACTAGAGTAGTCAGATTTTCCCCACTTTCCAGGATCGTACTCAGTATAAGTTAACATATAAGTATGAACGGTTTCAAAACACACCGGGTTTTATAACGAAAACGTGTTCGGATGAAATTACAACTCAGCCTTTTGTTAATATATACAGTCCAATAAGATTTAAGTATTAACGAAGAAATTAGTTATTTTAAGAGATGTTTACGAAAAGTTTTTTTACAAAACGCACCCAGATGCAAAAGAAAGATTGCGAATTTGAAGATAAGCAGGTTCATTGTGTGCATTGTGTTACGGCATGTATGCCGGCCAGATGTTTATATTTTAGTTAAGCGAGGCGGTTGAACTTGTGATGTTATAAACACATAAATCAGTATGTCGAACGAAAGAAAACGTGAAAGGCAACCAATAATTGGCACACTGAAAAAAGTTTACCGGAGAATTTCCCGATTTATATTAGAAAGGTGCTAAAATCATGTGCAAAGTTTGCGATAAACCGTTTATGTGTAGGCGTTTATTTCTCGCTAAGTTATAATTCCTTAGGGTCACGCCTTCTTTACAAAACGTGATGTACATTGAAAACATTTGTACATATTAACTTGTACTGAGTAGGACTTTGGAATGCGGGGAAAAATAACAACTCTATTTATAATTGACCATCGAACGCAGCTGAGCCTTATCTAGTAAGGATGCAATTTCGTTGTGACCTTCTTCGGTTCAGGTAACAATACCTTTTCCGGGATGCAATTTCGAATAGGAAATTAAAAAGTGTTTAATAAGTCTCACTGTCTTATTTTATTGTTCTGACAATATTGTTTTCATTGAAGAAAGATCTTATTCAGCTAAATGTAATGTATAAATGTATATATGATTTGTGCATCAGGATGTAGTAGTTATTTTCACAATTTTAAGATGTATCTATTATTGGGGCGTTTAAATATTGTTTCAGTGTGTTGGTCAGATTGTTACGATCATACCTTGCTGAAACTTATCGTTTTTGAATACGAATAAAATCGAAGTTTCATCAAATCAAATCACTGGATGTTCATTTATTTATGTGACCTAGTATATATATTTATATATATAATACTCGTATGTTCGCGTTACTGCAGAATGAAATTGTTTAAAATCAATTCGATAAAATTCGAAATTCTTTGCTGTTGAATATTGATAGTTACCATTGTATAACGATTTACGTTACATTTTAATGACACCAGCGTGTCTTTATTGTCATTATCTGTGTGAAAGTATTAAGATAAATGATTGCAGCTGTCCAACAAACGCAACTCGAGGTAATGATTTCTTATGCGCGGACTTAAATAATATAAACAAGAGAATAAAGACTGCTCGTATACACTTATTACTTCAAATAAATTACAATAGATAAAGAGAATTTAAATGTTTAATATTAAGTGACTCACTAATTCACGTTTTTAAACCATGGCCAATTTTAAATGGATTTAATAATATTGCGTAATTAATGTATTACGTGTAAGTCAAACAAATGTTTATTTGTAGTGTTATTCAGGTGTACTAAATGGATGGGAATTTGTAAATTTTTTGTTCTCTAATAATCAGAATTTAATTTAATAATCCTTAATATATAAGCAATTCCAAAATCGTGATTCTATTGTTCTAAGTATACATTGTAATAATTAAGCTCCCATCATCAGTTGATAATAGTCATGCGTTCTAATTAGGTTCGAGTCCGCAGGTTTTCCACTGACTTGCGCAGATAGGCGTTTTGACCAAGAATAAAGAGGTATATATGGAGTTATTAACTAACCGCTAGAAAAATATCGACTAGATCACGTGATTATCTTCGAATATTTAGCACTAACTTCTCACTTGTCGTCTGTCAGACATTTTGTATTGTTTATATTTGTTGTGTTATTCTTTTCTATTTACGTCTTTATTTTCTTTTATAATATTAAAGTTATTTTCAAAATTACACCGTTTTGTTATAACCAGAGAGCGGACTGAAGCGACTGAGTGACCAATTGCCCTGATAAAACGTAGCGGTATCATGTATAGTATGCATGTTAAAACAGCCCCACTATTTGCTTGCTCGATTGCATTCATCGAGCAGTTGTTGTTATTTCCGTCGTTATTGTGTCTATTCATTCATAAAATTCTATTTTACAGTGGCGTGTTTCTGGTCTCGTTTCTTTCAGTGTTATTTGGTTACAACTTTTAGTATTTTAAAAAATCCGTTTTATATTGTTATATTGTATATTTATCCTATAATTTTTTATAAATATGAAGTTTAATTTACTACCTTATTTTTGGAGTAGTTTTCGTTTCTCCTTTTTATTTAGTCTTTCTTACAAAATATACTGATCGTCATATACCAGATGATCTACTTTACGTAAATAACTCGTACCAAAATGTTATTTGAGAACCATTGAAAACAACGGATGTAATGGGATGATATGTGTTAAATGTAGCTGTTAATTTTCTTCATCCGACAACTTCAAACCAACCATACTTAATTGCAACTAAAATAATGTCAGTCGTAAATGGTGAAACAGTTGCAGATGTAATTGATCAATGTATTCATAATATTCTGTCATCGAATAACAACTATAAAGACGAGATGTTATTTGACTGATGCGGCAGCTATATGTTAAAAACAGGGAAGTTATTAAAGCAATCTTATCCCAGTATGCTACAAGTTACTTGTGCAGCACATGCACTACACCGAGTATGTGAATACATCAGGATTCATTTTCCAAATGTTGATAAGTTAGTTTCATCATTTAAAAAGATATTTTTTAAAGCTGAGACAAAAAGTTGATGCCATATTTAGCAGAAATCCAGATTTTAATATATTATATCAATTCTGCACCGAGCCGATTGAAAAATCTATGCATTTGAAGTAGTGTGCACTTTTGCAACATTTTAGTCACGCACCTATCACCAGTTGTGATGTGGAACGGACATTTTCTATTTTTAAAGACGTTTTAATATCTAAAAGAACTAATTTAACACAGGAACATCGTGAACAAATTTTAGTTGTTCATAGTAATGTTTTACACTTTCAATGTTTCACAGAAAATACATAGTTTTGAGTTTTGTTCTTTGTAAATTATTTCTATTCAAAATTCGATACGTAATTCGCTTATCAGCATTACTTTTGTTTCAGCAGTAGTTGCTGCCGGTTACCAAACCGCATATTACATTCGCTCTGTTGTACATTGACAGATACATATTAACTGCATATGTAGGTATGTACCACTTATGCAGTGGCAGCACGTATCAAATTGTTCGAAACTCACGGATCGCTAACATAAACAAACTGCGAATACAAGGCAGACGCCTATGGGTTATGAATCATCAGTCTATACTCTGCTTATTACACAAAGAGACCAAAGATTACCGAGTACAAACATAAAAACAGGAGAACCGAAATAAATAAAAGAATCAGTTGTAAAATAGGCCTAATAAAGGAGAATTGCCGAAACCTATATGATTATTGAGTAAAACGTCTGTATTTTTATATTTCAAAATTTCCATCATTTCAAGCAAATTTAATTTTTGCGATTTATTTTCTGAGTTTAAAATTTTAAAGTTATAATTAAAATTATGATCTTCTTCTCTCAGATGTATTGCATAATTTGAGTCATTCTTGTTATTAATATAACTTCGTTCATGTTCTTTGATTCTTTTGGAATAGGATCTACCTGGCCTATATAAAATTAAGGGCATGAACTACATTCAAGTTTGTAAACTCCCGATTTATTGTTTTATCTATTTTTTGTTTATTCTTTTTAACAAATGACCCTAAAAAGTTTGGTTTCAAAACCAACAATTCTTTAGGTTCGGTATCACATGCCTTCGCCTCGAGTACTTAATACTATACCCTTATTAATATTAAGGAATAATTGATTATCCGAGCACCATTCTTGGACAATTTCGAGATTATGCTGCAGGTTCATTGCATCTTCCAAGTTGTTTATACTCTTGTATTACTTTGAGGTTATCTGCATACGTGAGTGTTATTTGTTGTCATTGTTATTTTTATTCTCGCTTATGAGAGGAAATTTTGGATTTATATTCTATATAATTATAGGTCTGTTCCAACATAAAAATCACTGACGCGTCCGGGATCACTCTCTGACTGTTTCAATGCGCATGTGCAATCAGAAACCCACATCTGACGAAATTGCAATTAAAGTATGTTGGAACGCTATTTTAATGCTTTGGTTGTAATATTTGTGGCTAGGTGGCACTTGTTCAGTGATTAACAGATCTTAAAAGAATAAGAAGAACGGTTATTTGTAGAAATAAACGAAAATTAACTACCAATTAAAATAAAAATTACTTAGTGAAATGGAGAAAGGACACATTAATGGTAATATTCGTAATATCATTTCAAAACTGAAAGTAATAAATAGTAAAACTTAAGTTACACAAATATCCCTATATAAATATATTTACTGCGCAAGCGCTACCTATCCATAAATTTCGGTTTGCAAATAATCCGCAAATCGTTCGGACTGTATTCTGACGGTCCTCAAACTGGATAATGTTGTGTTGGAACAGATTGCTGTTGATCAGTGATTAGTCAGTAAACGTGTTGGAACGGCGATTTTTTACTGCGCTTGCTCTGTACAATCACGGATCAGTCAGAACGTGTGTTGGAACAAACCTTATATCTTTCCATTTTTCATACGTTCTCTTTATTTGACGGATACCTATATAGGCTTATGATATACTGATTGTTTATGTATATACTTAGTAGTAAATTTACATAATCATGCTAAAATGCAAAATATCTGTTGGGCTGTGTGTTGGATGTGTATTTAATTCAATTAATAACTTTGGTTAAAGTCTGTAATTGTTAAGGGTCTACTTTAGTGCCCGAAAAATTACGATTTCAGAAATATGCAACCCACATTACAGCATACTACAACAGACTAGGCACCAAGACGCCCTGCTGAGAGGGTCGAAGGATTATGTAAATTAGCAAACAAATTTGATTATTGACACATCAGCTACTTGGGATTTATTTATGCCTTGTTTTCAGCAGATAGATGATCTGTGTATTTCCGCCTAAAATTTTTTGAATCGTAGATAAAGAATAGATGTATTATTATAACAAATGTAACTTAATAGGTTCTAATATAAAATAAGTAGTGTAGTAAAGCTACACAATTTTACCCATACATACCTAATTGAAATACTTACATGCTTGTGTAAAGTAAAAGACAAACAAATGTATTAACTTGTTTTCCTCTAAAAGTGGTTACGACATTACCTGGCTTTCTAATCCTTCTTAGTCATTTAAAGTTAATCACCTGGTTACTTGGAAAAATGTATATAATTCGATAAAGATATGACGATATGATATTAGTGTTGGTGACCGTTGTAATTTTGAAATATAAACAACAATGGGACTTCACTCCCAAAAAAGATTGACAACCGCTGCAAAACGGAAAAGTAGAAAACATTTGATGAAACAAATTCGGATAAAAAGTCGAATAGTGTCTCAACGTGATAATATTGTAGATAATGAAATTGTTTTCACTGAGACAAATTCGGCACGCGACGACAGTTTTGATTCGGATATATCAGATCAAATTTAAACAATATTGCAAATTTTACTCTTGCTGGACGTAGGATTGTTGATATAAATCATCTGTTTACTGTTCTAAAAGGAATACGACATGATATGTTTGGCTGTGCTTTTCAAAATGTAGAAATAAAAGCGGAAAAACATTTTGGTTTTAAAAGTGTTTTTACGTATAAATGCAACATGTGTGGAATAACCGATACATTCAGTACTGAAAATGAAAATAAAAAATGTGGAGTAAATGAAGCAGCGGTGTGTGGAACTGTTGCAATAGGGGCGGGTCATTCACAATTAACAGAATTTTCCGCAGCTTTAGACATTCCTCAAATGTCTTCAGCAACGTATGCGCACATAGAAAGAAAAGTGCTAAAAAATACAGAGGAGTTAGCATTAAAAGAAATGCTAGCTGCAGGAAAGGAAGAACGTAAGTTGGCAATTGAAGCAGGAGAAATTGATAGCGACGGAATACCTTTTATAACGGGCGTTGGGTGCGTAATTGGGACCAGAAGTAAAAAAGTTTTGTACGTAGGAGTAAAAAATAAAATGTGCAAATTTTGTAAAAATAAGGATAAAAAAATGTTCCGTCTCATAAATGTTTTCAAAACTGGAACAGTTCTTCAACTTCTATGGAAGCAGCTATTATTCTAGATGGGTTTAGAATGTCAATAGAAATGCATAATTTGCGATATAAAACAATTATTGGTAATGGGGATAGTAGTGTATATAAAAAAATTCAAACAGCAAAACCTTACGGACCAACATATTTTATTGAAAAAATTGAGTGTCGAAATCATGTGTTTCTGTACGAAAATACGAGAAACTTCAAAAACTCCTCGATCAGATATGTGTATACGAAATTTTTTACGGTAGAATATTCTTAAATTTAGAACAGCTGTAGTTAGTGCCATAAAGTACCGCAAAAATGAAAATGTTTCTTTTCAACAAAAAATTGAAAACTTAAAAAATGATATTCTCAATGGACCTGCCCACATATTTGGAGAACATAGTAACTGTGCTAGCTATTTTTGTAGTAAAGATGGTAACAATGGTAACAATTCAAATACTATTGATTACAAACATTTCAAAAGCAGTGCTCTATATGATATATTTTTTCAGTCTTTGAATAGAGTAGCCAATTTATCCTCCAGTTTACTTTATGACGTAGACAATAACGCCGTAGAATCCTTCAATTCTGTTGTGAATAAATTCGTGGGAGGAAAAAGAATAAATTTTTCGCTGGGAGGCTCGTACCAAGGGAGATGTTTTGCGGCAGCCATAAATTATAATAATAAAGAGACATTTGTATATACATTTGTTAAGAAAACTAATGGGGATAATTTTAACGGTGTATATTTGGAAAAATTCAAAAATCTTAAACTAAATCAAGCAATAAAAAAGAAAAGCAAACAAAATAAAATTCGAATTCAAAGTGCTGATTCGGATTACGGAGGGTGCAAAATCGTGGTACCTGACATGCCTATTCCGGAATACGAAAGCAAGAGAAAACAATTTCTTGATAAATTGTTATCTGATTGTCATAATATTCAAATTATGACGGTGAATCAGAGACATAACAACGAATGGGAAAAAGAGAGACAGATAAGATTAACGGCAAGTAACTTTGGCAAGATTTGTAAAATGAGAGAAAAAACAGACACGGCTAGTACAATAAAACATATACTGTATACTAATAGATTCAATAATAAAAAACTACCACATTCTCTACAGTATGGCATAGATAATGAAGAAAGGGCCAAGCAAAAATTTATGGAAATTACAAATTTGAAAGTTGAGGCATGCGGTTTGTTAATTGACGAGAAGAAAAAATTTTTAGGTGCCACTCCAGACGGATTAATTGGATTCGATTCTATTGTCGAAATAAAATGTCCTTATTCAGCGCGTGATAAATTAATACATGAAGCCATTAACGAAAAATTAATTAATTATTGCACCTTAGATGCAAATGATAGTAACAAAATTTTGCTAAAACCTTTTGATAATTGTATGTATCAAGTGCAGGGACAACTCCACATCACCAAAAGAGAGAAATGTTATTTCGTAGTTTATACTAAACACGATTTGAAATATATAGTAATAGAACGAAATGATGATTTCTGGAATCATCATATGATTGAACATCTGGAAAAATTTTATATGAATGCAATGCTTCCAGAAATAATTGACGCGAGGTATCATAGAGATCAATCTATAAGAAGTATTATGAAAAAAGATCTCTAATTATTTTTTATTCTAATTTTTTTTAAATACAAACTATTTACTTATGTAAATACAGTAATTTATTAGCTGCAAATTAGTTTGTTAACATATAAATGACTAGAAAATTCATCTTTGATGTTTAGTCTCCGACCCGCACTTAATTTGCGGTGATTATTATGGATCAAAATTCTCTTAAAACTCAATCAAAGGTAATTTAATTAGCCATTGAACCAGTTGCAGCATTTATTTCAATATTTACGCCGATTTATTGGTTGATAAGTTAATATTGTTATAGGTAGAAGCCTGTGGAGCCAATTTACATAATCTTTCGACCCTCTCAGCAGGACGTCTTGTGTACTCTGGTACCTACGTGTGCTGTAATGTGGGCTGCATATTTTCGGGGACGTTGAGTATCGGTTTGCCTGTTTTTGACTTTTATTTTTATTGATAACTAAACAACAATTACATCTAGACAAAAACGGGCTGTATAGCTACCTAGATATTATAAATACCTACAACACAAACATTTCATAACTACATTAGCTGGCCTGGTTATCTCTCAATTTGTCCGGATAGATTTTCTGTTTCTTACCGATAAAAGTCAAACCGTTCAAAAATTTTGAAAAAAACGTAAATACCTACCTAGTTTTTATTGATACATGGTCATACATACATCGAGCGGTCTTTCAACTTTTAATTTGAAGCCAAAAAATGGCCGGAAAAATACACTCATTTCAGTGTGGGATTGCCGGGTATAGCGTAGAGCCTTAAAAGTGATAAGTTATGTCGAGATTTCTTAAATATTTTTGTTTGATAATTTATTTCTAAAATAATTTAATATTTCGGAAGTAACGATAAATTACTAAATTCTTAAATTAAAAAATTAATTAAAATGGCTTAATTGAGAGCAAACGCCATAATTTATATAACTATGAATACAAATAAATATGTAATTAAATTGGGCAACGTGCTTTTAAAACTTTTTTAAATTAGTTCCAGTAAGTGCACAACATCATACAATTAGTTGCGAATTTCAGCATTTGCAAAATATTATACTTGTATATGCTACATGTATAGTACTAAATAAAAAAAAAGAATCAAACAAAATATTAAATAGTAAACAATATTTAAACATATAATTTTAAGTATGTTTTTTTCAGAACTGTATCAAATAAAATTTTTGATAATGTATTATCAGAAGTAAACAAGAAAATGATAACGCATTTCTACCGAATACTATGCATTGCTGTATTTAACGTTAAAACCTGGATTAGTTTGTATAAATGCAATTGTATCTATGTGTTAAATATTGGAAGTTATTAAGTAACTTGAAATATTAAACATGTTTCATTTGCATTATCCAGTATCGTACTCGTGCTTATATGGCAAAATCTGAATCTTTCTTTAAAACACCTTCAAACCTTTCTAGAACACAAACATCTTTTGCGTCTTCTACCGCGTGAACACTATTTGCAGAGATTCCACTAAAGATACCGAAGGATTTTCTAATTTTTCTATTGCCTCTATTAAGCCGACTTAATTGTTCTGAATATATTTTAAATCTACTTTAACTAGACTATCTTGAAATATTGACTGGCTTTCCTTGTAGTTACAGCTTCTTTCGGATGCAACTTAAAAACCACGTTGTTAATATTATCAAAATATTTATGATAGTAGAACGTTGCCTGTAACCATGCTCTCCAACGTGTAAGAATTGGCTGTGGCGGTTCGGGAATATCAGGAGACAGTCTGTAAAATGGCGAATACGTTTTGGGGATTAGAGAAACGCAGCCTTTGTACTTGCAATTAATGCATCTACATCTGGATAATATCTACGCATAGTTTCTGCCACCAGATGTTGAAGCATGGATTTTACACGTAATATGTAACAACTTAGCACAATCTTTTTTTAGAGACCGGCCTACAGAGAGCATGTTTACGGCACAATCACTCACAAACATTAACACTTGGTTTGCTGAAAGTTCAAACTTTTGCAATATATTTAAACTAACTCTGAAATTATTTCGGCAGTATATTGTTGTACTGTTCTGTAGGCTAGTAAAATTAAGGGTAACGATTGATGTACCATAACATTAACAAGGAACAGATTTTTTTACAAACTGTTGTTTTGGCCACACATAACCAGTCTCTTATCTTTCAATTCGGATTTAATTATATATTCAATACTGCTACCTACAGTGCAGGCGCAGCGATGGCATTCAGAAGATGGCCGAAATCGGATCGAAAACGGTAGTTATGGTGTGGAGACGGCGTGCGTGACTAAATAAAAGATGGTAACTAGCGCTACTCAATTTTACTTACGGAAGCTCAAAACCGAAAACGGAGAAAAGGGATCGCGCGATCGTAATTGTTATTACAGACTACTAAATACAAGAGCGAAATCCAAAATGGCGAAATGCTCCACAGGATACCTGTAATCTGAAAGGAAGAGTGAACGACCACGTTTAGAGCAGCTAAGCTTGCTAAAAATGTGTACGTAAACTGAAAAGAAAAGAAAGAAAATACCACGTCCAGGGCGACAAATTTGCTAAAGAAAGGTAAAGAAAAGGCTTGAAAACCGTTAACTCGTATATTATCAAAAAAAAAAAACGATATGATAACGATAGGTAGTTATTATACAAAATAATGAATTTGAGTATCAACCATAAAAAAACAAAAATATGATATTCTCTGTATATTAAGATCACAGAATATTTGAAAATTTTGAAATTGAAATATTACAAAAGAGTAATTTTATTAAACAAAGAACTAGGCCTTATATGAAATAAACGCAAATTAAATAAATATCTAAGGAAATGGAAAACAAGGTATATCTTGTTTACGTTATTACGCATTAAATTCCGAAATTAGTCTAGATTTACAAATTTAAAAAAGGTATATAACCCCTTACCACAATTATTAGTCGTATCCTAAATACGTATTTCGACAACTAAGTTGTCATCATCAGTAGGTAAAAACTACTAATTAAAAGTCGCACATGGGGCACAGTAAAGTACGAGAAACGCTTCCGCACAACTACTATACACTGCATCCCCGTATGGACAGTCTATACGTATAGACAGTCTATACGGGGATGCAGTGTATAGTAGTTGTGCGGAAGCGTTTCTCTTACTTTACTGTGCCCCATGTGCGACTTTTAATTAGTAGTTTTTACCTACTGATGATGACAACTTAGTTGTCGAAATACGTATTTAGGATACGACTAATAATTGTGGTAAGGGGTTATATACCTTTTTAAAATTTTTATTTAACCACAGTCTCCATTGAAAGAATTTTCTAGATTTACAAGTTTAAATAAAACACTTTTCTAGGGTACCATAGAGAAAATCGCACAAAGTATTACATTCAGTTATACACATAATAATTTATCTTACGTGTAATTCAAAATTTTAATCAAATATACTTCTAGACTACTATTGACTATATCGTAAGTGCGCTTGCACTAGATCGTAAAGTTTTTATACGAGAACACAGACGCAGCTGTGCAAAAAAAGAAGTTTAAGTTTTAATATGACAAGAATCTAGTGGCAATAAGAAAATATTGCTTTAAAATATTATGAACCAAAATGAATAGAAATTTAGAATAAATTCAATACAGTAATAAGAATAATATTACGTTAAAAATAAAATTATTAACCATCAGAGCTGCATATAAATTGTATTCAATTAGATTTCAAATATTTTATATAAATATAACCCGCTACTTATTACCACCAAACATAAATAAATATCTAATTCGAAACGTTAATAAAGTTTAGATTAAATAGGTCATTAATAGGTAAATATAGCATTAAAGAAAGATCATACGAGATATTATGTCTCTACATTACGTCTACAGGAAATTGTCCACAGGTCGGTATCTACATCCAATCAAACTCGAAACGAGAGTCACATGGACAATCAACCCTCGAAAGAATGCAAATTTTCGTCTTCTTCTCCACTAATTGACACCGGAGAATCAAAATCGTCGGTAGTTGCAGTCTAAAAGATGTAGGGCGTCTAGGATTTGTTTTCGCAAGAGTAGTTTTAATTAAACCGGAGTTCCGTATAAGAAATGCCGCAATAAAGGCACTTACTTGCCAGAAAGGGAGGTTTTCCTTTTTAACTTCAAAATCGGTTTACAGCAATTCTATTTAAGACTTTACGTGCGACGATAGGATCCGCCTAAGCGATTAATTCACAAGGTCATAGTATTCGTGAGATTAAACTTCCTCCTAACGAAGATACATACACTACCACTATCAACTGGTTTCGATAACGGGCTCCGTTCGAATGACGCTTCCGCCGGATGCAATTGGAAGCGGCAGGGGTGCGGCATCATTTCAATATTTTAAAATCAGAGGGCGATACAAGTACGCATTGAACGAAATATATAAAACTCGCAACTGAAATAGTACACCTATATATATATATATATATATATATATATATATATATATATATATATATACTATAGTATACCTGGGCTTGACGGTAAGAAAAGAAAAACCGAGTGTAACAATACGTTCACGGAGGAATGGCAGAAAATTTAGTAATCTTTTCTTTTATATTAGACCGCTTGTTTTATTACCTTGGGTTACAGCGAACAAAGGGTTTAATCTGTATATTCATTCTTAAGATCACGGTCCCTAAATATGTATAATACATTTTATTACTTTAACAAGGGACGATCCGGAACTACGCACTTAGATTTATATCACCAACACTTTATAATTTGTATGTATTTTATTATTTATTAGCTACGATTAGAACTTTAAGAACCTATTGTAAACCTTGGAATTATTGTCCGAAGATATAATTTCCACGAATTAATAACAGACAAATTCCCCGTTATGACGCCAAACAATACAATGTACAACAATTTGTGCTTTTAATTATGTATCAGTTTGTAGGGGCAGTGATATATACTTATCTACTTGTAATACAGTCTTAACACAATAGTCTCATTCACAACAACATAATAAGTAACAACATTCTCAACTAGAATATCGACTCAACAACAAAATCAAGACACACAGTCTTACTTTAAACATCAACATAGCAATTATACTTTAACAAGAGACACCAGTCTCAACAGCAGTTTTATGTTAATATAAGTCGTTGCAAATCCAAAATAAATGTATATAGTGTAAACAAATATATTTATGTGAAAGTACATTTATTCATTTAACAAACAGTCACCGAAGATTTAAAAAGTAAAGTGTATACAGCCCTACAAGCAGTGCACGGTCTTGTGATTCTAGCAATTGGAGTTGAAGCATCAATTTTCCTTTACCTTTACGAACCGGATACATCTACAAATATTTAACCGATTTTATCCACTTTGTGCATCAGCATACTGGAAACGGTGCTTCAAAAAGTAAGTATTCATTTCCATTTATTACTTGTTAAATCTCTTGCACTTTTGCGAAGCGCTCGCTACTGACTGAATGTTCGCAGTGCCAACTCTATTATAATAAGTAATTAGATCATATAGAATAGTTAATAGATATTTAAAACACATTTCTATATATTTGAGTAAAATATAGTTAAACGTTGCTTTAAATTCAAGAGATTTGTATATAATTGTTAAAAACAAAACATCGAAGAATCTTAAATTCAAATTATGGCTCGTAATTTGTCTATAAACTTTGTTATGTATAAACAACAGAAATCTAACGAAGTTAAATTGTAGTTGTTTGAAATTCAATTAACAATAACATCGTACTCAATAATGTAACACGATGCTGAGAAAAATTCTGTTAAAGTATCTAATTTATACGAGAATGTTGATCTACGTGCTGGAAGCGAACTTAGAAATGAAGGTAGCAGTAAAACAATTAATCTTGTGTGAAATAATAAAAGACAGTAACGTCTATTGCGAAGCAGTATTTAGAGGATCCGATAACGTATGCATATAAAACAAACAAACCTCTATTTTCACATATTCCAATTATAAACAAAGGAAGTAGTTTTATATTACGTGTATATAATGAAAATATAAATGCTATTAAGAAAATGTTCACGAGCATATACAAGGCAGGCCGTAAGGAGTATAGCTTCCATTTTTAAAATATATACATTTAATTAAATTTAATAAAACGAAATTTGTAAATTAATTTTTCCTCCAGAACGAACCTGGCCGAGTATTTTAAACGCAAAGTAAGAAAAAGTCGCAATAATGCACTCTCTTGAGTATGTACAAGGTGGTGCAAAAGTTGTCACCCGATGTTCTTTGGCTGCATTTTTTTTTATGAATGAAAAACTTTGGTTCTGCTTTTGGATTATGTTTATTTGATGACCATAAGGGCCCGATTTATGGCATTTGCCATCACTCTTGAACTTCCGCATTCTTGACGGATATTCTCTTTGACGGCTTCAAGACTCTGAGGTTTGTTGACATAGACGCGCGACTTCAAAAAACCCCACAAAAAGAAGTCGGGAACAGTTAAATCGGGCGATGTTGCCGGCCAGTGCAAATCGCCAAAACCAGAGATAAGGAGACCCAGAAATGCAGCTTTCAGAATTTCGGTTGTGGCTCGTGCAGTGTGCGCCGTTGCTCCATCCTGTTGGAATCACACGTTCTTCAGTCCCAATTCATCCAATTGAGGAAGGAGAAAGTCGTTGAGCATGGCTCTGTAGCGCTCGCCACAGTAGCCGTTTGGCCCGCGGTGTTTTAGAAAAAATAAGGCCCGATGACGCCTCCAGCGTAAACAGCTTTGAGCGGGTGCAATGTCTCTTCGTGGGTTATAGGAGGATTTTGCTTATTTACATATCCACAGAGATGGAAATGGAGCCTCGTGGCTCATGATGATTTTCGATGAAAAGTTGTCTTCCACGTGGTCGTGATCCTGGATGGCTTGGGCGTAGATTACACGCGATTGGCGGTCAACAGCTAACAATGATGCACTGGTCTGCACTTTGTAAGGGAATATTTTCAAGTCTTTCGCCAAAATTCTCTATAAAGACCGCCGATTGATGCCCAATTGCGTGGCACGTCATCTGGTCGATACTCCAGGGTTCTTTGCGACATCTTCAGCCACAGTCGCGATATTCTCAGCAGAACGGCTACTCCGGGGCCGGCCAGACTTGGCAGCATCTCGTGCTGTCCCACACTCTTCAAGGTGAGCGGCTAAACGCCGTAGTGTTTACCCAGTTGGTGTCGGACGACAGGGAAATCTGCGCCGAAATTAACGCTGCGCCAACACCATCGACGAATTATTTCGCAAAAAAATCGAAACAATTATTCCGCGTTCTTGAGGAGTATAGCGATCTATGTCTTGTTAACGTGTGTTTTGTATTTGTTTATTTCACAAATGTCAAAGCAAATTGCAATAAATTTCGTATTTTTTACGTGGAAACTACTGATTTTTGCTACACATTTTATTAAGCTTTTATACATTCTGTCTAGTTTCAAAAGGACGGTAGCTATTAATTATAGATACATATTATATAATGAAACAATTATATTTTATTTAACATTTTGTTTTGTATTGTCAGATCTAAAGTGATTTATCCTTAAATATTAAGAATGAATTAGTGCATTGTATTTTTTTTTAATTGATTAATATCAGTTTATTGTCAGGAAAAGTAAAAATAAACTAGTTTTGGAACGGGAAATGTTGGAAAGCAAAAATTATTATTGAAATTGAAATAAATTTTGGTTATGTGTATTCATTAACATCCAAGAAATCTGTTAGAGGGCATTTAGCAAATAGTAAATATTATACGAGTTATTAGTGCGGACGTCACTACCGCTATTTTATTAGGGAAGGTCAGCGTTCATTATCCAAACAAACTTTCATGCAATGGTAATCTTTTGAAAGAGAAGATTTATATTAGTTTAAATTTGTTCCTGTAGTTCATTAACTAATAAAAAGAAAGTATAATCATAGTATGTAACATCAAAAATAACAAGACTTTAATTTTATTCAAATTTAATAAGATGAGGTTATGAAATTCATTTTCGCATTGCCATGATTAAATGTACAACTCATATATATATATATATATATATATATATATATATATATATATATATAGTTCTTTTAATTTGAGTTCCTTTAGTGGTTACGGTGATGTGTTGGGCTTCAGACTGTAAACACTACAGTTAAAAGCAATCACGCAATTTTTTTAAGTTTCCTACAGAGCCTAAAATTAGGAACATCTGAAAGAAACTGATTCAGGCATTTTTGATAGTGTGATTCAAAAAAAAAATTTTCAGACATTATGAAGAACCTAGTTCTCCATCTACGGTGCATTTTCGTGTAGCTACTACTTTTTTGGACAAATACTTTTCACGAGGAAAAAAGGTTTACCTTTACGAGTCCAGAAAAAAAGAACACATTTTCTGAATCTACTATTTAATGTAACATATTTTTTGCAATCTATATAAATAAAAACGTAAATGTTCGTTTGTCCAAAATCTGAAATCTCCAAAATTTTTCACAGATTGCTTTGAAATTTTAAGACGTCGCATTTGAATACGCACGTGTTTTTATATACCTATTATATAGATATCACACCTGCGACAGGCAAAAATATGCATAGGTTACAGCTGTGACAGGTAAAAACATGCTTTTTTGAAAAACAGCGCCATCTATTGAACGTTACAGCAACATACGCAATACTAAACATTGCTCATGCCAGACAACGTACTTCTTGACAGCAACTGTCCTTAGAATTGTGCGGTTTAGATCTACACACGGCTTGTGTCTCACATGGACAATTGTATGTTGCGTGTTCTAGAATCGGCAAACCAGACAATCTCTATATCTGTACAGACAATGGAACAAGAAAAAATATTGTCTACCCAGAAGCATTGTGAAATTAAACATATTTTCAATTTAAGCAGACAATGCGTGGCCTGGTACAGTTAGTTTATAATAAATGTTTGTTTAAGAAAAATAACAAACATTTATTATTTAAATTTCAGATATTCAATTACTTATTTTCTTTATGATACTGAAAAATAGTTATGTATAGACTCGGTAAAGAGGGGCAATTTCCAGTGCAGTGCCGAAAGCAACGTAGAGGGGAAAAGCGCGCGGAACGGAAACTCAAGCGCCCGTATCAAGGCACACTTGCTCAGTATTATTCCACTGGTCGTTGTGAGTGCATGTCAGTACGCACATACTTAAAAATGTCGCATTTAGGTACGTTTCAGAAACGGCGTATTTCGAAGAAACTAGGAATCGTAATAGCGAGTATGCCGGATTTAGAATACGAAGGCGATAGAATTAAATGTGTTAGCAGGTGGAAGTGTGAACGCCACCTAAAAAGTATAAAACACTGTTCTGCAATCCGTGGTAAACGATACAGCGAAGAATTAACATTTGATATAGGTGTTTGTTTTATTATATGTAATCTACCGTTCACTTTGCTAGACCAAAAAGCATTTGTCTCCTTCTAGAGCAAGTATTCGGATTATACATTACAAAGTTGGACATCGATAAGAAAGCCATCTGCTCGTGACTATATTGAAAGAAGAATTAAAGCAGAATTGAAAGACAAAAATTTTGGTTATTTGTTGACGAAACAACTGATCGGCAAAAAAATTCTGTGGTGAATGTGATGGTACGTACAATAGAAGAATTTAAACGGCAATCCTCTATCTTACTTGCTTCCAAAGGAGTTGAAATGCACTAGCGATGAAATTTTAAAGGTGGTGTTGAGCGCATTGAACAAATTTCAAGTTTCAACAAACAAACTTTTAATGTTTGTGAGAGACGGTGCCGCTAACATGCTTTCCTTAGGCCGATCTCTTAAAGAAGAGAGTGGCAATCTGTTATATGTAACATGTAAAATCCATGCTTTAAACATTGTGGCGCAAATGATACCTAAATGTTATCCACAAGTAAATGCTTTAATAGCTCATACGAAGGCAGTATTTCAAAGTTCCTAAAACGTACAAAAAAAATTAACGAATTGTGTCCCAAAGTGCTCGAACCACCACAGCCGATTACTACGCCTTGGGGAACATGGTTCGAGGCTGCGTTTTACTACTGCGAACATTTTGATGATGTAAAGAAGGTAGGTTTACAATTCGATCCGAGACACGCCGAAGCTATCAAGAAAAGCCAGAAACTGTTTCAAGATAGTCAGGTAAAAAGTGATTTAGAAACTATTTGCAAGAACTACTATGGACTAGCGGAGGGAATTGAAAAATTACAAAATGATTTGATATCGTTTGTTCTGTTCAAATTGTGGATGATGTTCACTCACACCTATGTGCGACGGAAGGCGAAAAAAATGAGTGTGTAATACGAAAATTTGAAAGTGTTATTGACGAGGATTCAGATTTTCTCATATTAAGACAAATTTGTGAAGGTGCGTCGAAAGATCCATTAAGTTGTTACAAAGATTACTTTAAATTTGCAAATATAACATCACTCGATGTGGAACGATCGTTTTCATGGAAGCTTTTTGAAACAGTAAGTGTTTCAGCACGTTATATAATATATTTTTTATAGTTATTTTATGTGTAAACATTCATGCGTCCGCATCGCCTATGCTCACTCATGAAAGTCACGAACATTAAATGATGCGTGTACATAAATATTACTGAACGACGCGGCCGCTAGGCCCCTCCACGGTGTTCTCCGCACTGCACTGAAACTTGCTCCTCTTTACCGACTCTAGTTATGTATTAAAATATTAGCTCTAACAGATAATTCTAAAAAAAAATAAAAAGGACACATGCTATTTACAATTTTTATTTCTTTATTTTTTT
The DNA here is from genome assembly GCA_935421215.2 of Melolontha melolontha. NCBI lineage: Eukaryota > Metazoa > Arthropoda > Insecta > Coleoptera > Scarabaeidae > Melolontha > Melolontha melolontha. Next base: position 41,937,522 of record OW285243.1, read on the forward strand.
TTTCTTGCCCACTGAATTGTACGAATAGAACTAATATAACGTGTGTCAATCAAGTGATTGTAAGATGATGATGAACACTTATTTCTTGTGCAAGCCTACAAAATTGCACTTAACTACTGCCCGTGGATCTATTTTTTCAAATGACACGCCTATTTTTATTGGCACTTTGTCCTTCTGTTAAATTGGCCACAATTTGTTGTTTCCTGTAATACAGCACAATTACTTTATTGGAAAAATATCTATTAGTTTCATAACTGACCTAATTTATACTTGTTTGGGTGGATTCAGTGAATATGCTGGGTATATAACACTGATGCTGTGATGACTAGAGCTGAGGATGTTTGCGGTATAACCATGGTTATATCATGTAACCATAGTAATTTACTATGGTTACATGATATAACCATGGTTATACCGCAAACATCCTCAGCTCTAGTGATGCCTAAACAAACAGAGGACAACAAATCCTCATGCATACATGAATTTTCCTTTATAATGCCATCATTTATATTAGTAGACATCTAAAATTAATAATATTAATGCAAACGCAGGTACATATTGTTATAATGAATAATACTACATATGGACTTACTTATATCAGTTGATTCAAGTCATAAAACATAACAGTTTTTAAATAAGCGCAAATAACCTTCCAATAAATAGCAAAAACGCATGTAAAAATAATTGTTTGGATAATGGGAACTAACCTTACGCAATATGATGCCATACTAATACAGCGTATAATTCAATTGACATGCAGGAGAATATCCAATAACACGTTTTCTATGAAGTATAATTATTATCGATTGTTACTGAGCATTTAAAAATTTCACTTAATAGTAAATACTTAAAATCAAGTCATAAGGTCTGCGAGGCTTTGCCGCCTAAGTAAAATGGACACGCTGCAATATTTATATTTATGAAAAGTCTTGAAGACAACATTGCTTAGACTGCTTTGTATGCTAAGTGTTCAAGAAAAGGCAGCTGTTAAAAATTTAAGGCGAGATTGACAATAACAAAACTCCTTTTTTTGCTATTGTCCATCAGCTTTAAGATATCGTCTCCCATAGTATTTATGATATACTCGCACAGTGGTGTGGCAAAAATTTTTTAAATATTTTTGTCATTTTTCTTCTCTTATGACAGGGTATTTTGGGAAAATATTGTGGGTATATATTCTATATAATTAAATTTTTTCATTTTTCGTACGTTGTCTTTTCATTTCAAGGATACCCGGTATATTGTTCATTTTATGTCTTTTGCAATACAGTTTTTGTTAATAGCCAAGTTCGTCGAAACTTCAGTCACACAGTTAATTATATTATAGGAATATAATAAAGTAATAGGTATTTTATTTACTTCATTATGGAATATCACAAAGTAATATTATCATTTTGCATATGCTTTTTTAACAACAGATCAAGTATTACTGCTTATTATAACATGCATTAACCATTTATTAGTATGTACTTTAAAAAGCGTGCGTAGATTTGATTATATTATAATTTATTATATAATAAATAACAAAAACACATGTAAAAACAATTGTTTGGATAATGGGAACTAATCTTTCGCAATGTGACGCTGTATTAGACTTTACTAAGACTATCAAGACTTTTATTTAATTGTGCAGTTTTTAGGGTAAGAGGTGGTAATACGCACTAAGTTACATGCCATAAAGGAAAGATTGCATTCTTGCATTGTCTAAAACTCTTTAAAAACCCTTATCTACTGAAGAGGAGGAGAAACATTTCTGCATTCTCGTAATTTAGAAATAAAATAACTAGCCCATGAAATATTTATGATTAAAAGAGTTTCAAGACTTGAACAGAGCATTACAAAAAAAAAAAAAAGAAAATTAAATTGAAAATAACAAGGCAAAAAAGAAAATAATTTGAATGTATTTATAAGCAACGACTAAAATTAATGATGCGCATGGTTTATTTTTCAAGCAATAAAGAATATTCACCTGGTTTGTGTTCACTTTTTGTTGAACATGAATGTAATAATTTATATGAATTTTCCTGTAACAAACAACTATAAACTACGAGATTATATAGATAGACGTTTTACGCAGATATGTGAACCAATATTAAAATTGAAGGCTTTATAATTACATGAAATAATTGACACATAATTTATAGACGAGCTGATAAAATCAATAAACTGATGTTTGGCATATATATATATATATATTGTGTACACGGAAGTTTTACAACTCGAAACACCTAATTAATACATGTCAAATGATAACTAGTTTGTAAAAATTGAGGACACGTTAAATACATTCAAAAATAAAAGGATTTGTGTGTACTGCACATGAAATGATCGATATACACATATATATATATATATATATATATATATATATATATATATATATATTCGGTAAAAAATTCAAATAATTAGCGTCGTAAAATGTAGAAAGCATTTCACATTACTTCACGAAAATGCAATTAAATTGCACAAATTTGCCTAATATGAATATCTGTTTCTTAATGCGATTTAAGACTTTCCAGACGATTCGAAACTTCAGTCCTTAATAGCTTAATGGAAAAAGCAGTAGTCCGGCAAACCAATGGATCCTACTTAAGGGCGAATTTTTTTTTGGTAAAAAATTCGAATAATTAGCGTCGTAAAATGTAGGAAGTTCACGAACAACCCCTAAAGAATGAAAGGTGTGATTGTACATACAAAAGTATGAAAAAAGTTTCTATCAACTTGAATCCGGAAATGTTTCTTAAGGGAGCTACCGCACTTTAGAGATGGCGTCACAAAACTGGTTTTTGGTCAATTAGTCTTGAACTACATTTAATTTACGATTCAAATTTGGTACATTTCTATGTTTATTGACCAATGACTATCGCGTACAATTTTGGAGAGGTGTCAGAAGCTTTATACATTCTTGACCAGACTTAGCCAAGAAAAAAGTTTCGCTTCACCATGATAAATACACCAGCTGATTCGTTCGTAACTGTGGCTGTTAACTTAATCGAATTACATTTCGAATTTCTGTCTCATCCCTCACATTCATCTGATCCTGGCCCTTGGATTTTGTATTCCTGAATCTCAGGAAATAGCTCAGCGGGTGGAGATTCGCATTGCATAAAGAGGTAATTGTGAAAGAGAGACCTGTTTGATAGAGTTTAAAAGACTCTACCTTTTGGAAGTCGTAAAACGTTAGAATATCGCTGGATTAAATGTATAGAGTTCAAATGCAATTATACCGAGTGCCCTTGAAAGAAGAAGATAACCAGAATATGAATCCGAAATATTTTCCGCAAATTCCTTCGCAGACGCGAGAAAAAAAAATGACAAAGATATTTATAAAATATTTGCCCCGCCACTACAATTCAAGAAGTATAATATAAAGAATAGAGATAACGTTAAGTAGCAACACAACTATCCCACCGATTCACTTTCGATGGTTACGTGTGTACGTTCGATATGATTTGCACTTAACGTGTTCCGTTTAAGTGAAACAGGAAGATTGTTACCAAATTACGAAAGTTGCGGACACGAAAGGCTTCTTAGAGCACACATCTTAATTTTTAATAATTCAATTGCATACAAAATAAAAGTATACATTTTTAACAACTGTCTTTCGTACCTAAATATATTGAGGTTATTAAACCCCTAGCATACAAAGCTGTTTATTAATGTTATCGTGTAGTTTTTATAACATCGACAGCTGTTATGTAGGCAACAAATACATACGTTGTAGCGTATATGTGTGTGTGTGTGTGTAACTTCAATAAAGGTATTATTTATAGACATTCTGAAGTCATAGGTGGCGGCACATAATACAATTTTCAGCACGTTTTTAATTTTGGAGTTCGCATCCTAATTGACACACAATTTTTTGGATTCATATTCTATGTAATTGCATCTCTCTATTTTTTCATTCTTTCTATTTTTCTTTCAAGGACACTTGTATAGAAAAATAAAACTTCTTTTTGTAGCAACAATTATATCCTCTATATTTGAAGATGCACTCTGTATAACGTGCATTGCACCTACACCTCTCATTATACATTTATTCAATCAAATTTATATTAATATTTTCTCACCTTGGGTTCACTTATTGTCATTATATATGTGTATTTAAACTAACGAAAGATAAAGTTTTAGTAGTGAATAAATGTACTACAAATTATTATATATTTACTTGTGTACACATTGCACGTATGCGTATGTGTGTCATAAATAGACTTCCTCGTAGATAATTCTGATAACGATACTCTATTTGGCTTAAGTACATAGACACACATATAATAAGTAAAATATACATATCTCTGTCATGTTGTGTACTGACAATGATTATGCAATTTTAAGATACTCAGGTACAAACATAAAACATGTAGATTAAAGCAATCTGAATTTCATTTATTTATAATTACACGAAATAGAATGCGACGAGTTTTATCGAATCTTTATTCGTAATTAGTTTTGAAAGGAGACAGGCGTGTTTATAGCGAGTAAATTTATTAACATATTGGGCAATTTTCGATAGCATTTCGTATGGGACGAAAGCGCTTTTTTACAAGTATAAAATACATAATAAGGATTTTATTTAATTTTATTTCTTAGGTTCGTAATTATACTGTTAATTATGTGTCAAGTATATATGAAACGTTTATTTCTAAGAGGGCTTAAGTCACATTTTGGTGATTTTGAGATTTTTAAGTTTACATATTAATTCGACCATCCTCGATCGTTTGTGCTAAAAGAAATTAAGTCTTAAGTCTAACAATTTTTTTTTGTTTTTTGTGGGGGTGGGGTTTTCTTCTATTGTTTAATGAGCGGATAATACAGTTTTGAAAGTCCATCAATCTCGTTACGGTCGTTGATTGTTTTGTTATTTTTGAAAATGTGAATCATTTCTAATACCTCCCTAGCCTTTGTATTTTTTTGCTTGGTTATTTTTGTATTTTCAAAATCAAAATTGTGTTTTAATGTTATCTGGTGTTTTTTTAAAGCTGTCTGATTTTTTGCGTATTTATGTCCTCTTAATCTTTCAAAAAATTTTTTTTTTTCCCATTGTAAACATACTGTATTTTCCCAAACACATGGCCTGACACAAGTTTAAAACGAAATAATATATAAAAAAATTTCATTTTTATAACAAGATATTTTAGTTACACTTAAGATTCCAAGATACACGGTCGAACCCTGTGTGAAGTGTCGACATTGTTCCCGACCATGCAATTTGCACTGGGCATGTGTTTTAACATCGAAATAAATTTGGTGAGTTTTTGTATCCCTTAAATTTTAAATTTTACATTTTATTTTTCTTTACTCTAATCATTATTTTAATTTTAACTCCTTCATATAATGTAAATATAATTCTTACCTGTAATTTGTAATTTTTTTAGTTCTAAATCACTTGAAAAAACTTAATTATATACAAGAAGTCGAAACGTCGTTAATTAAATAAATTGAATTTCAATAAAGGTCGCTAAACCAAAAAAAGCTTATTATTTTAAAATTATGCACACGGCCAATAAAATAAATAAGAAATAAATTTTAATTTCTGATAAACACTAAATATATATATATATATATATATATATATATATATATATATATATATATATATATATATATATATATATAAATTGATAAATTATTGGAGTTTTTCGGCTTTTATTTGAAATATTTACAAATATCAAATTAGTATGTAATTGCAAAGTAAGTGGAGATGTAAACATTGCTGTCTACAAATTACAAAGCAAATCATACGAAATTTTTAATTGAAAAATATTGTCTACGTTGGGACTTGAACCCAAGTCTACAGTTTGCCGGACTGTCGCTTTTACCACTTAAGCCACGTCCCAACGTAGATAAAATTTTTGAATTAAAAATTTCGTATGATTTGCTTTGTAATTTGTAGACAGCAATGTTTACATCTCCACTTACTATGCAATTACATACTAATATGATATTTGTAAATATTTCATATAAAAGCCGAAAAATTCCAATAATTTATCAATTGATATATTTAATAAACGGCTAAGAAATTATCTAAACACACACACACACACACACACACACACACACACACACACACACACACACACACACACACACACACACACACACACAGCGCGCGCGTGAGCGCGTAAGTGTAGGGTTTTGTATGTTGGCGTGTTCGTGCGTGTGTTTAGTGACCGGTCGCGAAAAATTTAGAGAGATCGGATAACCAGCCGTTGCGAAGGGCCGCCAACCCTTTCACGGCAACTTCTTTACTTTTCCGTGCAGTACTTCGACGGCCCGACCCCCGCCCCATCGAGGCAAGGCGCAGACCAGCGAAGCGCACCCTGCACGGGGTTGCTCATCGCCAACCGAGAGAACATTCTTAGTGGCTACTTCGGTCGACGACGGTCACACTTTGTGCCATCTTGACGGAAATTAAAGTATACGAGGATCGGAAACAAAATCAGGCCAGAAATAACAAACAGTTCCAGTTAATTTGATTTTGATATATTTCATGAGACCATTGTAAGCATTGGTGAACGTGGGTGTACGTTTTTTGGGTGTCAGATTATTGGAAATTTTTTTAATGGCTAAATTCTATTAGATTACTTTAGAAAATTTGAAAATATTATTGTTTTAAATTTCCTAGTTAGCATGTTTTATACTCTCCACAATAAGTTTTTTCACATCTAAAATATAACTGATGAATATGAATTTTTAATTGCTAGTGTTAAGTACATTTGCATATTGTATTGTGTGTGGCTAATTTGTTATTAATTTATAAAATCTGCTGAAGAAACAAATATAGTTTCGAAACGTTACGTAGCAATCAATAGTTTTATTTAATAGATTGACCCAAGTTCTGTTTTTATTATTAGTGAAATTATATACAAATTAGATAAAGATCCAGCATTGTACACTCAAAGGAATTTTACTAATATATACATACATACATAGATATATATATATATATATATATATATATATATATATATATATATATATATATATTTATATATATATATATATATATATTTATATATATATATATATACGAGTATATATAAATTTACAACTATCTGGGTTATCGGTCTGTTTTAATTAAAACTCAATTGTTCTAAACTCAATATTTCGTCAATATATTCTTTGACTTATCTGGAGTAGAGCTAGAGTTAGGCGTTGGCGGTCTTATTAAATAATTCACACATAATTGTCACTAGCAACTCACAAATAACACAATAGCCATTATAAACTTAAACAAACGACAACTGTAAAATTTTAACATGACCTTCTTCACCCACATGTCTTTATAATATGACGAAATATTGGGTTTTAATTAAAACAGACCGATAACAGAAATAGTTGTGAATTTATATTAGTATGGTTAAGAAATTTTCTAAAATTATATATATACATATATATATATATATATATATATATATATATATATATATATATATTTTAAGTTGTCAAATAACAAATACAGTAGCATTATTAAACTTATTTAAATATTGAAATAAGAACTCACTAAACTGATTCTACCTTTCCGCATTTTGCCTAAATTATCTCCTACAGCTTGTCGTGAATAGGATAATTTCGCTCGAATTAAATTCTCTAAGCATATTCCGTTTGTGTTGTTAGCACATGTACCTCGTAACGATTATATTTAACTAAGAATAAACGGTTGTAAAAATTTTTTGAATGACGCTGTATTCCATATCGTGTACTTCATAATAGTGTTTTGCTTCAATGCATACGACGTAATTTGAATTAGCTTAACCTTACGTCGGTCACGTTCATGAATTCGTGATTCTTGCTTGTCTGGATAAATTTTAAAATGTTGTCCAATTAAGGAATATTTTTTAAATTATTTATGTTTTTGTAAATTTTTAAATTAAATTAGCGTTTTAGGTGCTAATCTAATGCTACGCTTGTGAAGATATATTTTCCTTATTCAAAACTAAATTGATTCTAAAAGCTAAAATGCATTTGACTCGTTTATTTTCCTTATTTCCAATACATCAGTTAATAGGAAAAATAAATCAATACTTTATATCCTTGTTATAATAGATATTTAATTAATTAGAAACTCATAATTTTTATGAAATATACGAAGTGTGAAAATAAAGTAATGGGACTCGAAACGTAGCGTTCGATCTAGTAACACTTGGGACTTGGAAGGGCGACAGGTGAACATGTGATACGCCTTCAGTACGAGTTTGAACTCGCTAGAGACATTTGGTTATTCGTAGCGACTTTTTTGGAAACGGTTTTTTCTAGTACGTTGTACTATCAGGTTTTGCTTCAGACTTGGTCACAATTCAACGGAAACTTGCAAAACTTTAGCAGGCTTATGTAGACAGCATTTTGTCAAGGGCTCAGGTCTTTTTTGCTGGCTTAAGACATCTTTAGAAGGAAGAGAGTCGATTGAAGATCAAGGCTTATGTAGACAGCATTTTGTCAAGGGCTCAGGTCTTTTGCTGGCTTAAGACATCTTTAGAAGGAAGAGAGTCGATTGAAGATGAACCACGCAGCGGAAGGCCTTCATCTTCAAGAACCGACGAAAATGTTGACAGAATCCGGCATCTTGTTCATCCAGATCCTTGGTTGATAGAATCATCGAGGAAGAGTTGAATTTAACGCGCACCACCGTTGATACGGTTTCGACCAATTAATCTCTTTGGAATCGATTGAAAATGACTTCCATTTTTTGCAACGTGTCACTACTGGTGACGAGCCTTGTTTGAATACGACCCTCAAGCCAAGCGCCAGAGCATGGAATGCCACACTTCAACCTTTCCAAGGTCCAAAAAAGCAAGAATGAGCAAGTCGAAGATCAAATGCAGCTGATTTGCTTCTTCGATAGTCAGGGAATCATCCACAAAGCGTTTGTGCTCCAAAGCGAAACGGTCAATCAACACTTTTACCGAGAGGTTCTCGAAAAACGGTCATGCGTGTGAGATCAAACATCACGAACCAGATTTTGCATCACGAAAATGCGCCTTGTCACACAGCAATCTCAATAAACGAGTTTTTGTCTAGGAAAAACATTCCTGTGGCTACTCAGCCTTCTTATTCAGATGAGTTGAATCCTTCTGACTTTTTTCTCTTCCCGAGAATGAAAAATCACCTCAAGGGACGTTATTTTGGGATATTCGAAAATATCAAAACTGTTGATATTTATTTTTTCACAGCTCAGTATGTATGTTACAATGGATATAAGTCGCGTTCACACACTGCTGCTAAGGAGTTCCGCAATGGTTCAATTTAGGCCTACTTCGATTGGATGTTACAAGTGTATTTTTGCTGATCTGAAAATGTTTGTCCATGTAAACTCTATTTATGATGACATATACCTGCAAAATTGTCTTAATACCGTTGCCAATTGGTGCACAACAAATAGACTAAATATGAATGTATCAAAGTATTAAGTTAATACCTATACTAGATAGTTGAACCCAATTATTTAAGATTACAATTTCAACAATACAAAACTGAGGCGATTATTGACCATTAGAGATCTCTAAGTGTAATTCGTTCAAAAGTTTTAAGTTCAAAATGTTAACTATTTATACACGAAGTATAGAAGTGAAAAGTCATGTCTGTCTCCAGGACACCGTGTGTTGACGAGCTTCATTAAAAGTGAAATGCATCTACACGTTCCAGAGTTAAATGTTGCTTTTCACCTTTTTTATTTTTAGATAAATACATTTTAGAGGTTTAGAAAACTTCTTATCCAAAACATGTGAAATGATGCTTTCTACTAAATGAATGTCTTTATCACTCTCTAAGTATAGGTATTATTAAAACAACTGTATTTTTTAAAGCGATATATTTGTTAAGCGAACCCTAATCTTACGAGATAGTACATCAATATTATGATAATTATAATGCACATCACTGTCACTATTAATTCTTTAAAGTTATTACTTTTACGTAATAGTTTTGTTCGCTAGGAAAATCAAAGTAAGATGTAAATATTTCTTTTGAAGTAATTTTAACACATTCCTCACATTGTCATTGTATTTACGCATAAATTTATTGTAGAAAGAACACCTTAAACAATAAATAAGTAATAAGATATTGATTGAAATATTTTATATCTGTCAAATACCTTCCATTGGTATATATTATATTTGTCGCTTCTTGCTTGAATAAAATTATTAAAGAATGTCTAAGCTTTCTTAATAATACATATGTTAACAAACAACCGTAAAAGTCGAAAAATAATCTTTTATCTAGATATGTAGGTATATATCCTTAACACATGAAAGCAACAATATGTTCTATTTGTTTGAAGTTCGTGTGTAAATTACACTCAGATTGTAGCAGCGTCTGCTCCAATTTTATCTGAAATGACATATAGTTATTTTTTCATTTTTGCCGTTAGCCATAAAAAAAGTTTATATCTATTTATTTAATTCTGGCATTTCAATTAATTAAAATGCCATCTTACTTTTATTACATATTTGCTATCATCATTTCTTAAATTGATGTCTGGTTGTTTCTTAATGCAGTTAGGGTATGTAGTAGACCCAATGTCTAACAAGAAATGATAGGGTTGTATACGAAGAATTGTATCTGTGCCATACTGGCGTTTAGTTAACTCGTAATATTTTAAACATTTTAAACATTTTAAATTAAAAAAATAAAATTTATTTACTTCTTCATTTAAAAAAATATTCTGTTCAAACATTAATTTTCTAAACAAATGTTAATCGTTCTTGAGAAAATAAATATTAGCCAATTTGTAAATGTCTTCAATTCCTATTTCCTATTAGAAAAATAGCATGAAATCGGTAACACATTTTAATATATGATGCCATTAAATACGTGTATATAAAACGTGCATAAAATTAATTAGTAAAAGCAGTTTTGTGTATATTTTAATAATTTAACCTTTTCTCTGTAATCAATAATTATAAACATAAAGTACCTCTTGAAAACACTACTGCCTTGGAACGAAATGTAAGTATCAATAATCTATTGTAAGTGCCAGCAGATAATAATAAAAATCAATAAATATAACGATTATTTTTACGTTACATAAGTTGTATTTGTTATTACTGATTTATTGTAACACAATCAATATTTTTTACACAAATACTATATTTGATGTTTTTATTATTTACAACGAAGCGCATACAGTGACGCGCAAGAAATAGGCATGTAATAAGTTACACTATACTCGATTTATGAAGGGAGATATTTATATTATTCGGCTAGCTATTAATGAATATTAATATAGGTACTGTCATTCATAATTTAAATTTTTTTGAAAAAGGCAGTTATTGACGAAACATGTAATATTATTTTAAATATCGCCGACTAATTAAATCTACTATATACCGGTTAGCGAAAAAGTCTAGCAACAAGGTATTTTTTTTAACTATGAATTATGAAATTGTAGGATGATGAATGGGATTGCATTCAGCATTTTCTAGACATATCAAATTTATGTGACGTCAGCGTTTAGCGTACCGTCGCCATCTTCATTTTTTTTAAATAGCAACATAGGTTGAATGATATATCACAGAAAAGCTTATTTCTTCCACTTTTCAAAAATACTAATAATAACGTACCAGTATTATCTATCATATGTTATTTAAATATCTGTACACTGCCTTATCATGCTGGCAGTTCCCTGTTTAGATCCCTGACTGGACTGTCCGAGTAGGTTTTCGTGGTTTTCTTTCTCGTTCAAGGCGAATGCCAGCTTAAAATTTTAAGTCGCTCCACGGGCGCAGACACAATAATAACTCATGGCCTGCCAATTCCCCGTAATTGACGTTTTGCTGTCTAGTGTTCTGAACCATGAATTATTATTAAACTTGAATGTATCTATGAATATTTTAATTTTATCCATGACAACTACAGATATATAAGTTTAACAATGGTATACTGTCATATATATTTATAAATTTTTTGAAAAAGACACTGTGTGTCGAAACATGTAAGATTGCTTTAAGTATATACATATTAAAGTAAACCAGACCTTAAATCGCTGACTAATTTAATCTACTTATATATATATATATATATATATATAATATTTTCGTGACCTTGGTATGATATGGTAAACTTAATAAGTCGGCGATTAAAGGTCTGGTTTATTACTTCAAAGTATATATATTAAAAACACCCTACATGTTTCGGCAATGATGCCTTTGTCAAGGATATAAAAAATATTTTTTATATCCTTGACAAAGGCATCATTGCCGAAACATGTAGGGTTGTTTTTAATATATATATACTTTGAAGTAATAAACCAGACCTTTAATCGCCGACTTATTAAGTTTACTATATATATATATATATAATTATTTCGTGACCTTGGTATGATATGGTAAATTCAATCAGTTGGCGATTTAAGGTCTGGCTTTACTTTAAAGTATATATATTTAAAACAACCCTACATGTTTCGGCAATGATGCCTTTATCAAGGATATAAAATATAAATTTATATTTTATATCCTTGATAAAGGCATCATTGCCGAAACATGTAGGGTTGTTTTAAATATATATACTTTAAAGTGAAGCCAGGCCTTAAATCGCCAACTGATTGAATTTACTATATATATATATATTCTCTAAATTTGTGGTGGTAATGGCAAATAGCGATATTGGCGAAACAGAACAAAATAATTCGTCGGTAAAGAGAATTACTGATGAATTAGCGGTGGAAGCCCGTATTAATAATGAAAAATCATTTTCTAGTTACTACGTAAATATTGGGCCGCGATTTTTTGTATGAAGGCATTACTCACATATACCTTTCACGCTTCTTTCTTTGTCACTATACACAACTAAGGTTGTATATTAATAGATTTTTCCAGATGCACTACTGCTAAGAAATAAATGGATTTTAGAAAATTCTTAATACTTTTATTTTTATAAATTTCTAAAGTAATTACATTTGGTGCAGATAAAGGCTGATTTAAATTTACTTATAGCTGAAAAGAGTATACAATAAATTTCATCCAACAAAACACGCTTCTAATGATAAAAACTTAAAAAAAAAACATCTTTAGTAGAAGAACATAAATAAGTAAAATTAAAGTCTGTGGAAGATGATATTACACAAGATTAAGAATGGAGGTAGTATGTGTAGCGACACGGTGTTTCATGTACAAATTAAGGTTTAAAATATATTACTGAAGGCTCTCGCCGTACGAGTACAAGCATCGTTTTAAATAATCGAAAAATCGAGGAAACCTATATTAAAAATTAATAATCTTGACTAAGCATTTGCAATTTTACCTTAATTATTTTGCAGAAATACTAGTGTGTTTGCGGTTTATTCTTATGATTTACTTTTGCGGTGATCCCATACTTGTCATAATTAATAATTAATTTGTTGGGGAATATGAATTTTATTTATTTACATTTGTGTTAATTAATCTTCTTACCTATTGATGTACATCCCCATATTCAAATAGTTTATTTACAGTTTTACTATTGCTTGTATCCAACGTATTAAATACATAAACAAATATTTATTAGCAATTTTATATAAATTGAACTTGAGAAAACAATGAAGAATTACAAGAAAGGCGATCGATTACTAAGTAGTATGCTTAACCTAAGTCAGTTCAAGTTTGTTCAAGGAACAAAGAAATTTGAGATTTCAAAAAAAGTCAATATTTATTTTAATTAAAATAAAATCTGCAATAACATTGATCAAATTTGGTATATTTAGAACTACAAACTAGTCGCCTCTCATAACTTCCATCTTGTAATATTTTAAAATTTGATGGACTTGTTACTAAGGATGTCCATTTGAGAGCAAACTCAATGACGCAGTGCATGGGGATTCGGTTGCACGCGCATGCATTATATTTTATATGTATGTATGTTTCCAATGTGTCCAGTCTCAATGCTGCTGCGATATAGTATAGTTACGAGGGTTGTCTTTTATATTTTCCAAATAGAGCTGGAATAAAACAGATATAGTATTGTTTCAGCCTTTTCTTGATGAAATTCCATTATAACTATTATCGAGATAAAATAAAACAAATTTTAATGAATTTCACCACTTTTTACTTTACAAAGTAACGATTGTTTCACTCACATAGGAGCTTCGTCAGACATATAACTAAATTGTGGTCATATTTTTACATAAATATACCGTAACCGACACATGTTTTGGATGGTGAAGGAATGGGTAGTCTTTATTACTTAAATGTCTATGGACAAAAACTTTCACAGCTCAATATTTTTGTGAAACCAACTCGGCGAGGCATTCTTGTTGAGATAATTGTCTTCGAAAATTATATAAAATTAAAAAATTGAATTAAACCGCGAAAATTTTCACGGTTTAATTCCATTTTTCGACTAACTTGTCAACTTTCACAGTTCGCTGTAGCACCAACACTACAAGTATCGCACTGAAACTTTGGATTTAGGCTAACTAAAAATTGATGTTACTTTTTAATACTAATATTTGATTAGCAGCACGTTTTATAAACTTATAATTTTATAAGTTATAAATGAATAATAGTAAATAAAAAAGTTATCAATTTTTAAAACGTTACCGTTTTAAACGTCTATACATAACTTGAAAATTTTGGCTGTTATATTTTGATGTAGACGAAAGTGGTATTTCACAAACTTTGTATTTTATTGTAGTACTAGCGTAATTTCTGTGCTTCGTGGTACAACAGTCTCATTATAACATTCGACATTATTGATTTATTATCTTTTACTTTACACAAAATAACTATACTATATCGTAGCAGCCCTAAACATATTGCTATGAATAGTGGTTTTTTGTACAATAGCGCTACCATCCACAACTAATCTACCTAACTAGGATACTCAGCCAGTTGATATCCACCAATGAGACTTCTTTCTTCTCAGGGTTCCAATCGGAAAATCGTGTAACTGTTAAACATGAATTGAGCGCCAGTCAATTGTTCTTGACAAGTATTATATTTATAATTAATTTGCAGTAAAGGTATATTAAATTAAACAAGCACAAGATAAATTTAAATGAATATTTAATACAAAAAAATCAAAAAAAGAAAAAAAAAACAATATACAACGAGGTAAAACAATTCACTGAATATGACAGCTAAGTGAATTAAAACTTCCTCTTAATTACATCCGATCAACTTATCTAAAAAATAATAAAGTTTATTCTTAATTTCTCCCCAGAGAACCACAATACAGAATACAATTTTACAATTATAATTATTGCTATAGAAATGTTAATAATACTCTTTATTATTTATTCTTATTAATAATAATAAATCTCTTAAATAACAATATTGAATACAAGATAAATATTCTTATAAAATTAATCAACATTGTATGAATTCATAAATAAAAAAACTTAGTTTTTAGGAGACTTACAAGACACGTTGTTTTATCTTAAAACCAACAAATTACGAGAATAACAATCTCGTAGAATTATCGGGACTAAATATGAAATACCATTTACTATGGTCACACAATCAAAATCAACCCGAACTAATTAAATTAAATATATATATATATATATATATATTTCAAAGAAATTCTACGTTCTTGTCTAAGGTCAGAAGTAGGTCTCCCCCTCAATATATCTCGCTATCGCTTTCACATAAAGACGACCTCCAAAAATCAAGTTTTTGCTTACGCACATTTTATCTAAATATATGGGATATACACAGATATCCAAAAACAATGTACATTTATTTTTTAAATAAATTTTAAATATAATTTAAGGAAAAATCCATAACAATATGTACATATAAAATATATACGTACGCGTGCAACCGAATCGCAGTGCGACACTGCGTTTGCTCTCAAATGGGTATCCTTACTTATTATTACTGAAAGAAAACTTTAAAATTATAAAAGATTCTACATATGTAAGCGAATTTAAAGTATACAGGATGATACCTATACTTCATTTCAGCTTATTTTAATTTGTCTAAATAGAAAGTATGTACCTTAATCGCATTGCCTGGTATAAGAGTGCGATCAGCTAAGAGTAATGTAAATGAGATTTCGGCACACTAGACCGTAGATGCGCAGGGGTGTATTTTGTAATATTTGTGCAATCATTTATAAATATATTTATCAATTAAACACAAATTTACATGAGTTCATAATATATATGAAAATACATAAACGCAGAAATATAAAATGAATCCATTACAAATGTACATACACATATGAGAAGCGAGGTTTTATATATTATTCTTACATATACCATGTGACCACACGAAACTTAATATTGAATTATTTCTGGTGCTTTTGAAGACAAAAACTTGAAGTTTTGAATGGTTGTTCAGGATATAGGGGGACAATGAAGAGTATATTTCATATTGCTCCATCGGGTCGCCCGCCGCCCCTTCCACCTCCATTGCAAGATTTTAAATGTATTCTTTTTGGTGGATTTTGAAAGAACACAGTATTCTTGATATTTTTTTGTGAAAAAACACAATATTTCAGTTAAATTAAATGCTCAAATTGTTCACCATTTACATTTAAACAAAAATAAAGTCTATATTCAAAAGCATTTCTAACATTTTCGAACACTTGTGGCGTTAAATTTCAACATTCCTCTGATATTCTAGACTTCAACTTTCCCCACAAAAAGAAATCTAACGGAGTTAATTCGAGGGGGCGAGCTGGTCATTCTATAGAGCCTCTACGTCCATCCAATGTCCTGGATAAACCTTCCTGGAAAAAATATTCCTAACTTCTAAACTCTAATGTGGCCCACCTCCATCTTGGTGGAAGTATAATTGCTCCTCGTCTATTTCATTCAAGTTTTCTTCTAGACACTGTATGATAAGAGGATGTATTAGCTTTTCCAAAAACTGTAGGTACTGATGTCCAGTTAAATTTTCCTGGAAGGATATTGGGCCAATTACTTGGCTATTAAGAATTCCTGCCCATGGATAAATTTTTTGGGGATATTGTGTGTGACCTTTCGGAAAATGTGAGTTTACGTCGCTCCAATATCGACAGTTGTGTCTATTCACAAAACCATTTAAGCAAAAGCAACTTTCTTCGCTGAAGCAAATACTTCGCAAAACATTTCTATTTTCCGAATCATATCTGTCATTATTTCACAAAATTCGACTCTTCTATTGAAATCACCGTCACCCAACACTTGGTGAATATCTTATGGCAGGTTGATTTCGGCACTCCCGAAACATTGGATAATTTTCTCAATGAAAGCTCTGGATCTAAATTAATATGCCCAAGAACTGCCAGTTGTGCAGTTTCATCTAGTACACCACACCACGATTATTCGTATTCTGATTTTCATTATTTACAGATCCAGTTTGCAACTCTTTTTCTATTAGCGTTCTCACATAAACAACAGATACGTTTCTGTTTGGGTGACTTTCATTAAATAACGTCGCCGTTTGAGAATAATTTTTGTTTGCAATTCCATATAAAAATCACAATTTCAGTTCTCTCTTCCAGAACGTAAACCATGTCAGTAAAAAAAAGCCGAAATTTTAAGAACAATATAACAAGTATTAATATTAATGAAATATAAATGTCATATTTTTGACAATTCTAATTTAAAATAAACTATTTCAATGACTAACTTATGATTTTTCGGAATTAATAATTTCTGATATCTGAAACTTTTAACATTAAATATCTCATAAATTTCATGACGTAAGTAACTAGTTTCTTGACATAGGAATATCAAGAAAATTGTGTTCTTTCAAAATCAACAAAAAAAATACAGGGTGTCATTTAAAATCTTGCAATGGGGTGGCAGGGGCGGCGGGTGACCCGATGGGGAGGCTTGAAATATACGGTTCATTGTAGCCCTATATCCTGAATAACCACTCAAAATTTCAAGTTTTTGCCTTCAAAGACACTAGAAATAATTCAATATTAAGTTTTCGTGCCGACACCTGGTATAATGCGCTATTGTAAATAAACGCAAACTATGAATAAATACCTATTATTCAAAATCTTATTTTGTAAATTCTTTTATGTTTTACTTAAATACATATTGATGATATGATTCTAATTAAGACTTTCCCTACAATTACCCATATATAATAACTGAATTTAAACGTGATAATTGAAAATGTTATCAATAATCTAATATTAATGAAGTACCTGGCATAAACTATTTGCAATGATATATCAGAAAAATATAACACTTAAGAAAACCCTTTTCCATGTAATTTGACATCCTCAAGATCAGTGCTCTCTTCTCACCTAAATTTAAATTAATTATAAATTCCTGATAAATATTCAAAATTTACCAATATACATTTTCTATTTCTATTGTATGTCTAATGCAATTTTTATATTTTTCTGGCGTCATATTGGCAATCGCTTCTCGAATACGATTTGAAGCTACTTCGCTAAATCTGGCGGGGAACATATTCTTTCAAAAGCTATTAATATAATACATACGTTTTCTCTAAATTCCGTCTATTAAATCTTTTTACATAAATTGTTCAGTTATGTATCAGAATAATTGAAACATACATGAGTAGGTAAACCCCACCAGTTTTGTATAATACTATAATACAAAGGTATTTTCAATAATATAAAATATTATTAAAAATCTGGTGTGAAGAACACAAATACAAATGAACACAAATGTTCAGTTATCACTTTTTTTCCTTATTGTAATTACAAACATTCTGGTTCGTTAATAATAATAATAATTTTTATCCGGGACAATTTGTAACAGGAACAATGGAATTTCGAAATGGGATTGGTACAGATATTTTAACTAGATCACAGGTTTCCGCTTTATATGCCAGCAGATTTAACAGGATTCTTGCTTCTAACAGAACTTTATTTATGGCATTGCATTTCGATTCCATGGGATTTGAAAACTAATCAGGTTTCGATTAGCTTAATTTAAAGTCTGTTGTCAATGGAGTTCGTTTATTATTTGACGTTTAATAACTTCTTCTTTAATAACCTTCTATTCTTCTTTCAAATTGTACTTTTACACTTTATCGCAACATAAATTTTACGGATATGTTCCGCAGTTTTCTTTTCGCATAGTGCTAACCTCATTGAGAAAAATGTAGTTGTGCAACGAACAAAATACAAAATATTTGTAATGAATATATTGCAGTTCAGTAAAGTAACCAAAAACGAGTATTAAATCCAATTGGAGTAGAAGTACTAGTGTAAACGTAACGCCGAATAATTGTAAATAAAAATTGCTTTCGAATTAACATATTGTGAATGAAGAAATGTGAATATCAAATTTGACCATCTTAGGGCCGGTATTATAAACGATAAAATCTACAGATTTTATTTAGTAAGCAAGTAAATTTAATTAACTCTATAGATTGGGTATTATAATTATAAACAGCGAATAAGGAAACTAAGCAAGTAAATCTGCTAATTAATTTACACACTAGAAAATCGTGGTATTAAATGTTATTCATTGGTTAAATGCGAACAGCTGTTTGGTCCATTCTGTTCAAAGAAACATAACCTTATTTTTAAAAGTTTATATTTTGTGTGTGTTTGATGGCTTGAATTTTGATAATGCCAGGTTTATCGGTTTGCATTTTACAAATATAAACAAAAATAAATAGTAACGAATTAGGATTTCTTTGTATTTCTTTATTTTATTGAGTGGCACCATCTTTTATCGAAACGCTAAACTGTAAAATACATAGCTATCCAGAGTTATTCTACAAATACTTATTTTACTTGCATAATCCCAGATTTCAATTTATTCGTTGAATAAATTTATTTGTTAAGTTGTTATTCAGAGATTTATTCGCTGTTTATAATACCGGCCCTAAAAGTAACATAAACCATTACTTGTTGTATGAAGAACAATGTGCATTTGATCTTGATCGAAGGCGATTATTAAAATCGAAACAATTAGTATTATGTTACAAGTATAGTTCCTTTGATAATCTAGCGACCCGATACTTTATCTACTGTTAGGGTAGTTTAATTTATCGCGAATTTTAAAGCAAACTGGTTCTAAATTCAAAATTATTGACAAATGAAGAAGCATGATACGAGTCTCCAAGAATACAGCTACTTAAGAACGAATATTTAACGAAGTTCCGAGAGGAAAACCGTTTTATCTACTATTCAGACGAAACTTGGTGCGATAGTCATGACATTGTCAAGAAAAGCAGGAATGATATGTCAAGTTGACGATGCTGTTTTCAGAGGCAAACGCATTATTATTACACATTCTGGATCTGAAAGTGGATGGATCGGTGAATTACTACCTTCAGCAAAAATCTTCTTGTGTCGATTACCACGAAGAGGTGACTACGGACCTGTTTGAAAACTGGTTTATCAAGAAATTGCTGCCTTCTTTACTCTCACCAAATGTTATTGTAATCGACAACGCCAGCTAGAGTAGTGTCAATTTGGGAAGACACTGACGCAGAAACCAATTTGGAACTAGTTCTTGCATGTATAGACAGGCCGAATAACATTGACTGTAATATTCTCCAGTTGTCTTCTAGCGTCCGTAAGGTGTCGATCGTGTTCTTTGAGTTAATTTTATTACAAAATCAGTTGTTTGAGTTTATTTTATTAAGATTAAGTTGATGAATAATTGTTGAAATATAACTTATTTATATGTGTAGTTATCTTTGTATTTATGTCATTAGTAACTAAGGGTATTTATGTATAATTATGCAGTAATAAAAGACGACGTGTAAACAACAAATTATTTTTACTCCGAATGAATATTCATAAATTTACAAATATAACGAATAAAATCTTGGTAAAAGAAGAAAAACTGTGATATATGTAAATGTTTAAATTATAATGAAAATAAATAATTGAACCAGAAATTGTTGGTTGTATCTCTGTTAAAAATCCCACTTGAAAATAAATAAAATAATAACGCTTTATTATTCATTCAGACAATAGAATGTGTTTATGAAATTATGTTTCATAACAAATGAAATATAAATAATAATAATAAATGAAATATGTTGTTTCCGCTGCACACGAAATAAAAATACAAAACGTTTTACGTAAAATTCGAATTTTAAATTGCGCGCTAATTTAGACCCAGCCCGACCTATGTTTTTGAGGGCGTTAATACTCAGGTTGCGCGATTCGCTCGCGCAGATTGGTGTCTTCCCAAAGCGATTTTACTCTATCATTGATAGTGATTTATTTACTGTAATCACAATTACAATAAAAGTCATTAACAAAAACAATGTTAAAATATTCAAAATACATACATACATAAATTTTGCTAAAATATAGTATATTCCAAAGGACACTGTAAGAGCATGTAAGACAAACTTTGCCCATATCGGACAAGAGTCATTTATTCAGAAACTCGTCGAATAAAAGGCATTTTCTATAAGAAAATTTTTGACAGTATGTGTAAATCTTCTGATACACATAGTTTTTAAATTAACATCATATGCACAGAGTTTGCTATACATTTTGCGACACGACAGTTTATTAAAATATCAAATAAATCTAGTACAAAGTCAGAAATTCCGGAGTTTCTGGAAGAAAATCAATTCTATTTTGAAGAAAGCTACACAAAGAAACAGTTTCTGTAAGTTTTACAGACAAAGACTTCTCCAAAACAATATTATATTGACAATATTGCAGCCGCTACGTGGCATACAACTTTACGGCTACTTCCCTATTATTGTGTTTTCAATCCAATTGAACTGATTTGGAGTCAGTTAAAGCAATTTGCACAACGACATACATAACACTAGCCCAACATTTAGTAAACAACGATTCGAAAATGACGGAATAAATCACATTTAACAAAAACTTGGAAAAAAATGTATTACACTACTAATCGATTTGGAACATGACTATTTACAGCACTTAGATTTAATTCTACAGTTTATAACGCGCCTTACTGAAAACGAAACTGATAGCACTTACTCGGACGATTCTTTACACTGGGAAGGCTTTTAGTATACATATTTATTTTATTTACATATAAATATTTAGTATTATATTTTTACCTTTTCTATATTATTATATTAATATATAATACCTGTGCATTATCTAATTTTGTTTAAATACAGTCCTATATGTTCTAATATTTCCAATAGCTCGTTTATATTAACATATCTGCCTGAGGTATCTGCCCGTAAAGAACTCTAGCTAATACGACGCTTTAGTAATAAAATTATTATATATAGGACTATTTTGTAAATCGCCAACTCTAAGGATGCCTACGCCGATGAGTAAATTAGAGACGATATACACGACCGTTTAAAAGTCTTTGGACACTCTTATCTTTCACACTATTTGTTGTTTGTTTACTCTATTTACCGCAATAATCCCATAATCCCTTTTTCTTCGTAAAACAATAGGCAGAATTCTGGGTTTATAAATTCTTGGAATCTAGGCAATGATCATTTAACGATGGTAGAAACAAGTTTTAGGATAAAACATCTTAATTACTATAATTTTTACTTAGCTCGTTTCCATATTTATACTAACGATATTGCGATTTGCGATTGTTGAGATAGTGGAACACAATTGCCGGAAATGCCTAAAACGAAAGAGTTAAACGTTGAAACACGTGCGCTAATAATAAGACATCATAATACTGGCAAGAGTAATCGTGGAATTGCCAAACAATTAAAAAACATCGTGAAAGTAGGATTTTCTTAATAAAAAAAGAAAAGGGAGACCAAGAGCGAGAGATCTCGCCATAGTTGTTACCAGCAAACAAAACAAATGAAAAACAGCACCGAAAATAGCAGACAACTCGTCAGAATCCAGTAAACGTTTCTGCTGTAAAACGTCACTTACAGAAAGTCGGTCTTCATGGACAAATAGCGAGGAAGAGCCGTTATTGACTCAAACGTTTTATCGCAAGGTACTTGCGTTTGCGGAGAGTGGTTTTACGTGTGCGATCTGACGTTGCCAGCTTTTGGATATAGCATCACGATAGTGGCCCAGTCACACCTCATTGCCGGTCAGATAATCTTGTGGAGAGAAAATACTCCAGTATTCAGTATTCCCATACCCACCCTACACAGTCCAGACGTGGCTCCATGTAATTATTTTCTAAATAGCCTAAACGGACAAGACTTCCGGAATTGTAAATAGGAATGGAAAAAGCATCCGACAATCAGACATTATGTGTACCAACGGCGCAACTACAAATCCTCCCTCCCCCTACCGTAACATGTTGCCACGTTACTGACAGCACATTGCTTTGCCGTCCCATAGCAGTTGTTGCGATAATATGAATATTTTCCGCATTGAGGTGCATTCGCTGGTATTAATGCATGTATTTGTTTTTGGCTCGTTTTAATTTCTTTGGTTCTGGGCCCTTATGACCATTGGGCCCCTTTGCGGGGCTATAGTTACGTCACCGCTATAAGCATTCCTAAGGAGCATACGTTGAAGGGGGCAATGTTAAAGATTGTAGATACGAGGATATATCAAAATATAACGAGATTGATGCTATTAACTTCTTTCACAACTAGAATTTTATAACATAAACAATAGAATATGAAACCCCCAACTCTAACGTACTTATCCTCAGGTAGGTTTTGATTTAACTTTTGACGTTCATTACAAATTAATTACTGAGTTGTCAGTGTTTGACGTATCCTTTAAAAAATGAGAGTGGAGCAAAGATATGCAATCAAATTTTGAAAAACTCCAACTGAAACTTTTGAACTGATCCCAGATGATATTTTATTACGATGTACGAGGGACACCTTTTATATTTTTACAATCGACCACTAGATGATGCTTTTGATATGTAATCATTATATTCTTAAAGTTTCACATTTGTCAATGAGAAATCCGCGATAGCTTAGAAATTGAGTCAGTAGTTTGTTGACAGTGACAGTTTTAAGACAGTGGGTTTGTAAAATGATTACTCGTAAAGGTTTTCATTGGATGTTTTTTTACGATTATAAAAAAGGCCTAACTCCACAAGAATGCATTATATCGCTTCGGTCCACTTTTGATGAAGCACCATCAGAGAAGACAGTTTACAATTGGTTTTCAGAATTTCGTCATGGCCGTGCCTCAGTAAGTGATGAATCACTTAAAGGTCGACCAAAAACTGTTGTGATTCCAAAAAAAAACGATGCTGTGCGGAAAATGATAGAGCACGATTGACATGTTAGTACAGTACAGTGAGGTAGAGGCATCTCTTGGCATATTGCAGTCGTAGGAACCGCAAAATCCGTATAAAACATCATCGCTGGTGAGGAAACATGGATATATGCGTATGAGCCGAAACCAAGCAACAATCTACTGTATGGGTGTTCCAAGACGAACCAAACTCCACAAAAGTTGTTCGTGCAAGGAGCACTTCCAAGAAAATGATCGCTTGTTTCTTCGGCTGTACAGGACACTTCACAAGAATTCCTCTAGAGGATCGAAAACCTGTTAACGCTGCATGGTATACAGTAATTTGTTTGCCAAAAGTTATAGACGAAATGAGGAAGAACAACCGAAAACGCCGCATTATTCTTCATCACGATAATGCGAGTTCTCATACAGCACGTCTAACAGTTGACTATTTGAAGGAGAAAAGTGTTGAAATAATGTCTCATTGTCCATATTCACCTGACTTGTCGCCGAATAATTTCTTTTTGTTCCCAACTGTGAAACAAAAAATGCGTGGACAGTGATTTTCAACACCTCAAGTCGAAGCCTCTGAAAACCATGTTTCTGAGATACAACCTTCAGAGTGGAAAACATTTTTTGAGAACTGGTTCGTACGCATGCAAAAGTATATAGACCATAAGGCGAATATTTTGAAAAACAATAAAATAGTTTGTTCCCAAAAATTTTGTTTTCTTCCCCGATTTTTTAAAATATAAAAGGTGACTATCGTAACGTGTTTGAGTAGCATAAGAAATTCAAAGACGGTTGTGAATCAGTGGAAAATGAACCACGACGCGGGCGATCACCAACTGCAGGGATTGATTCAAAAATTGCAGAAATTAACGACTTGACTCAAAATGATCGTTGGATTGGCATATATCGAATTTATGACATTTTAAATTTGTTTTATGATTCCACTCAAAAAATTCTTCATGAAGATTTAGGGTACCGAAAGGTTGCGACAAAATCGATTCCAAAAGTGATGACCGATGAACAAAAAGCCAATAGAGTGACAATTTGTCGGCAGTGAAAAAGGCAACTGCAACATAATCCACCGATTTTAATCAATGTGGTTACATGTGACGAGAGTTGGCTTTATCATTACGACCCTGAATTAAAGTCTCAAAGTATGCAATGGAAGCACAAAGGCAGTCCAAGACCGCGGAAGGCGAAAACAGTGAAAAGCACCGGTAAAGTGATGCACTTATTTTTTTTTTTATAAACGGGGCGTTATTTATGGTCATATTATGTCTCGAGATGATACAGTAACTGGAGAGTACTATTTTAATGAACTTCAAGGAACCCTAAAGGCAAAATTAAAGAAAAAATGGCCGCTTTATCAAGACATTGGTTGGATCCTATGGAAATTATGGTTCACCCTCCCTACTCCCATGACCTTGCTCCATGTGATGTCCGCTTGTTTCCTGAAGTCAAGAAACAATTGATACGTGGAAAGTTTGACTCGAATTTAGAGCTTAATAACGCGGTGATGGGTATATTAAATAAAATTTCAAAAAATGGTTTTTCAGATGTTTATGACGAGTGGACAAAATGATGGGACAAGTGTATTGCACATAATGGAGAGTACTTTGAAGGATAGTTGTTGAAGTTTTCTAAATAAATGTTTCATTTTTGTACAGTCTTGCTATTTTCTGATATTTCCTCGTACATTCAATAAAAAACTTTAAAACAGATGATTCTCATTACTTCTGAGACATACCTCGCATGATTATTTTATGTGATCTTTATGCATACTATAATTACAATAATACATTATTGTACCGACCTTAAAATCATGTATAATTACATGCATGTGCACATATTCTCATTTAACTTAGACCAAAATTATTATATTTGTTGTGCATTCACTTCCAGTTTGCCTACGGCTAAATTTAGACGCAGTGTATCAATATTATTTTATTCGCAGCGAATGATGCACGACTTATATAATTTTGTTATTAATGTAATTAACAACGCGGATATTTTAATTAATATTTACTTAAGTTTAATGTTTCGAAATGCTTTTCAAATATGAGAAACGTGATAATTTGTTCGCATATTTCTGTTTGTATCTCCTCTGTGAAGCGTTCTAGAATATTTACTTTTGCATTAAAATGTATATCCGCTGCATAGCAATTTCCTAAATTCATTCGTGAAGGAAGTACGATAATGGATGTTTTTATATATGAAGTCATTGTTGCTATATATATATATTTCTCTTTTAAGTCTCCTTTTATGCCTGCAGGAGTGAATTTTTTTTAAATAAAGTTGTTTATAATAACAGCTTGGATTTTATTCAATTTTCACAAAAAGCCAAATTTTTTTTGCGGTACCCGAACGTCAGAAATAAGGAACAAGGAGGGACAGTCGGAAAATTTCGGGAAAGGCGACGAAGAAAACATTCAATACTTAACTAAACGGCTTCACTTTTTTCGAAATATTCACCATTAAATTCTACGCACTCTTTCATTCGTTCTAATCAATCATTGAAACGTTTACTCAAAATGTGTGACTTTAATGCAGTTAGGCCTCTTCTGGACAAGAAAACGGTGGCCCGGATATTTTTTTATTGCCGGAAACGCAAAAAAATCACTTGGGGTCGTCAGAACTATTGGCTGGATAAGTCATTAATTCAGTTCAGTTAGTTCAGGATTGCTTTTTCGTCATTCATCAACTTCGGACAAGCTGTCAAAGGAACCGTCAAAATTGACAAGTTAGTCAAAAAATGGAATTGAAGCGTGAAAATTTTTTTATAATTTTCGAAGATAATTATCTTAACAAGAAAGTCCCGCCGAGTTGGTTTCTGTTTTAGGTAATGAAGCACCACATCAGTTAATAATTTCTCGTTGGTATAGAGGGTTCAAACGTGTACGGATTAATTTTAGCGACGATCCAAGAGCAGGTGCATCAAAAACGGTATCACTCAAGAAAACGTCAATACTATGCGCAAGCTCATTAAAGAAGATCTATTTGTGACATATTGCGAAATCTAGGTATCACTGGGGATTTAAACGACCTCAATTCAAAATATTTTGCATGAAGAATTGTGTGTAAAGAAATTAATTTCCCGTTGGATACCGCATTTGTCGACCGCAGAACAGAAAACAGCTAGGGTGAATTGGTGTCAAAAAATGCTATAGCGCTTCAACACAGGAAACTTTAAAAACGTATACAACTTCGTGTGAGTGGTGATAAATTTTGGATTTACTCATACGAGCCAGAAAATAAATGCCAGTCGTCTGCTGGGCTATTCCAAGGTGAAGAAAAGTCATCCGATCTCAAAGTGTCTCCAAAAAGATGGTTGCGACATTTGTCTATGTAGCAACAATTTCTCTACAAGATCGAAGAATTGTTATTGCCGATTGGTATATAACCATTTGTTTGCCACAAGTCATCGCTGAGCTCCGAGAAACCAATGCACAACGAAGAATCATCCTCTACCAAGACATTGCAAGTTCTCACGCAGTTCGTAAGACAATTGAATTTTTAAGGCAAGAAAACGTCGAATTGTTAGATCATCCTCCGTACAGTACCTCACCTACTGCAGACAGTTGGTCGTTGTGTACTCGTCTTATGCATAACATAAAAACAGAAAAAGACCCAACAAAGAAAAATGCGCTGAGAGAAGGGCAAACACTTTTTATCAGTTAATGAAAGAGGCTCCTACAAATACAATTACGTTGCGCTTCGTCATGCAGCCGGTACAACCTTTGCCACGAACCCCTATTTCAGATGCTTTCTACTCTCATCAGATAAGCTTCTCTGTTATTATATATCGTTGGGATGAATTAGAATTCTCCTACATTTTACACAAGGTCCGAAAATCAAGCCGGAAGAGAATCAGTCGAAATTGGTTCTGCACTTCTAACTCACTTGGATTCCTTGAGTTATGAAAACATAAAGGTGCTAAGATTATTCTGTGATGGTTGTCAGGGGCAGAATAAAAATTCACATATTCATGCCTTTTACTAATGGCTGAAAGCGAAATCTCCTCCTGGAATTAAAGAAATTCAACTGACTTTTCCTGTCCAGGGTCATAGTTTTTTGCCTGCCAACAGAGCTTTGGGCGAGTAGACAAGATTCCTCAAAAAAAATACAACTGTTATAAAAAAGGAAGAGCATATTGAAATCTATTTTGAGTTTGGTAATGTCAAACAACTTGGTGATGACTGGACGCTCTACGATATCAAAGGATTGCTACGTAGTCAAAAAAAATTTGAGGGAATGTATGACTACAAGCGAATATTCTTATAAAAAAAATCAAACGATGCAGGAACTAATTCTGTGATACTACAACGTCATCACAACTTTAAATTCATTACTTGGAACGAAACACCACAGAGTTTACTCAAGAAGGGAAAAGCGATTCCAATGGAGTTAAAAAAATTGACTTAGGTCGTAATCTTCCACATACTAAATATTTAAAAATCAAATCAAATTTTAGGTTTAGAATAAAATTTTATTTTGTTATATTTTTCCATTGGTATGTTAAGAAACATTAATAAAACATCTTCATAATCTTTTAATTGCATCTAGTAAATAGTAGTAACCAATAAATACCAATTTTTCTTTCTTATTTGAAGCAAAATGCGATGCATTTGATTTTTGTTAATTACCCTGGTGTGTGTAAAAAAATTATTGAAATTTGTAGTTTATGTGTAGTGACAAAGCTCTATAGAATACATGATTTGCTTTTTGTTTAAATATATAAGTTTCATAAATATACGTTTTTCATTCCTATCTCAACTGTTTATAATTGTTTTGCCTGATTGCTCAACATTAGGAAAAAATATATATTAAAAAAGTACTTCATTCTAGAACTTAAAAATTATTGAAAATTGAGAAACGATTACTTGTTTATTGCGTCAACATGTCACCTGGCCCTTGTTTCGAAGAAGCTTCTATTTTGTGATTTTCTCTTAAATTTTCGGTTTGGTTCATCTCGTCTCAGCAGGCTACGTAGTCCGCGAACATGTTTATATTCCACCCTGATACCTCTTTTCCATATCCTTCAAATCTTGATGAAATCTTTCACCTTGCTTTTCGCTAACGGCTCCTAAATTTTCCGGAAAGTAGTCAATGTGCGAATTCAGGAAATTAAGTTTACTGCTCATAGAACAGGCCATGGAATAAGCCAAAATTTGCAATTATATTCGTCACTATTTCTTTATAATCGGGGTTTTTATTGTTCCCTAAGAAATTTTTCACCATCTCCTTAAAAGATTTCCATGCTCCTAACTCATTCGAAGTTTTTCATGAAGTTTTTCATCAACTTTTTCATCTTTTCTTATATCAGGGCTAACAAAAATTCTTTCTTTCATTTTAGCGTCTAGCAATTATGGGAAAATTGTATGCAGATATTTAAAACCTTCTTTATTTAAAGCCTTCGCAAACTGTTTCACCATATTCAGTTTAATGTCATAACCTCGAATATTTCAAGTGGCCATTATTTCCACAAAAAAAATTAAATTTGCAGAATATCTTGTCCAGGTATTTCCTACCTTGAGAACTTCAAACATATTCCCATTTCATTAAAAAATTTTAACAAATCGTAAATTAAGAGGTTCATTACTTAATGGGGCTAAAATTACCCATTTTTAGCATAATAAAGATGTATACTTATACTAATTATGTAGCATTTAACAAATTATGAATGTGAATTTAATCTATTAACCTAATAGAGTCACTAAATGCATTAACAATTAGTTAGAACTCGTTTAAAAAAGTTTTATCTATTTTCGAATTGAACGCTCTGACAATTTTAAACAAAATATAAAATGTGAAAAAAATATTCTGACGTGATAGATTCTATTGACTATATTTCTGGTAATCAGTGCATTAAAAATGATCGGCAACGCTACTCAGATCTTAAAGGGAAAACAATTGTAGGTCTGTTTTATTAATTTCCCTAAAATTTATTGCAATATATTATTATAGAAAAATATAATAAATTAATGCAACTTTGTCATGTTATGTTAAAATCAGGGTTGAGATTATTTAAATTATATGAATAAAACCAGGATTGAAATAAATCATGATTTAAATCAAGGTGATTTTTATTTAGAAAAATCATGATTTATTTTCTTGTAATAGTCTCTTATAGTTTTTATTATATTTATATAATTATTTTAAGCAGAAAAAATTAAAAAATTAATTTTACATTTATTTAGTAACACAATAGGTACATCAAACATTTTCAAATACAAAGTAAAAATAAATAAACATAAGAAAACTATGTGTTTCATATTAATAAAAAATACAGGTTGTTTTGAAAAACTGAAATTTAAAATATCCGTCAGAAGATTAACTAATTTGACGGAAGTATAAAAAAATACTATTATGAATTTTATGGTGTATTATAATTAGAGCTGAGGATGTTTGCGGTACGGCAGGACCGTATGTAGTGCATTCCCACATTTAACTATTTATCTAAATATTCTCTGAAATGATTTGCCGGATCTCATAAATTAATAGAGTGATATTTTAGTATGCACTGGATATTGTTATTATACAAAATCATAATAGCCATTTGTATTTATGGATCATAAATAATAATACGCATGTATTTGTATTTGGTTGTGAATTCAACTTAAACTTAAAACGAATCGTAATATTTTAACGACAAGCCGTCCTTACAATACATGCATTCGAGACACAGTGTGCAACTCTACGAATAACTACCATAATTGATCGAAAATGGACATTTTGGAGCTGAAGTAAAGCCCCTATTCTTAGAAAATTTTATTACTGTCGTTAAGAACTATTATTATAAACAACAAAGGCCTTTTATTAGTGTTGAAGTTTTAGTTTCATTGAATTTCCATGTTGTAAGTAGTCAATTGTAAAGTGTTCATTCACAATATTCTAAAACAAGGTGTAAATTTAACTAAAATCCAGAAAAACACATTCTGATAATATATTACTAGATTAGAAGCTGTGTTTATTACTATTTATTATATTATTTTTATAACCAAATGCAATAAAAGCTACGAAAACAAAAGAAACCTCGATTTATTAAAATTTTGTCACACAGCCTTTCAAAGCCTGGCAGCACATATTTTGCATATATTTTATATATACTACCTACTTGAACTAGGTGAATGAAGTTAGAAGTTATAAGTTATAACTTCTAACTTCATTCACCTACTTCAAGTAGGTAGTATATATAAAATATATGCAAAATATGTGCTGCCAGGCTTTGAAAGGCTGTGTGACAAGATTTTTATAAATCGAGGTTTCTTTTGTTTTCGTAGCTTTTATTGCATTTGGTTATAAAAATAATATAATAAATAGTAATAAACACAGCTTCTAATCTAGTAATATATTATCAGAATGTGTTTTTCTGGATTTTAGTTAAATTTACACCTTGTTTTAGAATATTGTGAATGAACACTTTACAATTGACTACTTACAACATGGAAATTCAATGAAACTAAAACTTCAACACTAATAAAAGGCCTTTGTTGTTTATAATAATAGTTCTTAACGACAGTAATAAAATTTTCTAAGAATAGGGGCTTTACTTCAGCTCCAAAATGTCCATTTTCGATCAATTATGGAAGTTATTCGTAGAGTTGCACACTTTGTCTCGAATGCATGTATTGTAAGGACGGCTTGTCGTTAAAATATTACGATTCGTTTTAAGTTTAAATTGAATTCACAACCAAATACAAATACATGCGTATTATTATTTATGATCCATAAATACAAATGGCTATTATGATTTTGTATAATAACAATATCCAGTGCATACTAAAATATCACTCTATTAATTTATGAGATCCGGCAAATCATTTCAGAGAATATTTAGATAAATAGTTAAATGTGGGGATGCACTACATACGGTCCTGCCGTACCGCAAACATCCTCAGCTCTAATTATAATGTTTAAAAAGAAACATTAACTTAGATGCTTTTTCATTACCCAATCTATTTCTTAATTCTGAATGGACAAGCCTATAGGAAAGTCTTGCTAAGCGTTACGCCACAATAGTACTGCAGGTGATGACATTAAACTTATGTTTTTTTCGTATTTATAACGTGTATGAAATTTTATTTTGTTTTAAATTAATATACTATAGCTATTATTTCTAAAATGAATAAGAATAATAATAGTTCGTATTATCATTGTCCCAATTTTGTGTGCAAAAAATTGGAACAATGATAATGTTTGATTAATTTCCATTACCATTCTTCTGAGATCTCCACCATTGAACTGCATTTAGTTTAGTAATATTTCTTGCGAAAACATTGATCTGATTTAGCTTCCAGCTTAATGCCTAATGGTAATAATCCAGTGCCAGAATAATATTCGGAAACTCTTTCTAAAGCTGTTTTTTTTTCTTGATATGACAACAGGTAGGTATTCATTTTTATTTCTAATAGGATCCAGCAAATAAGCTAAAAAGTGAAAAGGTGTTGTGCCTTGTTCATACCTTTTAATAAACTTTTGTTTTATGATTTTTTTAGTTTCTTCAGAACTCGTAAAGACTGCGTCTAACTTTTTCTATTCTTTGACCATATAAGATAAATAAGCACGTTCCTGCTGAATTCTGTCAAATGTCACAGATATTGGTTTCAATAATTTTAAAAAGTCTTTCTTCTGATTTGAATATTTGAAACCTTTTTAAAAATCACTTGATGAATGTCACCTTTATGCTCTTCACAAATTTGTAATAATTTCGACCATTCACTGACATATATTTCAAAACATTCAGAAAGTGTATTTCATCGAACGTCGTGAGGTAGTATTAATTTTTTGCCTTCTTCTTCTTTGTACCAAGCATTAGGAAAATGTGTATTGCGAAAATATTTTAGAACTTGAAGTACATGTTCTTTTATTTGTTTAATTTCTAACTCCTTGGAAAGCAAATTCAGTATATGGGCAGAATATAAGTTATAATGGGATATATCAGATTCAGACGCTCTGATAGTTTTTTCTCATGGTACTCATATTAGTCGCGTTGTCTGCGATAACGCTTGTTACTTTGCAACTATACTGAGTATCACACTTATTTATAACATCTGTAGCGATCTCTGTAAGATAATCAGATGCATTTCAATGCCTTGATGTATCTATACTTCCGAACAAGAAACTGTTTCTATCCTCTGCTCTCAAAACGACAAAAATTATTGGTTCATTATGAATATTTGACCGTCCATCAAGAGACATATTGTGATATCAACCGACGATGCGTCAGACTCATCTCGAAAGATGTCGATGCATTAGGAAAAAATCTAGACAGAGGTTCCAGAATATGCTAGAAGTTTTCCTGTGAATATAAATTACACTCGAGAGGGATATTATTCCATTCAACGGGTAGTCGCCGAGTCGAGTTGATATTGTAATAAATAAACATTGATATAAATTCTGTGTAAATAAATATTGTTTAGCTAGTTGTAGTTTCAAGTTGTTCATTTAGTGTATACCGTTTTTATTGTCAATATAGTGTGTGTTTAAATTAGTGTTAGTTTTATTTAAGGACCCGAATAGACAAACATAACAATTAAGTGGTAATTAAATATTCGTTTAAATAAATATACAGGTTGAAAAGACGTTTATTTTAAATATCGTAATGGCGAATAGTAGGGCTGGGCGATACCGACGTTTTCGGTATCCGGTACCGATACCAATCGAGGTATCGATATTTACCGATGTATCGGTTCTGTGCACGGTATCGATTCTGAGTACCGGAATCGGTAAAGTATCGATAGGTATCGATGCTTTGGAATCGATACCTTGGAATCGATACCTTGGAATCGATACCTTGGAACCGATACCTTGGAATCGATACCTTGGCATACCTTGGAATCTATATTTCCTTAATTCGATACCTAGAAATCAATATTCATAACCCGTTTTCAGGTGTTGATTGTTTGATATCGGTTTCAAGAGATATAAAATTAATTTATCGATTCTACCATATCTACGGTATGAAATTTGCAATATTGTGATATTTTTTTTGTAATAATTATAGTTATTATGTTTATGTTATAATATGGATATTTGCTACGCATAATATAAAATTCAACAACATCCTTTGAAATATATACTATATAATATATAGTACCTAATAATAATGCTATATGTACTTAAAAATGATTTACTTAGTTATTGCATCTTTTATGTACCGGGTGCGCCAAGTTTTATGTCCACCCCTAAAATCGAAAATTCTAATTACGTGAGGGTGGCCACATTCCACATACTAAATTGAATGTTTATGAATTAATTAATTTTTAATAATTTTTTAGATTACGGGTTTTTTTCGCTTTATAGGAGCAGATATTTAAGAAGGTAAGTTGAGGAAACAATTATTAGATACATTAAAACAACTACCTTATTTTTCTTTAGTGGTTCGACCTCCTATATTAATCATGCCTTTCCAATATTCAGTCGCTGAAAAAGCTGAAATGCTCATGGTATTTGGAGAGTGTCTGAAAAATGCTTCAGAAGCTGCACGTGTGTATGCGGAAAGATTTCCCGATCTGGAACATCCACACCGACAAATTTTTATCAGGCTATTTGAGCAATTAAGAGAGACCGGAACTGTGACGCACAAAAAGAAAATTTACAACAATCTACCTATTACTAATGAATTAAATCAAGCACGAGTTCTTAATACGGTAGAAAATAATCATCATATAAGCATTCGCGATTTAAGTCAACAAACCAACATTAGTGCGACAAGTGTGCGTCGCATCTTAAAGAAATACGCCTATCACCCCTATCACATAGAACTGCACTAAGAATTGCACGGTCAAGATTATGAAAATAGGGTAAATTTTTGTCAGTGGGCTGAAGAGCAATTAAGACAGAATGCACACTTTTTTGATTACGTCCTTTTCACTGATGAGTGTACCTTTAAGAATAATGGACAGGTTAATAGACATAACATGCACTATTGAGCAGTAGAAAATCCCCATTGGATGCGAGAAAGAGTCACGCAGAATTACTGGTCCATTAATGCTTGGGGAGGGGTGATTAATAATAAATTAGTGGGTCCCTTTTTTTTAATGGGCATCTAAATGGGAACACGTATGCTAATTTTTTGCAAGAAAATTTAGGACAATTGTTAGAGGAAATACCTCTGGATGTAAGACAACGTAAGTAACCAAACTATTAAATAATTTCAAAAATATTTTACTTTATTTTCTGCTGATTTAAGGTATGTGGTTCCAACAAGATGGCGCACCTCCCCATTTCAGCCAAATTGCAAGGGCGCAATTGGATCAGCAATTTGGAGAGAGGTGGATAGGTAGGGGTGACCCCATCAGTTGGCCAGCACGGTCTCCAGATCTAACGCCGCCTGATTTCTATTTGTGGGGAACTATAAAACAAATGGTCTTCAGAGAAGAACCAACAACAATGGAAAATATGAGGGTAAAGAATCAGGTTGGCGCTTGAGGAAATTAATCATTTAAACCGTGCTGATACTGTGTTAGAACATTTTAAAAGGAGACTTCGACGATGCATCGAACAGGAAGGAAGGCATTTTGAACATTTGATGTGAATAAAAAAATTGAATTTTAAAATGTGTATCCAATGTGTAAAACCACGATTTACTTGAAATCTAATTAATATTTTTCAATTCTGATTAGAATCGTAAGTTCTAGAAGTTGAAATGGCCATCATAACGTGGCGAATAAAATTTGTAAATTTAATGTAAATGCAGTTTTTTTTCATTTTACGGCCTTCTACAAACAATATTAAAAAACTAATATGCACTCTCGAAAGGCTAATATCCACTATGTATACTGAATAAATTGCGTTCCTTTCCTATAATATTAAAGGTCAAAAAGTGGGGTGGACATAAAACTTGGCGAACCCGGTACTTTTAAAAAAATGCATAAAGGTAAGCTACCCGATACATGGCTACCCGATACATCGATACTTAGCGAGTACTGGAATCGGTAAAGTATCGATAGGTATCGATGCTTTGGAATCGATACCTCGCTTCCCGATACATCGCTACCCGATACATGGATACTTAGCGAGTACTGGAATCGGTAAAGTATTAGAATCGATACCTTCGTTATATGAGGTATCGGGTATTGGACGATGTATCGATATTTCGCCCAGCCCTAGCGAATAGACTGAAACTCACTGAATTAAAAGTGTCTGATTTAAAATAAGAATTAGAGGAGCGGGGTGAGGATACAATCGGAAAAAAGGCCTCCAGCAACGGCTGATAGACAATTCGCAAACCTTGGAACATCGTTTTCAGTATCATTACGAATATGCAACCAATCTGTATGGCCTCTAATCCATCCCATCATGGTTGCCCTACGAGAATTCTCCATAGTTAATGAAAATAATGAGAAATATTAAGAACAGAAAGAAATGGATTAAAAAGAAGAAACGAAAATTACTCAAAAAATAAGGTAGTAAATTAAATTTAATATTTATAAAAAATTATATGATAAATATACAATATAACAATATAAAACGTATTTTTTTAAATACTAAAAGTTGTAACCAAATAACATTGAAAAAAACGAAACCAGAAACACGTCACTGTAAAATGGAATTTATGAATGAATCGACACAATAACGACGGAAATAACAACATCTGCTCGACGAATGCATTCGAGCAAGCAAATAGTGTACACTGTTATAACATGCATATAATACATGATACTGCCACAACCTTTTATCGGGGCAATTGGTCATTCAATCGGTTCAGTCCGCTCTCTGATCATTATTTAAAATTTAAAATAATCAAAAAAAAAGATGATTTAAAAAAAACGTGATTTTTATCAACCTTAGTTAAAATATAGACCAGCATTTAATTTTCTTCAAAAAATATCGTATTTAGTACACACAAGCATTGAAACGAATATTATAATAAAAGCATCTGTAGTTAACTAACTGCAAGTAATTATAACTGCTGAAATAGAATTGGGGGAGGAGTATGCTTTTGTGTTCTACCTCTAAATGTACACATTTCCCGATTAAATATGCAGGAACTATGCAAATGCCGAGTGTAACATGTTCCACAGTTAATATTAAAATTGGAACAGGTTTTATACGATAGTCAGATAAGTGTGAATAAATAATCGAGTAAAATACACAAATTGTGCTTTAATTTAACCAGTAGAGTTTCACTATATTTATTTTGAAATGTAATTATATTTTAAAATTCTTTAATCAATGACGAGGAGGTAAAGGAAGTTCGTTCTCAAGCATATTGATTTCTTGAATGTGATATTAAACAATACCTATATTCGGAATGTACTGTGATGTAATTTTAAACGTTCCATTCGAATTTAACTCTTGAATGCTATGCTAAATTGTAATTATTACTTCAGCTCTATTAATATTTCAATTAACTATACATAAGCTTTCTGATTGTAATATGTATTTATAGAATGGAAACGATTCAAAAGTAAATTATAATATAATTTAATGAAATTGATTATTGAATTACTCTTTGTGTTTCCTAATACAGTAATTGTTTAAAGCAATTTAAAGACATATATTTAAATAGGTTATATTTGCGGAGCATACAATGTGTATTACATTTTTTTGATTGTTCAACAAGCTTGTGTATGCCTTCATGTGGCGTTAGCAATTCAAATGGGACAGAAATCCATTCATGATGACCCAAACTGTGGAAGACCTCTGGAAGCACGAACTGAAGAAATCATCAACATAGTTGAAGATTTGGCGTTGATTGACCGCTGAGTAAAAGTTTAAATTATTGCTAGAGAACTAGGAATATCAGAAACGAGTATTTTCAAAATTCTACGTGAAGATTTGATTGGCCCTTGATTGACTCAAAGAGATGATAGTCACTCAGGGCCAAGCCCGGATTATACGGGGGGTGACTAGGGTACTTTCTAACCCAATTTAGCCAATGAATTGTTCGTTAGATGAGCTGTAGGTGGGCGAGTGTTATCGTGTAGGAGAATAACGTGCTTGCTTAAGAGATCCCGTCCTTCTGTTCGTATGTCAACTTAACGTTTCCAAGAAGCTTACTGTAATAAACTGAATTAATCGTTTTTCTTTCTTCGACAAAATCGACGTAAATTGGTCCAATAGCGTTCCAGAATACAGTTGCCATCACTTTTCCAGATGATGGTTGTGTTTTGAATTTTTTGGTCGGGGGTAGGCTTGAGCGACGCCATTCTATGCTAATATTCTTGCTTTCTGGGATATAATGGTGTATCCAGGTTCTCACTAGTTATGGTACGTGGCACAAAGGTATCGCCTTCATACTCATAGCAAAGCTGAAGTTCTCTGCAAACCTGAAGTCGTTGGTGCTGTTGTCCGCGGAAAGTTGTTTTGGAACATACCTGGCGCTAATTTTACTAAATTTAAGCTTGTCGTGGACAATGTGTGAACACTACTAACACCAACGTCTACAATCCGAGCAATCTCCTTCACAGATAGTGGATTAGTTGGTCAACTTTTTGAATGTTCTCAGGATTCACAGCAGAGGCTGGACGGGTAGCATGCAGGAAGTTCGGCACGCGTGCATGACCATACTGGAATGATTTACACTACTCAAAGACTGTTCTGAGTGATAAACACTCTTCTCCAAACTGTTTATAAAGTCTTTGATGAATATCACTCGTTTTTACGCATTCATTGAAAATAAATTTAATAATTGACACATTTGTAACGGGCCGTCTTCAGCGAAGCACTAGTCAGAAAAAGGATAAATTACCATAGACTCGCAAAAATCAGACTTACACAGCAATGCGGAGTTATCAGACAAGAAATTAAATATAGAACCAATGAGCAGGACTATGAAAATATCCAAGCAGCAGTACCAAGAAGCTATCAAAGAACAAACACACAAATAAAAGAGAAACAATGGAAAAATTTGCATCACTCACAAACCAAAGAGAAACGGGGATAATAGATCTCTCGAAAACCTTAATCAACCTATCCAGCAAACAACTAGATGAGAATGCAGTCAGAAGGCATTAAATAAAGATTCGCGGTAGCTTCCAAGCAAATTCCCACATTGGACATAGTAACTTGCTGTAGAAGTAGTAGCGCAGAGGATCCAACCACCAGAAGCAGCAGAAGAATATCTTGGTGAGTAGAAAAGGCTAAATCAAGAAAACTAAAGACTGTATATACGAAGTACCATGCGAATGTGGAAAATACATTGGAAAAACAGGCAGACCTCTATAAGTCAGAATCAAAAAACATCAGAAAGTAGTCTGACTGGAAGAAACCGACAAATCACGCCTAGCTCAACATGCCTGCAAGGAGGGACAGAGGATTACATGCTTAAATGTAATAGAGGTTTTAAGAAATAATATTTTGTTCCCAATTAGTGTGCTTGATTTAATTCAGTGATTACTGTGCTTGATTTAATTCAGTTTCTAATTTCAGACCTGGTTCGAATTTCAGACGAGTACATTTCGCAATAAAGAAAAAAATTGGGAAGACATATATGTCAGATATGAGTTTGGCAAGAACTGGCCCTTCTCAGGGCTACCCTAAAAACGGCAGCAGATTGACTGCCGAAACGTTGGATTATTCGAATCCTGCAAACGATGGAAATAGTCAAAACAACTATTCAATTAATTGACACATTGTTGCACGACATTGTTGTTAATACAACTTACAATCAAGTTGCAGTTCTTTGTGATATTAGCTGACATGCCCACATCGGTGAATATAAAGCCGTTTTATGTAATCTCTTCAATTATATCCAGAAAAAAATAAAATGCATTTGAAATTTGAATGGCCCTCGTAATTTATAAATTTCCCTCATTTTCATATCACTTTCTTACTGTATATAGAATTAGTATAGTATTTGTTTGTGTATGCAAATAATCGTTAATAAAATATGAAAATATGAAACATTGGCTCCAAAATAATCTTAAATGTTATAGTTATAATTCTTAAAGTAACTTTATAAACTTTACGATACACAAAAACCGGCGAAGATACCAAAATAAACAAAATAACAC